>OZ012740.1:274385042-274832542 GCA_963859935.3 Lathyrus sativus | reverse complement strand
TATATATATATATATATATATATATATATATATATATATATATATATATATATATATATATATATATATATATATATATATATATATATATATATATATATATATATATATATATATATATATATATATATATATATATATATATATATATATATATATATATATATATATATATATATATATATAGATATATATATATATATATATATATATATATATTAAACAGAATATTAAAATTATATTTATGTTTTATTTTTAATGTGTAGAAACAGAATATTATTTTTAAAAATAGAATATTAAAAACAGAATATTAAAAACAAAAATATATTATTTTTAATGTTTTATTTATTTTTGGTTATATTTATATTAGAAACAGAATTATATTTATGTTATTATGTGTTATTAAAAACAAATTTTTATATATAGTATAAATTTATATATTAAAAACCAAATATATTATGTTTTAATTTTTTTATTTGATTATATTTATATTAGAAAAAAATTATATTTATATTATTATTTGTTACAAAAAAATATTTTTGTTTCTTATATATATTTTTGTTATTAAAAACAAATTTTTATATATAGTTTAAATTTATATATTAAAAATAATATATGTTTAATAATATATATATATATATATATATATATATATATATATATATATATATATATATATATATATATATATATATATATATATATATATATATATATATATATATATATATATATATATATATATATATATATATATATATATATATATATATATATATATATATATATATATATATATATATATATATATATATATATATATATATATATATATATATAATAAATCTTTAATAGTATATGCTTAATAGTATATAGCATGTGTAATAGTTATAATAAATAAACATATATTTAAGAAGAATATATATTAAATAGTTTAAATTTTTAATAGTTATTGTTTAATAGTATATTTAGTATATTTAATAGTTAAAATAAGTTAAAACAATATGTTATATTAATTATGTAATATGTTAAATTATATGTTATGCGTGTATTATATGTCATGTTATATGTGTTGGAAATTCACCTCAAACCCTATGAAGAATTTCCTTCAATCTTGATCTCAAGATTGATGAACAAACCCACTATATGATAATGATGGTAATAACAAGTAATTATTAAGAACAACAAAAGAGAAGAAGAATAAAAAACAAGAAAGAGAAGAATGAGAGAAGAAGTATTTAGAGAGAATGTGTTACCCACAACTGTGGGATTTCTTATTGAACTTTCACTTGCTAACTGCAACTGTGAAATCTGTTATGTTGTGATGTAGAATACAAAGCAAGACACCCTATTTATAGTTTTAGGTTTACACTAGCCCAAAACATAAAAGGTCCAAAATATTCTAAATCAAATCTAATCATATGATATCAAATCTAATCACATGATATCTAATCATATCATATCAAATTAATCATATGATATCAAATCTAATCATATGATATCAAATCTAATCATATCAAATCACAATGAATTATATTTAACACACCACCTAATTCATTGTGTCTAAATTGTCTACATTCATCATGACCCTTAGTCTTCTAAAGGCTTCGACCTACACTCCCTTCGTCATGATATCTGCAATCTGATTCTCAATTTTGCAGTGTTCCAACTTCATCTTCCCTTCTGCTACCCGCTCTCGGAGATAATGGAACCTCATTTCGATGTGCTTGCTTCGACCATGAGCTATTGGATTCTTTGCCAAGTTGATAGTTGACATGCTGTCTATCTTCATGGTAATTGCTCCATGGTTCTTCCCTGTGATTTCTTCGACCAAGTTCACCATCCAAGTTGCTTGACATGCACAAAAGGAAGCAGCTATATATTCTGCTTCGCATGATGATAATGCCACCACTGGTTCCTTTCTCGAATTCCAAGCAACTGGTGCACCACCTAACATAAACACATATCCAGCTGTGGATTTTCGATCCTCAGCATCACTACACCAACTGGAGTCTGTGTATCCCACTAACTTGCATTCTTTTCCTTCATCAGCTGCTGGAAACAAAATGCCATAGTCGAGAGTTCCTTTCAGATACCTCAGTATCCTCTTTGCCGCTGCTAGGTGTGATACCTTTGGTTTCTGCATGAATCTACTTATCATACCAACACTGTATGCTAAGTCAGGCCTTGTGTGGCAAAGGTATCTAAGTGACCCAATAAGTCTTCTGTATTGGGTTGGATCGACATCATCTTTATCTGAATCCTTCGACAGTTGCAATCTGGGCTCAGCTGGAGTCGAAGTTTAGTTGCAATCTTGCATCTCAAATCTCTTGAGTATCTCGCCTGCATATCTTCTTTGGTGCATCATCAAACCTCTACTTGTCTTGTAGAATTCGATGCCAAGGAAATATGAGAGATTTCCCAAGTCTGACATTTCAAACTCCTTACTCAGGTCATGTTTGAAATCTTCGATCTCCTTCTTGGAACTCCCTGTTATCAACAAATCATCAACATAGAGACATATTATAAGCAATTCGCCATTGCTTCTTCTTACATATACTCCATGCTCAGTTGTACACTTCACAAATTCCTTCTCCCTTAAGAAGCTGTCAATTTTCTTATTCCAAGCTCTTGGAGCTTGCTTAAGTCCATACAGGGCTTTATGAATCCTGTACACATTTCTTTCTTCGCCTTGTTTCACAAACCCAGATGGTTGTGCAACATAAACTTCTTCTTCTAAGGGGCCATTAAGGAATGCACACTTCACGTCCATCTGACATGTGTGCCAGTTGTTCATATTTGCTAGACCAACAACCAACCTGATTGTTTCGATTCTAGCAACAGGTGCGAATACTTCATCGAAGTCGATTCCTTCCTTCTGAAGAAATCCTTTCGCCACAAGTCTCGCTTTGTGTCGAGTTACTTCTCCTTTAGGATTTACCTTCACCTTGTAAACCCACCTCACATCAATTGCCTTCTTGCCTTGCGGAAATTCGACAAGTGACCAAGTATCATTGATTTTGACGGACTCTAACTCTTCAATCATTGCTTTCACCCACTTCGAATCTTTCAATGCCTCAGCTGCATTGACTGGTTCGACATCTGCGTAGAAAGCATAACGTATCAGCTCACCCTCTTCATCGACTACATCATCTGATGTGATTACACATTCTTGCAACCTTGCAGGCATGTGTCTAGTTCGTCGAGGTCTGCTTGAACCTACTTCATCTGCAACTGGTTCCTGTCGAACTTCTATTTTGACTTCAATGGCTGCAGTTGCTAAATACTTGTGCTCCATCACATTGAGTCCAATCTTGAAGGTTCTATTCTGAGACATTGGAGCCTTCAAGATTAGTCTACCACCTGCGTCGAGGACTCTCATCATCTTGTCTTCGACAACTACCTTGTAGTTCTTTTCGACAAGCTGCCCTATACTGAGCAAATTACTCTTCATGCCTGGTATGTACATCACATTGGAAATTGTTGACCTTTTGCCATCTTTCCTCATAATCATAACATCACCAACACCTTCAGCTGCTAGAGTGTTGTCATTTGCAAACTTCACCGTATTCTTCGATGATGGCTTCATGTTGACAAACCAATTTTTCCTTCCAGTCATGTGTGATGAGCATCCTGAGTCCAAGTACCACTGATCTTGGAATCTTTCTTCATCGTTTTTTGTGACCATTAGCAATGTTTCTTCTTCTTCATGTTTCGCCAGCTTTGCATCAGTCTCTTGATTTCTCTTCTTTTCTGGACAATCACTAACATAATGACCATACTTCTGGCAATTGAAACATTGAATGTGGCTTTTGTCTGTCTTTCGATCACCACCTCTTCCTTTACCTGCAGCACCACCTCTTTGGTTGCCTTGGTTCCAAGGTTTCTTTTGATTCGACTGGTTTCCTCCTTTGTTGTTATTCCAGCTACCTTTGCCTTTTCTCTCCTTTTCCGTCTGTGCCTGCAAAGCCATATCTTTCGACTTTTCTGCAGCTCTCTCAGTCATCCTCTGTTCATGAGACTCAAGAGTCCCTTGAAGCTCTTCCTTCGTCAACACTGACAGATCTTTCGACTCTTCTATGGCAACTACCACGTGGTCGAATTTTAGAGCCAACGATCTCAAAATCTTTGAGACAACTGCTTTCGTCGTCAGCGTTTCTCCACATACTTTGATTTGATTCACCAACCTTGTAACTCTGGTGAAGAAATCTGTAATGCTTTCATTTTCTTCCATCTGAAGCAACTCATAGGTTCTCTTGTGAGTTTGTAACCTCACCTCTTTCACCTTTTCTGCGCCTCCAAACAACTTTTCAAGAATCTCCCATGCTTCTTTTACTGAATCAACATCACTAACATTTTCAAAGTTATCAGAATCAACACACTGATGAATTATAAAGAGTGCTTTATAATCCTTCTTCTTCAATTCTTTGTGCGCAGCCTTTTCCGCCTCCGTTGCGTTCTCCACCAGCGATGTTACTCCGTCCTTCACAATATCCCAAAGATCTTGATAACAGAAGATCACCTTAACCTGCGTGCACCAATTCTCATAATTGTCTTTCTTGAGAATTGACAGGGTCGCCGGAAAGTTGTCGTTCGGATAATTCATCGCCATCACTATCTTCCTTCCTTGAATCTTTCAACCGGAGCTCTAGATACCAGATGTTGGAAATTCACCTTACACCCTATGAAGAATTCCCTTCAATCTTGATCTCAAGATTGATGAACAAACCCACTATATGATAATGATGGTAATAACAAGTAATTATTAAGAACAACAAAAGAGAAGAAGAATAACAAACAAGAAAGAGAAGAATGAGAGAAGAAGTATTTGGAGAGAATGTGTTACCCACAACTGTGGGATTTCTTATTGAACTTTCACTTGCTAACTGCAACTGTAAAATCTGTTCTGTTGTGATGTAGAATACAAAGCAAGGCACCATATTTATAGTTTTAGGTTTACACTAGCCCAAAACATAAAAGGTCCAAAATATTCTAAATCAAATCTAATCATATGATATCTAATCATATCATATCAAATTAATCATATGATATCAAATCTAATCATATGATATCAAATCTAATCATATCAAATCACAATGAATTATATTTAATAATATGTATATTTTATATGTTATGTTTTGCTTACTAATTATATGTATTATATGTATTATATTTTATGTTATATGTTTATTAAATGTGTAGTTATACTAATTATATGTATTATATTTTATGTTATATGTTTATTAAATGTGTAGTATAGTAGAAAGTTTGTTTATATTAAATGTAATTTTTGGTTAATATAAGTTTATGTTTAAAGAATAATAATAAGTTAGTTAATACTTGTATTTAATATTTTATAAAAAAAATTTGAAATTGATATTAAAATCACATTTGTAATTAAAAAGACAATGATTGTATAAATGTGCAGTATGCAATATTATAGGTACTATTGTAGTTGGATGTACGATAGGTTGTATCCAGGAAGACGCGGACTTAAACCATATTTTGAGGAGGGAGTTAAAGGGTTTATCACGTGGGCATTTTCTCAGGAATGTTGTCGAAGCGAAGGAGGAGTTAGATGTGCTTGTCTTAAATATGGATGCAGACCTATAATTAGTGACCCAGAAGAAGTAGAAAGACATTTGAAGAGAAGGGGTTTCATTGAAAATTATTGGGTTTGGACATATAATGGAGAAGAACTGCCGAGTAGCATACCAGAGACCAGTAATACACATGTTTCAAGTAGTTAATCATCGATGGAACATGGGGAAAACTTTACTCTGATCAATGAGATGGTGAGCAATGCTTTTGGTGTGAATGTGACCTATGACGAACCTGAAGATTTTGATGGGGAAGAGTTGCCAATGAGGAAGCGCAAATTTTTTTATCATTTGTTGAATATGATGAATACACCATTGTTTGAGGGGTCGTCGGACTCAAAGTTATCAATGTGTGTGAGATTATTGGCTGCCAAATCAAATTGGAATATTCCTTATCAGTGTTTCGAATTCTTCGCAAAAATGATGCTCGATTCGACTCCTACCAAAGACAACTTGTCTACAAGTTTTTATGATGCAAAGAAGTTGGTGTCGAAGTTGGGTTTAGAAGCAAGAAAGATTGACTATTGCATTAGTGGTTGCATGTTGTTTTATGACAATGATTTTGGTACTAATGAGGAGCGTTGGAGGAATGTAAGTTCTATAAGAGTCCAAGATATAAAGTTCGTAGTAAAGCCATTAACCGTAAGCAAAAACGTGTAGTAGTGAAGTCCATGTTTTATCTTTCGATAATACCAAGGTTGAAAAGAATGTTTGCTTCACAGCACAGTGCAAGTCAAATGATATGGCATCATACAAACAAAATAAATTCAGGCACTATGCGATATCCATCTGATGGCGAGGCATGGAAGCACTTTGATCGCATACATATTGATTTTGCTGCAGAACCTAGAAATGTGAGGCTTGGATTATGCTCTGATGGTTTTACTCAATATGTCCAAGCGTCTGGAAGTGGGTATTCTTGTTGGCCATTTATTGTAACCCCTTACAACCTCCCTCATGAGATGTGCATGACAAAACTATATATGTTTTTGACCTGCATCATTCCAGGACCATTGAGTCCAAAAGTAGGAACCGATGTGTACTTACAACCTTTAATTGATGATTTGAAGAGGTTGTAGATTGGAAAATGGACTTATGATATATCAAGTAAACAAAACTTTACTATGCGAGTTTCCTTGATATGGACTATTAACAAATTTCCAGTATATAGCATGTTGTCTGGATAGGGTACGCATGGAAAAATGGGACGTCCGCATTGCATGGGGAACACCAAGGTGTTTATGTTGGAAAAAGGGGGGGAAAGTTCGTGGTTTGACTATCACCGTAGATTTCTACCAAGAAATCATACTTATAGAAGAAACAAGGTTGATTTCAAAAAAGATGAACGAGTAACAGATTTTCCTCCGCCTCGATTGTCACAAGATGAAGTATGGAACCGAATTTGTGAACTACTAAAATTCCCAAACATTGGTAAAGCATGTAGTATTCAAGGATATAGGGTCACACACAATTGGACAAAAAAAAGTATATTCTGGGACCTCCCATATTGAAAAGATAATTTGTTGGACCATAATCTTGATGTTATGCATATTGAGAAGAATTTTTTTGATAATGTATTTAACACGGTGATGGATGTTAAAGGCAAAACTAAAGATAATGAGAAGGCTAGACTAGACAGGGAAATTTGGTGTAATCGAAAAGAGTTGGAGTTGAAGCGTCAACCAAATGGAAAATTGTTAAAACCCAAGGTGAATTACAGTCTAACTTCCCAAGAAGCTAAAGCGGTTTGTCGATGGTTAAAAGAATTGAGAATGCCCGATGGTTATTCTTCAAATTTGGCAAGGTGTGCCAGCGTTAACACTGGGAAGTTGCATGGTATGAAAAGTAATGATTGCCATGTTTTTATGGAACAAATGCTTCCAATTGCGTTCGGTTCACTATCCAATCATGTGCTTAATCCACTAATTGAAATTAGTCAATTTTTTAGCGATATTTGTGTGTCAGCTTTAAGAGTGGATGACATCGTTAAGTTGGACCGAAATATTCCAGTCATTCTCTGTAAGTTGGAACAAGTATTTCTGCCTGGTTTTTTTGACTCTATGGAACATCTATCTGTGCATCTTGCATATAAAGCTTTTCTTGGCAGCCCGGTTCAATATAGGTGGATGTATCCTTTTGAAAGGTTCATGGGTGATCCAAAGCAATTGGTGAAAAATAAAGCTAAAGTTGAAGGATCAATATGTGCACATTACTTGCATCGAGAAACATCTCATTTTTGCAATCATTATTTCAATCACTTGATGTTAACTCCAAGAATCATAAGGAATCCTATAAATGTTAATGAAAGAATTCAATTTACCTTATTAGTCTTCGGGCTTCCTAGTCGTCCCTCTGGAAAGAAGGGTGTGCATTGGCTGACTCAAAAAGAAATGCAATCAGCACATGTTCATGTCTTAATTAACTGTGTTGAAGTTAAACCATATCTTGAGTATGTATATCCCAACAGTTTAATATTATTTACCGTATGAATACAAAACTTATTACCTTGAAACTTATAGTGTGTTTCTTTATAGGGAATTTAACATCTCCTACTTTCATAGCCCCGGTGTACAAGCAACATCCGGTCGCATACATGCTCATTTTCCAGCATGGTTCAAGGAGAAATTGTCATGCATTGTTGCACCGAATCAAGAAATACACCACCTGAGAAACTTGTCTGAAGGCCCTATTCAAAGCACAAATGAATGGCAGACATACTTCGTGAACAGATATAAATTTCACACTGAGACATGGACTGAAGGGGAAAAACCATAAATAGTGGTGTATTTGTAAAAGGAGTTACAAATGGTGGTGAGGATGACTTCTATGGCTTTGTTAAACATATCTATGAGTTGGTATACAATTATTTGGACTCAAAAAATAAAGTTATCTTATTTTATTATGACTGGTACGATCCATCTGCCAGAGGTACAAAAATAGATAAGACATATAGTACTGTTGAGATTCGAATGAACCGAAGGTACAAAGTGTATGACCCTTTCATAATGTCACATATTGTTATACAAGTTTGCTATGTTCCTTATCCTTCAATTGTACCACTTAAACGAGGGTGGTCTGTCGTAATCAAAACAAAACCATTGGGTCATATTGAAACTGGCGATCTAGTTGAAGATGTTGCTTACCAAGTTGATGAAGTTGAACAAATTAATGATGTGATTGCAGTTGAACAAATTATAAGTTTGTCTCATACAACTGTTGAGGGGCATCAAGTTGATGCGTCTATATTGTTGGATGAAAATGAAGATCACGAAGAGCATGAAGAGTTTGGATCCGAGGATAATATCACATCATATTATGATAACGATATGGATGAACATGACTTTGAAAATTTTTTTTTGTAATTTAACTTGATGAAACCTTGTATTGAATGTGTTATCAATATATATCTATGTGATTGTGTTTTTTAAGATTTATTATTTGTGTTGGTCATGAATATATATTAAATGTGTATTCTTTATAAATAGGTAAAATGCCACCTCGAACTAATAAGAATAAGAGTAAGAAGTCCCAACATCCGAGAGTAGTAGTATGTCAGGCACCTCAGTCGGCCATGTGTCCTCCTCTGCAGAGTCAGTTAGATTCTATATCCATGGCCAGTTCTCAGCCTTTCATGACATTGCTCTCCCCTCAGGAGTATCCATCTTTTATTAACCCATATGAGGCTCCAGCTTTTATTAGCCCATCTGAGAGACCAACTTTTATTAGCCCATTAGGGGCCCTAGTTATCCATACCAACAGGTACCCTCATCCTTCATAGAGTCTAGGGGATCTAACTTTCCACCTCCCTACCAGCAGGTTCTCACACCCTTCATGCAATCGGGGGGATCTACTTTTCTAACTCCTCCACATGTACCCTCATCCTTCACACAGTCTGAAGGATCCCACCCCGCACAGCCCATACAGGTACCCTTACCATCCACACATATTCCTATGCATGAGGATAATAATGAGGAGGCAGTTAAGGACGATCATGAGGTGGATGATGAGGAGGTAGCTGAGGACGATGATGAGGAGGCTCCCAATGATGAGGTGGTTCATATCATTAATGGAAGATATTTTATTTGGCACAGCAGAAATTCATAAGTTTCCATATTTTATATTAACTTATATTTCATATTAATATAAATTATTGGTGTTTAGTTTCGAGCCGAGTCGGATTGCTGCCTAGTGTATAAGTTATGTTATTAAGCAAAAGTATAAAAAAACTTGAAAGAGATTTAGAGAAGTTAAAGGGGACGAAAGAGAAGCTTGATTTAATTTATTTAAGGTATAATTAATTTATTTTTGTTAAGTTATGTAATTTATTTGTTAACTTATTTTTGTTTAAATTATTTTTTTTATTATAATTGTCTAACTATTTTATTTGAATATCTTACAACATTGTAGGAAAAGTGTACGTGGGAAAAAATGAATGAGAAAGAGGTCAGAAAAAATTATTTTGGCAGAACAGCAGTTCGACTTTCTGACATGCTACGGCGTGCTAGAAAGCGTTGGGAACTTGAAAATATTCATCCCAACTGGATAGACAAAGAAGTTTTTGATGAACTTATTATTTATTGGGATTCAAATGCTGATTTTAAGGTAAGATCTGAAAAAGAAGAGAAAATGAGAGCATTTGAAAAATGGGGTAGCCTTAATGTAGTTTGAAGTATAAGTGTTGCCAAACATACTCGACGCATGGTAATTATTACTTCTATTTTAAGTTATATTATGATTTATTATATATTTTTAATTAAAGTTAATTTTATTATTTAGGAAAAGAGATTGGAGAGACCTCCACTCATGACTGAGTTAGTTGTAAAGACTAGAACAAAGAAATCAGGGGGCTTTGTTGACGAACGCACCAAAAAAGTCGTGGTAAGTAAATCGTTTCACTTTATTTAAACTGTTTTTATTTTTTTTATTTAATGACAATTTTGTGAGGTGATTATCACGTGGCAACTGAGATATTGTGGCGTGAAAATCACGTGGCAAACTTTATTATTTAATTTAACTTAAATTATTTAAGCTATATTCAATTTAATTTTTTTTATTTTATGTGTAGGAGGATTACTAGGTATTGCTCACACAGTTTTTGGTAGAGAATCCTCAGTATACTCCAAGAGGTTCCGAGCCGCTTAATCCACGAGTGAATTTTTATATTTGGGGTTTAGTAACTGGCGGAAAGGAGCCGAATCGATGTTTATTTGGTGCTGGAGCTTTGGTCGGTGGTATGAGAAAAGGGACATAACTCTATTTCAAAGAGTTAGAGATGGTGAGGGAACGTCACATCCACCACAATTGACCCCTGAGATGCTAGAAACGGTAAGACAACTGACGCTAACTGAAGCGAGACGTGAAACGGCGATCCAAATGGAGGAGCAACAACGTCAGATATAGGCAATGAATAAGAGGCAAACTGAAAGGAGGCGATGATGCACCAATTTATGCAATCACATGGTGGCGGTAATCCAGTTGTTGAAAATGAAGAAGTTGGTGGTCAACAACAGTTAGATGGCGAGAATAACGATGATTTTGACATTAACAGTTTTCCCGATCTGGATTGATCCGAATCATTTATTGTAATTTTAAATTTTTATTTTTGTAAAATATTAATTACATTTAGTATATTATACACTTTTTATTTAAAAAAAATTATTCTTAATTTTGGTATTTATTTATATTTATTAAATTTTCAATTTAAATTATTATTGAAAAAAATTTAAAAATAATTTGTATTTTTATTAATTTTTCAATTTAAATTATTATTGAAAAAAATTTAAAGATAATTTTTATTTATTAATTTTTCAATTTAAATTATTATTGAAATTTTTTTAATAATAAATTTGTATTTTAAAATAATTAAAAAAACAAACTATAATTTTAATTTTAAATTAAATAAAAAATACAAATTATTTTTAAACTTACCAAAAAATTAATCAATTTATTTTTCAAAAAATAACTTAGCCACGTGATATTCACATCACAATTTACCACGTGAAAATCACATCGCAATTTGCCACGTGAAAATCACGTCGCAACTTGCCACGTGAAATTCACGTCGCAACTTGCCATGTGAATATTAAAACTCTGTTTTATTTGTTGCGACGTGAAAATCACGTGGCAAAGTTGTGACGTGATTTTCACGTAGCGTCCTCCTGCCACGCGAATAGTCATGCCGCTAATACCAGTTTGTGAAGTGAATTTCACATGGTAAGATCCAGTTTTTTTTGTAGTGAACATATAAGAGCAATTATTTCTCTCATTGCAATGCACAACAAACCTTCTAATGTGTTCTTTAGTCGAATTTCCATTTTTTTTGAAAATATAGCAATATTTAGTTTTATAACATCTGAGAAGTGGCACCAATTAGTCCATCTACTCAAGCTGGTGCTTCTTATACACATGCTTATTCACGGGTTTAATTTGTATACCACAATTGTCTAGGAAAACTTGTTGAAATTTATTAAAATGGTAGAGAGAGAGAAGGGACAGACCTTCTCTCTAGGTTTCAGTTGTTGCTCAGTGCTAACTTCTTCTTTTAAGCATGAGTCGTTTAGGGCGTCAAGGAAAGAAATAGTGGATTAAGGTGGAGAATATAAGGAAATAGGGATCTAGGAAACAATGGGATGCTGAGCGCAAGTCTTCAGGGATCGCTGATAGGGAGATTACGACAATTTTTATCGTGAAGTTTCCAGAACATCTTAGAGCTAAAGATTTGTATCATCTGTTTAAACCCTTTGGAGATGTTGATGAAGTTTTTATCCCTCCTAGGAGAGATAAGTTTGGTTAGAAGTATGTTTTTGTAAGATTTTTTGAGGTCAAGGACGTGAAAAAGCTGGTATTAAAATTAGATAATCTTCTAATCGAGGGGAAAAAGTTGTTCGCAAATGTTCCTAAGTTCATGAGATCTTCGGCGGGTTCCGTTGCTACTGGAAAAGGAGGTGTAAGAGGAACTGGTGATGGGGGCAAATTGAGCTATGGTGAAACTCATTTGGACAAGGGGGTTTGAACTAAATCGAGGAAGGAACCCGAGCATTCTTATCATGGCAGGTCCTTTCCTGAGTTCACACGCGATGGATGGCTCCCGAAAGATGATTTACTAAATCATCCTAGGTCACCTCAACAACTTACCTTTGAAGTTGGAAAGTATGATCTTAAGAGGTTCGAGAAGGCATATGTTGCTAAGGTGCTGAATCCTGGAACAACTTTCAACATTCAAACAATTTTTCAGACTGAAGGTTATTTTGGATTAAAGGTTACTCCCTTGGGAGCTAATCTTTGCCTGCTAGAAGAAGAAGGTGAAGGGGAGTTAGAAGCCTTAGTTGATGGTGCTAAAGAGTGGTTGGGTCAGTGGTTCTTGGAGGTTAGGTTATGGAAGGATGATGATGTAGACAAGGATAGGCTCACGTGGTTGCGTTGTTATCATATTCCATGCCACGCTTGGTCTATTCCTTTCTTCGAATTTATCTCTTCTATGGTAGGTAAGTTTGTTTGATGTGATGTGAATTCATCAGACTTCTCGAAGTTGGATGTTGCTTGCATTATGATAAGGATGGCGTGTGGGATGTTGATTAATGAGGTGTTCAACGCCAAGATAAATGGAATTTTGTTCAGAATTAGAGTAGTCGAAGAAACTCATGGTCCAACCACGAGAATAGCGAAGAGGGTTGTCTTTTCCTCTTCTTCTTCGGATTCGGCTTACTCTGAAAACCTTGAATTCACTGCTTGGGAAGATGAATGTAGGAAGCTTGATGGGGACAGGGAAGATGGGGAGTGTGTTGCTCGAGGCATTAATTGTGATGGGACCTTTCATGAAGTGTTTAAGGATTTCAGTACAGAAGAATTTAATGTTACTGATAAGGAAGAAGGTACTGACAAGCAGAAAGTGGATTTTGAGGATGTAGCTCCAGGGTTATACATCAAGGATACAGGTGTGAGACAAGGTTTGCCTACCCATAGCCCTAAAGGATCTGGCGCGAAGTCAAAGGCTTTTATGGGGACCACTAAGGATTCTTGGTTAGTGGATTCCATTTCCATCCGACCCAAAACTTCAAGTATTTGGTTTGACAATTTGGTCAAGACCCAATCTATTAAGGCCCACAAAACCTTTCTCCAAGTGAGTCGTAAGTCAAGGAAGGGAAAATAAATATTGGGAAATGTAAGGATGTTGCTTCAAACTTTTGTATGAGAAATTGGGGAATCGTCCTCATCCTTCTAGTGAGTATATTTTGCTCCCTCAGAATGATTTCATTGCTATTTCACCCTCGTTTGTGAATTGATCTCTTGCTAATCCCCTTGTGAGTGGAGCCTCTGTATCTACTTCGGCTAAGGTAAGGTGCAGGTTCTTAGATTAACAAATTAAGCCTTCTAGGTCAAAAACGGAGTTGCAAGTTTCAGGTGATTCTGAAGTCAGATGTTTCTTGGTAACTGATTCGGAGGTTAATGAAGGTAATAAGAGGTTTTGGGAGGCGATGGATTCTAAGGTCTCAAAGAAAGTGTGGGAGTTAATTTCCTCTTTGGGGATATCGGGAGAAGGTCATGATGAAGTGTTTGAAGCTCAAATCTGTAAGATGGAGGAAAGGGATAAGGAAGGGAAGTCAAAGAGGGAAAAATTCAAAGAAGTGCATCAATGAATATTATGTCATTGAATATGAGGGGGGAGGCATTGTTGCCAAGAGGAAGAGGATAACTCATATTATTCAATCTGGTAAGGTTGATGTTTATTTTTTTACAGGAAACTAAAATCAGCAAATTAGATTTCAATCTGGTTTTTTTCTTTTTGGGTGGATGAATATGTGGAGTGAATGGAGTTAGGCTATTTTGGGGCAGCGGGTGGTTTGATTACCCTATGGAGGAAAAACCTGTTAAATTTTTTGTTTAGCTTTAGGGGGGATGGATATATGGTAATTAGAGCCAATTGGAGGGGAGATGATTACACCTTTGTAAATGTTAAGTGTAAATTTTGACTTAAATTAAACCATCTTTTTTGGCATTTTTCAACTCAATTCTCATGTTTTAATGAATTTATTTCTTGTTCTTGTGTGATTCTTCAATATATTACAAATACCTTTGGATTTTTTGATGTGTGTTATATGCAGAATATAGGAATAAAACATCAATGATTAAAACATAAAGGATTGGACAAGGAAGTCAAAGAAATGAAGAGAAATCATCATGTTCACTGTGTGAACACTAGCGAGGTGAAAGCGAATGCTCGCTGTGCAAGGTCCTGGAGAAGCCTTAGCGAACCAGCCCAAATTAGAGGCAGTCGGAAAAGGACCCAAAGTTCACTGGGTGAATTTGTAGTGAAAAGGTTCACTGCGCGAAAAAGTGTTTGCACTGAGAACTCAGATATTTACCAAGGGCCGTTTAACTGTTCCTAAGGCATTTGAAGTGCCCAAAAGTGGTCTTCGCTGGGCGAAGAGGGTGTTCGCTAGGCGAATAAGACAAATTTTTTAATAAATATATAAGTACTTTTCTCACTTTTTAGAAACATAACTTTGGTAAGTTAGATATTTTTTCAGAATAGAATTTTACCTTTCTTCATTCCAAGCATATTCTAGATAGAGAAACACAAACCCTAAGGGGGGAGAAGATAAGAGCTTCAATCTCTTGTTGGGTTTTGATGTAATCTTTTGATTCCTTATGTATTTCATCTAATATATGTATTGTGAACTAGTTTTCATTCAATATTAATGTTGTCTTTGATTTCTTATTTGTGGATCTTGACAAAACCATTTACAAATCTTAGATCTTAGATATTCATCTTTCAATGAGCAAACTTTTGACATAGTCTTGTAAGTTAATATTCACTTGTATCTTTTATTTTATTGTGTTGAATAGCATGAGTAGCATGAGTAGGATTAGTATGGTATATTGAGGATGTGTGATAATAGAGATGAAGAACTGTGTTCACTTACATTTGGAAAATTAATTGAATGCATATAAAAAGGGTTAATGGTATGTACGTATTCTGATCACGGTGTTTTATATGAATTAATCATGAAGTTGATATGGATATTATCTTTGTTTACCTGTTTATCTTTGATATGAACCGTTATAGAAATATACTCTTCAGATCTGGATCTAGGATGATTATCTTTTAGGTTCTAGACTCAAGACATAGATTTAGGCTTAACATTTTCTTGAGTATCAGTTCTTAATGCTCTATGTTATTGAGTTGCGTGAGACATCACTAATGAGACAATACGGTTGTTCTCTCGGTGTTGCATTAGACATAACCTCTGTTGTGGGTGATACACGAGGATATCAGACGGATGATTGATTTGTGTTTAATGGGTTAGAAGAATGCATGTGTTATCAATTGATGAAATCCAATCCCAACAAGGCTCCATTTATATTTTAAGTCTTTACTTTATATTTTCCGTCTTTATATTTTCTACTTTTATTTATGGTATTGTTGATCTAACAACAAATTTTCACAACAAGCTTAGAAATGTAGAGACCATAGAACGTCGGCCTTTCCCTCGCACCGATCCTTGTGGAGACGATATAAATTCCAGAGGGAATCCTTCCAAATCTAAATTTTTGGTTCTTCCCGCTATGCTGTAGTTCTAACAAAATGGTGTAGTTGTCGGGGATTGGTGTTTAGATATTGAAGTGCATTGCAATAGTTTCTATATTTTTCAGCTTTGTACAGTTGTTTATATTATATATATACTTGTTTCCTTTCATGTTTTCTTAAGTGTTGTTTAGGGATGAATGATCAGAATCTCTTCTAGATTGGTTGCTATTTGTATAAAAGTATCCCAATGAAGATTCTTCCATGTTTGGATGATGATGGTAGGATGTTGAACATGTGAATGCAAGCAAGGTAAATTGTACCGCTTTATAGAATACTAGAATGATTTAAGAAATTTGAGATTTGTACAAATGTGTATTCTTGTTTCATGTTGTAACTTGTTTGAATGCTTGTTTCACTTAGGCCCAAAAGTCATAAATTGTGAGAAACCTCCATTGTTTACTATATGCTAGGATGACTGATAACTTTGTTTAATTCGTTTGATTCATGCTTAATCTTTTGATTATTGTGATATGTGGAAGCATTAGAAATGAACAAGACATTTGTTTATATTAAGCACAACCATATCCAAAAGTAGCTTACATGTGAGTATTGAGAATTTGTTAACCCTTTTAAGCCTAAACATTTTAGATCTCATTTTAGTGATGAACTTGGTTTATGTACATAATTTGAAAGTTTAGTTCATCATTGAATTTTGTGATATTCGAAAAAATTTCTCAAACCTTTGGACATTGTTAAAATTGATTCCTTTCCATAAAAAGCAAGGAGCATTCACTTGAAGTTTGGTAAAATTCAATTTGGGGAGAATAAAAAGAAATATGGTAGGTTACTAAGAATTTTGAAAATTTTCAAGCAAGCATGAAAGAAGTGTGAATATGAATGTGAAAAACAAAAGAAAAAAGAATGCTTGTTTGAAAAAGAAAAATTGAGAATGAAATAATTGTGCAAAAGGAAGTTTGAGAAGATTTGCAATAGAGGAAAGAAAATGGTGAATAAAGTTGTGATGTGTAAATACCATGTATAGTGAATGTTTCTTTTGCATTGACAACTTTGATTCAATGATCTTTAGAAATGTCCCATTGTTGTGAACCCGGCCAAGCTACAATCTTAAAATCCCTTAATGATCTTTTTTCTTTCATGCTTTTATTTTTGATTGATTAGATGAATGTATGAATTGAATTGTTATTAGCATTGTTTATCAGGTGAGTGAAATTGCCTCGCGGTTGCCAAAGTGTTAATTTAATCATTCTTATTTTGAAGAGGAGTGTTAGAGTGATTCGAGCATGAGAATTTATTTATTATTTGAAACATTGTATGATATTTGTTTAAAAACTAAATTCTTTGTCATTGTTCGGTTCTATTAAGTGGTGAACATTGCTTGTGCGCATTCTCGTGCTTGACCAAATCCTCTTGTTTGAGCAAATCTCTCTTGTTTGAATTTGAACCGTTAATCCTTTCTTGGTTGAATCTTATGCTTGAGCAAATCCTCTTTTTTGAGCAAAATTCTCTGGTTTTTACGAGGGGCATACTTTGCTTGAGGACAAGCAAAAATCTAGTTGGGGAGATTTTGTTAAGTGCAAATTTTGACTTAAATTGAACCATCTTTCTTGGAATTTTTCAACTCAATTCTCATGTTTTAATAAATTAATTTCTTGTTCTTGTGTGATTCTTCAATATATTGCAAATACCTTTGGATTCTTTGATGTGTGTTTTATTGTGCAGAATATAGACAAAAAACATCAAAGATTAAGACACAAAGAATTGGACAGAAAAGCCAAAGAAATGAAGAAGAATCAGTATGTTCGTTGTGTGGACACCAGCGAGATCAGTAGGAAAAGGACCCAATGTTTGCTGGGAGATTCTGTAGCAAAGAGGTTCACTGTGCGAAGAAGTGTTCACACTGCAAAGTGAGATATTTTCCAAGGGTGATTTAATTGTTCTAGAGGCACTTGAAGTGCCCAAAAATAGTCTTTGTTGGGCGAAGAGGGTGTTTGCTAGGCGAATAAGGCAGATTTTTGTAATAAATATATAAGTACTTTTCTCACTTTTTAGAAATATAACTTTTGTAATTTAGATATTTTTCAGAATAGAAGTTTATCTCTCTTTATTCCAAGCATATTCTAGAGAGAGAAACACAAACCCTAAGTGGGAAAAGGTAAGAGCTTCAATCTCTTGTTGGGTTTGGATGTAATCTTTTGATACCTTATGTATTTCATCTAATATGTGTATTGTGAACTAATTTTGATTCAATATTGATGTTGTCTTTGATTTCTTATTTGTGGGTCTTGACAAAACCTTTTGCAAATCTTAGATCTTAGATATTCATCTATCAATGAGCAAACTTTTGACATAGTCTTGTAAGTTAATATTCACTTGTATCTTCTATTTTATTGTGTTGATTAGTAACATGAGTAGCATGAGTAGGATCAGTATGGTATATTGAGGATGTATGATAATAGAGATGAAGAACTATGTTCACTTACATTTGTAAAATTAGTTGAATGCATGTAAAAAGGGTTAATGGTATGTACGTATTCAGATCACAGTGTTTTATATGAATCAATCATGAAGTTGATATGAATATTATCTTTGTTTACCTGTTTATCTTTGATATGAACCGTTATAGAAATATACTCTTCAGATCTGGATCTAGGATGATTATCTTTTAGGTTCTAGACTCAAGACATAGATTTGGGCTTAACATTTGCTTGAGTATCAGTTCTTAATGCTCTGTATTGTTGAGTTGCGTGAGACATCACCAATGAGACAATAAGGTTGTTCTCTTGATGTTGTGTTAGACATAATCTCTGTCACTACAAGAAACATTGCATTTTCCCAAATGATTTTCACGTCACTAACCTAAAAAACACTTCACTAAGCAACATTTGTGACATGGGTAAAACACGTGGGAAAAGCAATGGTGGGAACATTTTCCCACGTGAAAAACACGTCACTAAGTTGTGACATGGGACTCACGTCGCAAATAACAAAAATAATAGAAAAAGTTCCCACGTTGAAAACACGTCACTAAGTTGTGACTTCGTTTTCACGTGGGAAACCCCATTTCCCAATATGTCTCTGCACGTTATGCCTGACAGCAATTAAATATTTTCCCATGAGATTCCCACGTCACTAATTAGTGACGTGGTTTGCATGCCACAAATGAAAATATGTTTTATATTAGTGACATGGGTTGCACTTCAGTATAAAATTTAATAATAATAAAAATAATAAATATTAACTGAAATCAACTATAAAATTAAAATAAATATTAAATATTAACTAAAAAATTTAAAAAATTTAAATATGTTCACAACTATAATATAATTCTTTTCACATTAATTTAACAAATTTAAATCTATTTTTTCTATTTCGACACCAACCTAATAAAATATGTTCGCTAAAATCTATTTTAAATCTATTTAGACACAAATTTAAATCTATTTTTTCTAAAATAATATAAATTATGTTTATTAAAATATACTACATATTCTCAAAATATAATATTCTAAAATATAATATATAATTTGTTTATTAAAAATAACACATTTAAAATATAATATATATTCATTATTTTTAAAAATCTGTTTTTTCTAAAATAATATATATTATGTTTACTAAAATATAATAAGTATTCAATAATATAATATTCTATAATATATATAATTGGTTTACTAAAAATAACACATTTAAAAAATATATAATATATATTCATTATTTTTTAATAAAAATACTTTTTCAAAAAACAATACATTTAAAAATAACACATTTTAAATATAATACATATTCATTATGTTTTTTAAAAAAATATATTTTAATTTTTTCTATTTACAATTTTGTTTACTAAAAATATTTTTAAAAATTCTACTTTTTCTAACATAATATATAGTCTGTTTTTAAAAATTAAAAATACATTAAATTTTTTGTTTCTAATATATATTCTATTATATATTTTTCTAATATATATTATGTTTTTAATTCTAAAAATATATATTTTGTTTCTAAAAATACATATTTTTCTAATATATATATATATATATATATATATATATATATATATATATATATATATATATATATATATATATATATATATATATATATATATATATATATATATATATATATATATATATATATATATATATATATATATATATATATATATATATATATATATATATATATATATATATATATATATATATATATATATATATATATATATATATATATATAGATATATATATATATATTATGTTTTTAATTCTATATATATATATATATATATATATATATATATATATATATATATATATATATATATATATATTATGTTTTTAATTCTATATATATATATTCTATTACAAAATATTTTTAATTTTACCTTTCAACAACAACAACACAATACATATATACTTACATCTAACAACAACAAATCTAAAATTTTATAATCAATAACCTAAATAACATTTCATATATCACTATAAATCTGAAAAATAAACAAATTTAAATGTATAAATACCTCAATAGAGATAACTCTCAAAGCTTCAATGGAACTTTTTAATCTTAGATCTGGAAAAAAAAATCAATAATTAATAATAAGAAAAACATAAAATAAACTGTAAAACAACCACAAAAACAACATACATATCATTCACCCTAAATTTTTTGTGAAACTTTCGTTCAAAAATGGAGGAGTAATGGAGGCAGAAGGGAGTAAAGGAAGGAAGGAAAGGCAGAAGGAAAACAAGAAGAAATGAGATGCGTGAAGAAAATTCTGGACTTTGTATATATAACCAGACTTGCGACGTGGTGGACACGTGGGAACGTACCCTCGTGAAAACCACATCAGAACCTATTATACTGCAACTAATTTGCGACGTGATTTTAACTTGGGAAAGTTGCCACGTGAGCCACACGTCGGAACTTTCCCAGCAATAAATATTTAAACGTTGCATTACTAAATGCCAAAGCAACGGTAAAAAATAAATTTTAATTCATTTATGTATCAGATTTGTGACGTGGGATTAACTTGGAAAACCTGTCACATTCAATTTCATCATCAATGTGTCTGAAAAGCAAAAGTAAAAGCTGAGAACCTTTACTATTTACAAACTTGCGACGTAAATCACATGTGGGTACTTTGTGACATGCTCCCCACGTGGCAAATAAAAAAACATTTTTGAAATTTTAGTTCTCATGTGTTTGTCACGCCACAAATTAATTTTTGAAAAATTCAAGCTTCCCTCTCTCTTAAAATTCAAATATTTCATTACAGATTTTAGGTTTGCATAATTTATTAATTAAATATGTTAGTGACATGGGATCACTTGGCAACGTATTTTTTCCCATGTGTTTACCACGTCACTAAATCACTAGGTAAAATCAACATTTTCTTGTAGTATGTTATGGGTGATGCGTGAGGATATCAGACATATGATTGATTTGTGTTTAATTGGTTAGAAGAATGCATGTGTTATTAATTGATTAAATTCAATATATATATATATATATATATATATATATATATATATATATATATATATATATATATATATATACACACACACACACACACACACACACACACATATATATATATATATATATATATATATATATATATATATATATATATATATATATATATATATATATATATATATATATATATATATATATATATATATATATATATATATATATATATATATATATATATATATATATATATATTTGTTGCCTTTTATGTTTTCTTAAGTGTTGTTTAGGGATGAATGATGAGAACCTCTTCTAGATTGGTTGCCATTTGTATAAAAGTATTCAATGAAGATTCTCCTAAGTTTGGATGATGATGATAGGATGTTGAACATGTGAATGCAAGTAAGGTAAATTGCACTGCTTTATAAAATGCTAGAATGATTTAAGAAATTTGTGCTTTTTGCAAATGAGGATTCTTGTTTCATGTTGCAACTTGTTTTACTTAGGCCTAAAACCACTAATTGTGAGAAACCTCCATTATTTACTATATGCTAGGATGAATAATAACTTTGTTTAATTCGTTTGATTCATGCTTAATCTTTTGATTATTGTGATATGTGGAAGCATTAGAAATGAACAAGACATTTGTTTATATTGAGCACAACCATATCCAAAAGTAACTTACCCGTGAGTAGTGAGAATTTGTTAACTCCTTTGAGCCTAAACATTTTAAATCTCATTTTAGTGATGAACTTAGTTTATGTACATAATTTGAAAGTTTATTTCATCATTGAATTTTGTGAGATTCTAAAAAAATTTCTCATATATTAGAGCATTGTTTAAATTGAAGTTTGGTAAAGTTCAAGTCGGGTAGATCGAAAAGAAAAATGGTAAGTTACTAAGAATTTTGAAAATTTTCAAGCAAGCATGAAAAAAAGTGTGAATATGAATGTGAAAAAGAAAAGAAAAAAGAATGCTTTTTTGAAAAAGAAAAATTGAGAATGAAATAATTATGCAAAACGAAGTTTGAGAAGGTTTTCAATAGAGGAAAGAAAGTGGTGAATGAAGTTGTGATGTGTAAATACCATGTATAGTGAATGTTTCTTTTCAATTGCCAATTTTGATTCAATGGCCTTTAGAAATGTCTCTTTGTTGTGAACCCGACCAAGTTACAACCTTAAAATCTCTTAGTGATATTTTTGCTTCCATGATTTTATTTTTGGTTGATTAGCTGAATGTATGAATTGGATTGTTATTAGCATTGTTTGTCAGGTGAGTGAAATTGCCCCGCAGTTGCAAAAGCGTTAATTTCTTCATTCTTATTTTGAAGAGGAGTGTTAGAGTGATTTGAGCATGAGAATTTAGTTGTTATTTGAAATATTATATGATATTTGTTTAAAAACTAAATTCTTTGTCATTGTTCGATTCTATTAAGTGGTGAACATTGCTTGTGCATATTCTCGTGCTTGACCAAATCCTCTTGTTTGAGCAAATCTCTCTTGTTTGAATTTGAACCGTTAATCCTTTCTTGGTTGAATCTTATGCTTGAGCAAATCCTCTTTTTTGAGAAAATTTCTCTTGTTTTCGTGAGGGGCATACTTTGCTTGAGGACAAGAAAAAATCTAGTTGGGGAGAGTTTGTTAAGTGCAAATTTTGACTTAAATTGAACCATCTTTCTTGGAATTTTTCAACTCAATTCTCATGTTTTAATGAATTAATTTCTTGTTCTTGTGTGATTCTTCAATATATTGAAAATACCTTTGGATTCTTTGATGTGTGTGTTATTGTGCAAAATATAGACAAAAAACATCAATGAGTAAAGACACAAAGGACTGAACAAGAAAGACAAAGAAATGAAGAGGAATCAACATGTTTGTCGTGCGAACACCAGCAGGGTGAAAGCAAATGAGCGTTGTGCGAGGTAGTGGCGAAGCCCTAGCGAACCAGCCTAGATTGAATGCAGTAGGAAAATGACCCAAAATTTGCTAGGCGAATCTGTAGTGAAGAGGTTCGTTGTGCGAAGAAGTGTTCACACTGCGAACTGAGATATTTTCCAAGGGGGGTTTAACTGTTCCTGAGGCACTTGAAGTACCGAAAAGTGGTCTTTACTGGGCGAAGATGGTGTTTTCTTTTAGAATAGGACATATTTTGTAATGACTATATAAGTACTTTTCTCACTTTTTAGAAACATAACTATTGTAAGTTAGATATTTTTCAGAATAGAACTTTATCTCTCTTCATTCCAAGCATATTCTAGAGAGAGAAACACAAATCCTAAGGGGGAGAAGTTAAGAGCTTCAATCTTTTGTTGGGTTTGGATGTAATCTTCTGATACGTTGTGTATTTCATCTAATATATATTGTGAACTAGTTTTGATTCAATATTGATGTTGTCTTTGATTTCTTATTTGTGGGTCTTGACAAAACCTTTTGTAAATCTTAGATCTTAGATATTCATCTATCAATTAGTAAACTTTTGACATAGTCTTGTAAGTTCATATTCACTTGTATCTTTTATTTTATTGTGTTGATTTGTAGCATGCTTAGGATCAATACAGGATTGTGAGGATGCGTGATAATAAAGATTAAGAACCGTGTTTACTTACACTTGGCAAATTAGTTTAATTATGTCGAAGATTCTTGTTGCTCGTCTGAAAAAAGTTGTTGGTAGCCTTATCTCGCCTGAGCAGACTACTTTTGCATATGGAAGGAGTATGTCTGACGGAGTGGTCGTGGCAAATGAGATCCTGGATCTGGCGAAACATACCAAAAGGGAGTGTTTGATGCTGAAGGTTGAGTTCCAAAGAGCCTATGATTGCGTTTGCTGGGACTTTTTTGAGATCTTTGTTGAAGAAAATGAACTTGGATCTAAGTGGCTCAAGTGGATGGAGTCTTTGGTTTTCAATGGTTCAATGTCGGTTCTCGCCAATGGCAGTGCGACTAAAGACTTCAAGGTGGGGAAATGGGTAAGGCAAGATGACCCCTTGTCACCTTTCCTTTTCATTATAGTTATGGAAGGATTAACAAAGCTGATGAAAAAGGCTATGGAATTGCGTCTTTTTAAGGGTTTTTTGGTGGATGAAGCTACTACTTATAGCGTGATTCAGTTCGCGGACGATACATTTTTTGTAGGGGAAGGAAGTTGGGAGAACCTTTGGAGCATAAAGTTGAAGGAAAATTGCGATCTAAACGCAGCGGAAAAACAAAAATTTCCTTTAGTGATCCTTACGAATGAGCATGATCAGTGATAGAATCGTTACCTCTTTGTGGCGATTCAGATCTTTGATGTAGCGATCACAAGCGTTGATGAAGTGCAACGCCTCTACTCAGTCCACACGAACAGCTTCCGGTCACAGTGCTAGCTGCTTACGAACGGAATTATTTGAGTGAGAAAAGAGAATCAAAAACGAAATTGCATCAAGTGAAAGCTTCATCACAAGGGTTCCTTTTATAGACTCTCTTGTGGGCTGTGGGCTAAAACCCTAATTCACATGATCCATAATAATATTATATATTATTATAATAACTATTATTATAATAAATATATTTATTTTATTATTATTTTATAACCATTATAAAATAACAATAATTATTATTATATTATCCGAATTTCTATTTTTCACTTAAGTGCACCGTACCTTACGGTGTTCCTTTGATTTCTCTATCTCTCATCAAACTGTCCTTATGTGTGTGACCCTGTAGGATTTCGTAACGTTGGTAATTATATTAAATTATATATATTTAACATAATAAACAGTAAGCGGTATCTAGCAACACATCACTGCTACCCAAGTCACGAAAATGTCATGTGATCTGACAAAACCTTTTTCGTGATAATATATGTTTGTACAATTACCCTTTTGCCCCTATGTCTATATTGAACACAAGGCATACACTGTGTCATCCTTGTCCAGTTCAATATTGGGCCCTTAGACATTTCTCCTGTTATGCAGGATTGGCAAATTCCATCTAGGACACTCATGTCCCTCAGCATGCTTCGTGGAGTGCCCATCAACTGTCTTTATGATCATCCAGTTACGGATAATGTTTGATCAGCAATAAAGCACCCGACTCTACATCTAGGGTCCATAGTGGTTTCAGGTCGAAGGGTGGTAATACACCATTATCACCATGAGAATAACTTATGACACTTTGCATAACATACTATGTAGTATTCTCATAGCGGGTCAATCCGGTATAAATATTACTCCTAATATTTATACCTATGTCAAGACTTGATAACTCTTTATCCATGATCCATGAGATGTGATCATCAGTCTATCTTCATAATAGTCTCAATGCTTTTAATGTTATCCCACTTTGCAATAAAGCTTGACTACGGATATTTTAAGAATAATGTCTTTATGTTTAATGGGATCTCATGATTAAGTCACACTTAACATTTCATTAAACAGACTAACTATTCTAGGGACTTTATTATTCTGAAAGACAAACATAATAAAGAAATGCCTTTTATTATTAAACGAATAATCTGATACAAGTACCAAAAAGTATTGGCCTCTAGGGCTTACACCAACAATCTCCCACTAGCACTAGAGCCAATTAGGCATACCCCTAATACCCATAGATCTAGTATGACCATCATGCTTCTGTTGCGCAAGAGGCTTTGTTAATGGGTCAGCGATATTGTCAAGTGTAGGTACTCTGCATATCTTCACATCTCCCCGATCGATTATCTCTCGAATGAGGTGATAACGCCTAAGTATGTGTTTGGATTGTTGGTGAGATCTAGGCTCCTTAGCTTGTGCGATAGCACCATTGTTATCACAATATAAACCAATGGGATCCACAATGCTAGGGACTATGCCAAGTTCACTAATGAACTTCTTGATCCAAACAGCTTCCTTTGCTGCATTTGAGGCAGCAATATACTCGGCCTCAGTTGTAGAATCAGCAACTGTTTCTTGCTTTGAACTTTTCCAGCTCACAGCGCCACCATTGAGACAGAACCAGATTGTGATCTAAAATCATCCTTATCTGTCTGGAAGCTAGCATCAGTGTAACCAATTACATCAAGCTCTTCCTGACCTCCATATATCAAGAATGAATCCTTAGTCCTTCTCAAGTACTTAAGGATATTCTTAACAGCTACCCAGTGAGCATCACCGGGATCAGATTGGTACCTACTCGTTGCACTTAATGCATACGAGACATCTGGTCGAGTACATAACATGGCATACATGATAGATCCTATTGCAGATGCATATGGAATCTTATTCATGCGATCCCTTTCTTCCTTAGTTGAAGGGGATTGTGTTTTTGATAAACACAGACCATGTTGCATAGGTATGAATCCTTTCTTGGAATCATGCATATTAAAGCGTCTCAACACTTTATCTATGTATGTACTCTGACTTAGGCCAAGCAGTTTTTGTGATCTATCTCTATAGATCCTAATTCCTAATATATAGGCTGCTTCACCTAGGTCTTTCATAGAAAAACAATTCCCTAACCAAGTTTTCACTTGTTGCAAGGTAGGGACATCGTTTCCAATGAGTAATATGTCATCTACATATAATACCAGAAACACGATCATGCTCCCACTAACCTTCTTGTAGACACAAGGTTCATCTTCATTTTTGATGAATCCATATTGTTTTACGGTTTCATCAAAACGAAGATTCCAGCTTCTGGAAGCTTGCTTCAATCCATAGATTGATCGCTGTAACTTGCATATCTTTTGGGCATCTTGTGGTATGTCAAATCCTTCAGGTTGTGTCATGTACACATCCTCAAGAAGATTCCCATTAAGGAAAGCAGTTTTGACATCCATCTGCCATATTTCATAATCATGATATGCAGCGATGGCAAGTAAAATCCGAACAGATTTAAGCATTGCAACTGGTGAAAAGGTTTCATCATAGACAACCCCATGAATTTGTTTATAGCCTTTTGCAACCAGTCTTGCTTTATAGGTATGTACCTTACCATCCATGTCAGTCTTCTTCTTGAAGACCCACTTGCATCCTATAGGGTTAACTCCTATAGGAGGTTCTACCAAGGTCCAAACCTGGTTTGTGTACATGGAATCCATTTCAGATTTCATGGCTTCTAGCCACTTCTCAGACTCAGGACCAGTTATGGCCTCTTTGTAGGTCACAGGCTCATCTTGATCCATGAGTAATACATCACCCTGATCACTTATGAGATATCCATATCTCTCAGGTTGGTGACGTATCCTGCTTGACCTACGCTGGTCTTGTTCTTCTTGAGCAGGTTGCTCTTCCACAACTACTTGTGTTTCCCGCTCTAGTTCCTCCATATGTGTTTCAATGTTTTGTGATTCTTGAATTTCTTCAAGCTCTATTTTCCTCCCACTGTTTCCTTTGGAAATAAAATCCCTTTCCAGAAAGACTCCAGTTCGAGCGACAAACACTTTGCCCTCAGAAGGATTGTAGAAGTAATATCCTCTTGTTTCTTTAGGATACCCCACAAATAAGCATTTGTCAGATTTGGGCTCAAGCTTGGTTGAAATTTGTCGTTTGACGTAAACCTCGCAACCCCAAATCTTCATGTAAGACATATGTGGTTTCTTACCACTCCATATCTCATATGGTGTCTTATCAACCTTTTTGGATGGAACACGGTTAAGTGTGTAAGCTGCTGTTAATAATGCATGTCCCCAAAAGGAGTTTGGAAGATCGACGTGACTCATCATGGATCGGACCATGTCTAACAAGGTTCGATTTCTTCTCTCAGATACACCATTCCATTGTGGTGTTCCAGGAGGAGTAAGTTGGGATAGAATCCCATACTCTTTTAGATGGTCATCAAATTCTAGGCTTAAATATTCACCGCCTCGATCTGATCGAAGAACTTTAATATTCTTACCTAGTTGGTTTTGTACTTCATTCTTGAATTCCTTGAACTTTTCAAAGGACTCAGATTTGTGTTTCATTAAATACACATATCCGTATCTACTGAAGTCATCAGTAAAAGTGATGAAGTACTGAAAACCTCCTCTGGCTGGTATGTTCAGTGGTCCACATACATCAGTATGTATGAGTGCCAAAAGATCATTAGCCCTTTCACCTTTTCCTGTGAATGGGGATTTTGTCATCTTTCCAATTAAACAAGATCTGCGTGTCTCGTATGATTCATAATCAAAAGAGTCCAAGAGTCCATCTTTATGGAGTTTGGAAATGCGTTTCTCATTTATGTGGCCTAATCGACAGTGCCAAAGGTAAGTTGGATTCAACTCATTAGGTTTCAACCTTTTAGTATTAATGTTATAAATTGGCATTTCAAGATCAAGGACATATAGTCCATTATTCATTTTTGCAGTAGCATAGAATATATCATTCAAATAAATGGAGCAACAATTGTTCCTTATTATGAATGAAAAACCAAACTTGTCCAAACAAGAAACGGAAATAATATTCCTGCTAATTGCAGGTACATAATAGCAGTTCTCTAACTGAATTATTAAACCACTAGGTAAAGTTAAAACATAAGTTCCTACAGCTAAAGCAGCAACCTTTGCTCCATTGCCAACTCGTAGGTCAACTTCACCTTTTGCCAAATTTCTACTCCTTTTTAGTCCCTGCACATTAGTACAAATGTGAGAACAGCATCCAGTATCTAATACCCATGATGCAGAAGTAGATAAATTAATTTCAATAACAAAAATACCTGAATTTGAAGTCTCTACTCCATTATTCTTATCTTCCAGGTACTTTGGGCAATTTCTCTTCCAATGTCCGGTCTTACCGCAATGGAAGCAAGTGCCCTCCTTTGCTATTCCTCCACTAGGCTTCAAAACAGGAGGAGTGGGTTTGGGTTTGGCAACTTCCTTGCCTTTCCCTCTACCACCCTGTTTGATGGGCCTCTTGTTCTGTTTCTTTCCATTACTGACCATCAGAATGGATTTCCCTTTTGTCTTCATATTCTGCTCAGCAGTTCTCAACATGCCTAGCAGTTCTGGAAGACTTTTGTCCAAGTCATTCATATTGAAATTCAGGACAAACTGACTGAAGCTCTCTGGCAACGATTGCAAGATCAGATCAATCGCAAGTTCCTTTCCAAGGGGAAACCCTAATCTGTCAAGGTTCTCCACATACCCAATCATCTTGAGTACATGGGGACTTACAGGGGCTCCCTCAGCTAACTTGCTGTTAAAAAGGGACTTTGAAACCTGAAACCTCTCATTTCTTGCTTGCTCTTGATAAAGCGTTTTCAGATGTCCGATCATATCGAACGCAGACATGTTCTCGTGTTGCTTTTGCAACTCAGAGTTCATGGTAGCAAGCATGAGGCAAGCGGTTTCATTGGCATCATCGAAATGCTTCTTATAAGCATCTCTTTCTGCCTTTGGTGCAGAACTAGGAGGTTCCTCCTCAGGAACTGGTGTCTCCAAGACATACAGCTTCTTATCGTGCTTGAGGACAATCCTCAGATTACGGTGCCAATCCAGGAAATTTGTCCCAGACAATTTTTCCTTATCTAGGATGGATCGCAAAATATTGTTCGATGTGTTTGTTGTCATGGTAATCTACAAGAGAAATATGAAAATATAAGTATCATTAAAACAACATATTTAATTAGGCCTTTAATCAAATATGCTCCCACTATTTTATTCAAAACAAATGACCCTCATCATTTGATTCGGAAAATCCCGTTGGAAGACTTTCTAGTGGGTCGAGATCCATGTTTCACTTTGTTTTAAGTCAGCGTTAGGCTGATTACACAAAACTAAGTTATTTAGGTAGGAACTCCTTCCAATTGTATCTCATACAACTCTCGAATATTTTCAATTGGGTGAATAACTCCTTATTCTGATCCATCACATGAATCATTCCCAATTCTTGCTTCTAAACATATATAATCTTATTATAATTTGTTTAGTTAAGTTTGACCCATTGTTTTAGCAATTGGATATTACAATTATCCCATCACACCTTACTAATATAGAACATGCACCTCGCGTAGGCGAAACCTACAATGCTCGATACTAGTCTTGATGAGTGCTAAAAATTGGAAAGCATAAACTTAATATTTAATTTTGAGGGAATTTGTTATTAGTTTGATCTCACCGGCTTAACATGCAAAACGTCTCTCACATGCATCAACATACAAGTACATGCATCAACATACATATAAAAAGATACAATTATGGCCCCTAACGCAATTGTTCTCTCAAGCCAATGAGAGAACCTAAGCTAACCTAATAACGATCTAAGCTTCTCCAAGCATGATCTCCAAGGTTATCCTCCTTTAATATTGAATACTTCCTTTTTTTTTTCATAACATAATATTACATTACATATAAGAAAACTCGTTTTACATACGAGGGAGTGAGATGAGAAAAGAAGTTACATAAAGAGATTGAGAGAGAGGCACGACACGCAGGCCGTATTCAAAAATCCCAAAACAAAACTAAGGCCATAACTGATCACCACAAATAAATAATAATAAACACACTTTTATTATTAGTTTAAAATTCCGATAATTAAATAAACTAAATTAAATTTCGACTGATTGATCACACTTTGCAGACTTAGCCGGGGGTTCCGCTGCCCGGGCAGCGCCCCTTTGCAGGGTTGTTAGGGGCAGCGCCCCAGCGAAAATTTTTATGAACACTTCATTGTATTTCACGTCGTTTCCTGCACAACTTTTGTGCATTTACAATCCCAACCGGAAAAGTCTGCGGCAATACAACACTTGTACTGCCATTAATCCTAATGCAACAATTTCATGCCGTCAAACACAACTCGATTGATAACTCAATATGATAGATCAACATATCATTGCTTCACCATACTAACGTCGGATTCCGAAGCGAATGAAAGTGATGATCTTTCAAAAGAATTACAATCCTTATGTGATTGAATGGATGAAATCAAAACAGTATATCCCATATACCATCTTTGCATCAGAATTTCTTATATCTTATATAAAAGTGATCGATCTAATTGTGTAACCTATGGATGATCAATGTATCGCACAACTTCACCATACTAATGTCGGATTCCGAAGCATAATCAACATCAATCATCCAAATCGTACACAACAGATGCCAAATTTAATTAATCGTTTATTGTTAAATTCATTCTGTGTTTTAATCGAATCAAATACAGAAAAGACGGAAATTTAACAGCTATCAGATCCATGGTTTCGTAAGTGGCTCTGATACCACTGAAGGAAAATTGCGATCTAAACGCAGCGGAAAAACAAAAATTTCCTTTAGTGATCCTTACGAATGAGCATGGTCAGTGATAGAATCGTTACCTCTTTGTGGCGATTCAGATCTTTGATGTAGCGATCACAAGCGTTGATGAAGTGCAACGCCTCTACTCAGTCCACACGAACAGCTTCCGGTCACAGTGCTAGCTGCTTACGAACGGAATTATTTGAGTGAGAAAAGAGAATCAAAAACGAAATTGCATCAAGTGAAAGCTTCATCACAAGGGTTCCTTTTATAGACTCTCTTGTGGGCTGTGGGCTAAAACCCTAATTCACATGATCCATAATAATATTATATATTATTATAATAACTATTATTATAATAAATATATTTATTTTATTATTATTTTATAACCATTATAAAATAACAATAATTATTATTATATTATCCGAATTTCTATTTTTCACTTAAGTGCACCGTACCTTACGGTGTTCCTTTGATTTCTCTATCTCTCATCAAACTGTCCTTATGTGTGTGACCCTGTAGGATTTCGTAACGTTGGTAATTATATTAAATTATATATATTTAACATAATAAACAGTAAGCGGTATCTAGCAACACATCACTGCTACCCAAGTCACGAAAATGTCATGTGATCTGACAAAACCTTTTTCGTGATAATATATGTTTGTACAATTACCCTTTTGCCCCTATGTCTATATTGAACACAAGGCATACACTGTGTCATCCTTGTCCAGTTCAATATTGGGCCCTTAGACATTTCTCCTGTTATGCAGGATTGGCAAATTCCATCTAGGACACTCATGTCCCTCAGCATGCTTCGTGGAGTGCCCATCAACTGTCTTTATGATCATCCAGTTACGGATAATGTTTGATCAGCAATAAAGCACCCGACTCTACATCTAGGGTCCATAGTGGTTTCAGGTCGAAGGGTGGTAATACACCATTATCACCATGAGAATAACTTATGACACTTTGCATAACATACTATGTAGTATTCTCATAGCGGGTCAATCCGGTATAAATATTACTCCTAATATTTATACCTATGTCAAGACTTGATAACTCTTTATCCATGATCCATGAGATGTGATCATCAGTCTATCTTCATAATAGTCTCAATGCTTTTAATGTTATCCCACTTTGCAATAAAGCTTGACTACGGATATTTTAAGAATAATGTCTTTATGTTTAATGGGATCTCATGATTAAGTCACACTTAACATTTCATTAAACAGACTAACTATTCTAGGGACTTTATTATTCTGAAAGACAAACATAATAAAGAAATGCCTTTTATTATTAAACGAATAATCTGATACAAGTACCAAAAAGTATTGGCCTCTAGGGCTTACACCAACAAAAGTCTCTTATACCAATTATCATAATTCTTACCATTCAGAATTAGAAGACTTGCTGGAAAATGCTCATTCAGATTATTCATCGCGTTATGCTTCTCAAGTCACAAAGTCAGTGCTCTAGATACCAGATGTTGGAATTACACCTAAAACTTGGAGAATTCAGAATCAATATTGACGAAAAAGAATCAATTATTCTGATTGATTTCACCTCTTATTTTTCATTCTTCACTCGAGTGAATCAACCACACATTGGTTGGAAGATGATTCCGCTGCGCAATGATTATTAAAGAAGAAAAGAAAAGATGAATTAAGGAAGAAAAAAAATTAGGGTTTGAAAGAAAAGGGGAAGAAGGAGAATATTTCTACAAATTTTGTTTCTACCTCCAAACTGAAGTTTATTATATCTTTACTCTATGATCGTACTGCCGTATCTCATTTTTTGCGGATTTTTATAGAGCCCGGGGCTAAACGGGGTAACTATCCCATTTTTTGCAGATTTTTATAGAGCCCAGGGCTAAACGGGACAAGCATGTCTGTTTGCCACCCTTCTTAAATTTACCCCCTAAATATATGAAAAATTCAAACAAAAAAAAATCTAAAGTCTTTAAGAGCCACCCGAATCCCTAACCACCCAAAAATACTTAGAATTTGTTATGTCTTTTTAAGTTTGTAAAATTAATTTTCATTAAACATAAAATTTGTTGAGAAACTCAACATAAAGTTATCTAGTTATATTTTGGATACCAATACAAACTAAGTAGTACTTCATGTGTTCCTTTTTAATTACTATTTTAAATTGGTTTATATTAAGTATGATCTAAATAGTTGAGTTGATTAAATTATTTGTTAATTAATTAATTAAGTTAGTTTAATTACTAGCGCTTAATTAGTAATTAACTACATAGGAAAAGCTGATTATGAAGTCCAAGTCCTTGGGTTTCCTTAATATTTGAGAGAGCAGTTCAGGAGTTGAATAAGTAACTATTGAATAAGAGAATGTAGTGAATTGCATAATCAATTGTATTTCAATTTCATTTTTCATGTCTTTGCATGTTATCACTAAATTCTAACAAATATTAACAGTAATTATGGCAAAAACTAGAATTAATGCAACAAGCTAATGAATGTTTTGACCAAATTTCACAATAAATCTACCTAACTTATACTCCATCGCTTTCTAATTTTAAGGTCCAATTTATTATAATATATAACTTATTCTTACATGTCAACTTTGATCCTAGTCATGCTGTAACTTATCCTTCTCTGAAAGTTTCTCATAATATTATATAAAACAAAATTACTTGTACAAATGGAGGTTGTTTACTGGAAAATTAGAAGTGATTATAATTGTTCTTCATTATAACATCTATCACATTTGATTATAATTGTTCATCTACCCCTACAAATTTAGAGACCAAAATTGATTTTTACACACTTATGCCAACATGCAATCTCCAAAGTCGGCTAGCACGTAATTTCACCATACATAACCCTTACTTTCCAAGATTCCACATATTTGAAACATTCATCAATGAAACAATACAAAGCCTCCAACAATTGTTTATTTAAATAATTAAAGTCAAATTCCTTGAGTTCATCCCAAACTGCCTATAAATACCTAACATATATCATAACATCTTAATCACAATATTGAGTATTTCAGTTCCTTATTTGCATAGCATAATATTATTGTATCCATGAAACGGCAAAGAGACGATAGAGTAGAGAACATAGATTTAGCAAATTGTGTAATTCTACTCTCTCATCCCAAACAAACCAAACCAAAGAAACACTTTGATCGTGTTGAATTTGAGTGCACCACATGCAACCGTAAGTTCTCTTCATTTCAAGCCCTAGGTGGCCATAGGGCTAGTCATAACAAACCGAAACTAGATGCTACAAAACTCAAACTACAGGTACAAAATTTGAGCTTATTTAATAAGTCCAAAATGCATGGTTGCTATATTTGTGGTAAAGAATTCTCTTTAGGTCAGGCTTTGGGAGGACATATGAGAAGGCACAGAATTGGTGTCAATGAAGAGTTTTCTTTGATGAAGGAAAATAAGATTGTTGGAGAAGTTCCAATATTGAAAAGATCGAATAGTAAGAGGGTTATGTGTTTGGACTTGAACTTAACACCTTTGCAAAATGACTTGAAGTTGTTGTTTGGAAATATGGCACCTAAAGTTGATTCTTTTGTCTGATTAACTGTGTCTTGATACTTTTGTTTTGTAGTTTGAACATATGTAATTTTTTTAATTCTTTGTTGTAAAATTGATTTTCTTATATTTTTTAAAGGTGCTTATAAATAGAAAAATGATATTTTTTTGTGTATGAATAATATAAGCAGTGAAGTTTAAATAATAATAATAATAATAATAATAATAATAATAATAATAATAATAATAATAATAATAATAATAATAATAATAATAATAATAATAATAATAATAGATTAATTACTATACACACTGTCGGCGTAAAAACTTTTATAATGTCGATGCATTACCATAATCCGTTTGTCTTACTTTATAAGTGATTAAAATAAAAGTCAAACTCTTCTGAACATCCAATGGCTATAATTAACTGATAAAATATAAAATTATTTTACACTATCAGTGTATTTCAATTAAATTCTAATAATAACAATAAAAATAATGACAATAATAATAATATGAATTTGTAGTTTTCTATACATTAATGTTAAGTGTTATTAACGGTTGACTATGATAAAATCTTTACGAATACAAGAGGGGGAACCTTAAGCCTCGATTTTTACACGGGCTAACTAATAATCCGAAAGATTTTACCATTAGTTAATCTCAAACCTTATTTAAAATTTTAATACTAGGATAAGCTTTAATATAACCTTGATTTTATCACAGGCTAACCTAAACCAGAGCTTGATCACACAATCTTCAAACCAAAAGCTTTTATAAGTTTATCTTCTAACCCAAACAAATCCTAAATGGATAATATTCAACCAAGGTGTAACCAAAATTCCCTTAGTTAATTTTACAATTCTACCCTTCTAAAATTACAAATTATCCTCACTCACAAAAGGACTTTATCGGATAAGCACTTTCGCTAAAGTATTAGTGAGAGAAAATAAAAGAAAAATTTAGAGAGAGAGAGAGAGAGAGAGAGAGAGAGAGAGAGAGAGAGAGAGAGAGAGAGAGAGAGAGAGAGAGAGAGAGAGAGAGAGAGAGAGAGAGAGAGAGAGAGAGAGAAGTGTCAAAACATGATTCTAGATGGTTTGAAATGAGGGAAGAGGCCTCCTAATTATAGGCTAGAGGTTGGCTCAAAAAGGATATTGATTTTAATGCTTTTTAAGACAACATAATCAATTAACTCCTAATGCTAATCGATTAGATACTTCAAAACTAATTGATTATAAGTTCAAAAAAGGAAATAAAAGATATCTAGTCGTTTCACATGATTAAGATGTTGTCCTAATCGTTTAGAGCTCAATTTTGAACTGAGCTAATCGATTGACGTAATATCATAATCGATTAGCAAAGACAAAACTTTGTCCAAAGTTATTCTGACAGCTTCCAACTCATCTAGCACAACTTTAAGACGTTTTAGAAAATATTTTCTTGAGGAAAATCAGTTTGAAAAGATGTGTGTGTGTGTGTGTGTGTGTGTGTGTGTGTGTGTGTATGAGAGAGAGAGAGATTTAGCCATGTACTTTTATGAGAATGTCCTTATGTTACACAAAGTATTCACTAAGACTAATCAAGGTATGACTTTGTTAAATACTTTATTTTGTAGAAACTTGCTTGAGTTTACTTGAGACGAGACTTGAGTTTTGTTCCATTTGATTGCCAACATCAGATAGCCAAGTCCATCAAACCCTAATGCTTAGGTTTACATTAGTTGTTATCATCAAAAATTGTTGTCCTTATTTAAAGCATATGACCTTTAAAATAAGGTTCCACATTTTCTCCATTTTACAACATATCTCTCAGGGGAGGTGGTAAAGGAAATAACACATATATGTTTGGAGTAATTAAACTCCCACTGAGTTAAATAGATAGTTTACTTTATACCACTGTAGAGTATACTTATTCTTTTTGTCGAAATTAAAAAGGCGGGTAAAGATGCATTGCGGAAATAAATATGCAAACATAGGAAAATAAAACATTTAGAAAAGGGAAAAACCATTTCTTTTATTCATTACTTGAACTTAAAAGTACAAGAATGGAAATTACTAAATTGAAATTTTGCAGAAAGCATGAAATAACAAGAAACTTAGCACCCTTTGACATATATGTGAGATTATTCTACATCAAGATCATCATAGAAAAATAGGTCATGTCATAGTTGATTTTGGTCTGGAATAAAGTGTCAAACAAGTTACAAGGAAAATAGACATTAATGATTAAATAAATATGCCCTTTCCACTCAGAATAGAACCCTAAATATCCATCCCCTCTTAAAATAAACAAAAAATTTATAGAGCAAGTGTTCCACATAATTATAAGACCCCCAGATTGACCTAAAGAATTACTAATAGGCCAATCCACATCACCATTATACCACAAACTACTAATCATAGAACTATCTACAGATTTAAACTTAGATTCTTGGATTAAACAAACTTCTGTTTTACGTGAAAATAGAGTTTGTCTGACCTTTCTTATCTTGACCTAACTGCCTCCCCCTCTAATGTTGTATAAGGCAAGATTCATAATGGTTTCTTCTTAGACACATTCCTACTATCCTTCTCTACTCTATCTTTGTCTCTGGCTTCGAAGTCTTTAATCTTCTGCACTATTGAAGGTTTGTTTTGTATCCCAATAAAACCCAACTTTGAGATTTCCTCCCAAACTCTATCACTAACATTTGAACCTAGATTGGAACGAAAAAAAATTGTTTCCTTGTAAAACATCTGAGTCAGAAATAGAATCCCAACATAAGATAAATCCTCCCGAGTATCTCTCCTCACTATCCTCTTGAAGACTTCCTAAAGGGACAACTTTATTTACCAAGTTATTCTCTTTTGTTCTTTTCTCTATCTAAATTAACTTCGGGATCTTTGGTCTCATGTATGAGTCCCACTGGTTCACAAAACAATTTAGGTTAATAAGATATTTCTTTTGGCTAATAAGTACCGAGGAGCTTGGGTCTTTGTCTCCAAACTCATCTTCTGACTAATTATAATTACCCACTTCCTTTCCTCTTTCTCTACCTCGGATTGAATGATTGGAAGGTTTATCACCTTCTTTACAAGAAGTATCCTTTAATAACAAATTTTTTCTCCTTTCCTGCCACCCTTTTATCAACATGATTTAAATCATCACCAAAAACCTTAGTAATTACAGTAGTAGCTTCATTGTATACTTCAACAACATTGTTCAGGTCTTCCGCCAATAAATTTCTTGTTTAAGACTGACTTCCGATCCAATACTTGCTAAGTCTTTCTCAGTCCCTTCATCATCTTCGATACCCCAATCTTTTGAGCTTGATTCAGATTCTTTATCATTATCAATTTAATTATCTTCCTTCTTCTGCTTCATAACTATCCTCAAAGGACCTTGAGAATCCTCAATTATTTTAATTATGAACATTTGGTTCTTGATATTGACATTAAAGATCTCATTAATCACCATCATACATCTGGTTCTATTTATGAACCTAGCCATATACATACACTCCTTTTTAGAAGTAGAGTCGTCAGAGAAAATGTAAGTACCTAAAGAAGAAGAAATGCGTCCGAAGAACTCTAAAGACCATGCGTGACACGTGACACCATAACATCTTGTCCACACTAATTTCTCTATATCCATGTTTCACTCACTCCATCTATGTATTTTTGAGAACCATTGTCCCCGTCAATCTCGAGCTCATTATATTAGATTTAAGATCTCACTGCTTTCAAATTCCTCATGGAGACAAAGATTCGATCTTAGAGGCGTGAATTTAATACGGAAATACCCTTCTACATGGAGCAAATTTTGAATGTTATATGAAGATCCAAGAACCAAGACCTTACTCACATAAACATTTTTCAATCTCTGGCGTTGATCTACATCAGTTGGGAAAACTAGGTGAGTTGGTACTTGACGATGAAAATCTTCCATGTTGTTCATGATAACGTCGGCAAAGGATTTAGATCCAACAGAAAACCCTTAGAATTTTGAGCTGTGGATTTTGAATTATTCATATAGATTGGTCCAAATTTACTCTTGTTCACGGCCTCCTTAGAGTGGACCTGCTCTATTCGAAACTTGAGGATGTTTGCATAAATCTTCCTCTCCCCAATATGAATGTTATCAAGTTGAATCGCTAACATCCTTTCATCTTCCACATCCAAAAACCTCGTGAAGCCAAATCTTCTACCTGATTTGTTTTTCCTTGAAGGAATAACAACTTCAACCAGATCTCCATGCTTCTTGAATAGATTGGAGATCTCTCTAGCTCTACATCCATCTTGAAACTCTAAGAAGTAAATATAGAATATATTCCTAGATTCATCGTCGATTTTATATTTGTAATTATCAACAACGAAAGTATCACATCTTTGTGACTGATTCTTGAGGAAACTTCCCTTATGCCTGACCTAACCTTTTGCCACTCTATGCAAGTCAGTAGAAGAAAAGAGAGGTTCTTAAAAGACCAAATATAGGTTAAAGGATCATCTTGGGTTAGGGTAAGATGAAATGGCCAAGAAAATGAAAATGAAATAAAGATTAAGGTTTCATAAGGTTGATAGAGAAACGAAAATGATGGGAAAAAACTATTTGAGTTTCAAATCTAGAAGATTTAGGGTTAAAAATGGTTAAAGTTGGGTAGGGTTGAAAAAATGAGGGAATTTTAGAGAGAAGTCGGAGTATCTCCCTCTAAAAAAATCAATATTATCATTATCTTGAATCTTATGCTACCGTCAAGCATTGAATTATAGAATAACAAATAATGTTCTAAATTATAATTATTTTTATAATTATAATAAAATATTAATATTAATTTTTAGCATATTCTTTAACATTTATTAGTCATTATTTTTAAAATTTGAATATTTTCCTTATTTCATACAAATACGAATGGTAAACTTTGAACATATATTTTCTATGATAAACTTAGTATATCTAAAATTTTAAAATAAAAATGAAATATTATTCTATCCTAATTTTTATGATTTTTTATTTGTTTTAGTGGATTACAAATTTAATAATTGTATGAAATAAGGAAAATATTCAAAATTTAAAAATAAAAATGCAATTTAGAACGTGTATATATGCAAATAAAATAGACCAGATACTATATACTTACATGTGAAAACTTAAACATTTAGTGAGCCATAACTGGCTTGAACAGTGGGAGGCTGAAAGCACGACAAAGACGAATAGAGGACTCACATTCAATTTATTATTAATTGTTGGATTAAGATTTAATGATTCAATAAAATATATATTTTAATTTTTTATTTATAATTTTAAATATCAAACTATCTCCAACTTGATCAAACGACTTCTAATTTTTCGAATGCGTGAATGAGTAAACTGCAATGAAACTCAATCCTCAAATGTGTTGTTTTCTTAATAAATTGTTTACATACACATCTCATATTTATCCTTATTTTTTTATTTTATAATTGAAACTGAAAAAATAATTTTTATTTTATAATTGAAGATAAAAATTTAAAAATAAAATTGAAAAATATTTTTTATTTCTAATTATATGATATTCTCATTTACTTTTATAAGTAACTGGATATCTTAAAATTAGAGAGAAAGTTGCAGCCAGTAGATGGGTTTCAGTGGTTACTAAGAAACACAGGGGGAAGGAAGAATGAATTTCTCCTCTTTGTTTCCATTCTTATGTCCCCAATTACACCATTTACTTTCTTACCCTTTTTACTTTAGAATAATGACCAACTTGTCATTATTTTTTCTAAGCTTTTAAATTAATTATTATTTCATATTAAATCCTAACTTTATCTTTAAATTGGAATTCTCTAATTAACCTTATCAACATCAAATAGAATTGGGTTGTTACAAGATTTGTTACTACTAATGGTGAAACAATTAGGAAAATTCACAATGATGTTGGTATGCTGAGTACAATTTGAAAATAAAAATGACAATAAGACACATGATTTGTGACTTTAGTGTCTAATATCTAAGTGCTATTATTTGTTAAAGAGGAAGGGGAATTAAGAATACTAAAAAAATTGTTTACTAAAGTTTGAAAATGTTGAATGTTGTCTAAATTTGAGGGATAAGATTGTTGAAGGAGAGTGATTAATGCCCTATGTTGATCATTAATGAAAAAGGAAGAACTAGGAACTTGTTGGTGATCTTTAGAGTCTTTTGGTTGAGTTTCATCGAGGTTGTTAGCAATAGTGGATGCTTGGTTGATGATGTTTTTCTTAAGATATAGAGGTAGACCATGCTTTTGAAGCAAACCTTAATGGTATGCCCAAGTTTGTTGTAATAGCTACATTCTTTCGTCCCTTTGCCACACAAGTAATAAGATCATTTGTTAGAAGGGTCTTTATTATGAGAAAGATGGTTGGATTTGGAAAAATTGGCGAGAAGTTTATCTCCACCACCAGTCGGAGGAATAAATTGCCGCTCTTATTGAATGATCATGGAGAAAACTATGTTAATTTGAGGAAGGGGTCTCATAAGCATTATTTGAGACCTAACTGATGAGTAATGTTTATTGAAGTCATTGAAAAATCAATGACATAATTGATCTCTCTGCATTGTTTGATAGTTGGAAGAAGGTTGCAAGCACATTTGGTTATGTAAGAATAGGTGATTAGAGTCTAACAATTCTCCAACTCTTGCCAAAGTTTCTTGAGCATAGTGTACTACTTATTAGTGGGTTGGTCTTGTCGTACCTCGAAAAAGCACGATTCTTTGCGAATGGTCGCGGAAAACACAGAGTCGCCACTGAATTTTATTCATTCCAAGATGGAATAGAGAAATATCGATAAAACCTTTAGGGAAAGAACATGTTCATCGCAACCAAGTTCTAGGTTCGGGAGTCGGTTACGCGAGGGGAAGGTATTAGCATCCCTCACGTCCGTTGTACTCAACGGGAACCTCTTGATTCGATTCGTGAGAAATGTTAGCCTAGTTTGTTTATTTTCTTCCAAGATAAAAGGTGTAAAGGTAATGTAAAAGGGTATAGTTTCTTAAGGAAAATGGGTTGTTTTTTAGATTAGGGTGCTCGCCAAGGATTGGGGCCCTTGTGCCTATGTATTTTCACTTGAAAAGAAGTGAAGAATCAGAGCATCCATAGTTCGTGGGACTACGGGAGAAAAAGAGAGGAGGTTGAAAAAGAAAGGGTAGAGGGAAATGTGGAATTGTGGAATTGTGCTCGCCAAGATCATCGCAATCTTGTGTCTACGTATCTTACATTCAGAAGAGAATGAAGAATCAGAGCGTCCGTAGTTCGGACTACGGATGTTGGTTTGATTTTATCGAAAGATACTTAGTCGTATTCGACAGAAAATATTGCTTTACCCAAACGGGTGAGGAGAGGACGCTTGCATCACTTTGAATGGATTTCTACATATCAACATTCATGGGAAACACGCCATTTGATGCCTGAAAGTTAAAATCTGATAATAACTTATCATCTTGAATCAATTCTTTAGGAAATGGAATCAAGCATATCTCAATCTAGAGTCAGAAATGCGTTGAAACTCTGAACCAATTCCACAAGAAATAACACCACATCCTGATTTCATCTTGGGAGAATCTTGAAAAGAAAGTGAACCACGTAATCAGGACTTATGAATGACTTGATATATTGAACAAATGTCTTGACTTTTGGTGACTCTATAACATGATTTTCGTCAAATAACTTGAATCTCCGCACAAAACCTTAATCTGGACCCTCACACACAAATGCTTGAATCCAATCCACGCACGTCTTTAGATTAGCCAATGACATAGATGACTTGACATATGGACTGCATTGTCTCTTTACCAAAACCCTAATTGAAATTCACCTAACCCTGATGGTTATCCACCTTGAAACAAAGTGTCTTTGCCAACTGCCTGATAACATGGTCTTGACGACTTTGCCTGATCCTTGATTCAATGTTGTAAGACTTGAGCAAAAGACACATATTTCTAAGGCATAGTGGTTAGATGACCTGAATGATGGATATGATGCACAGATGATGAAAATGCTATGATATGTATGTTCTAGAGATTCAGGGTCGAAAATAGGGTGTAACAGTTGCCCCTATTTAAATATCTTTGACTAGAGAGTATGAAGAAGGCTAGTCTTCATATGATCGTAGTGGGAGATAGTTAAATACCAAGAAGACCCGAATTTTGATCCTGAATGCATATGACATGCTATGCTACGAACAAAAGAGAAAACTATGCAATGCAAATGCAATGATACCATATCATGATGATAATGATGGTATGATAAATGCAAAATTCAGACAAAGAAAGAAAACACACGGGGATAAAGTCAACACAGTGAATAGCAAACTCGCTGGGGATGACCAAACATAGGGGAAAAGAAAATAACTGAGGAAATCTAAAGTTAATGGTCAACAGGTTCAGGGTGTGACTTGCTGACACTCTAGGACAAAAGATAAAGCAGGATCATTATACCACAAGGATCATGCAAGCAAAGCAAAACTCTAGAAATTCCTTAAGCGAAGAGATCAAACGGGATCTTCAGGAAACATCAGGAGAGATACAGGGTAGCTAAACTCTTCTGTATGCCAAAGTAATTGGACTTTACAGGGAAACACCCTTTGGATAAGCTTCTCAAGAGAGACGGCCACTTATCACCGTAAAAGGACGTATGTACCACCAGGAGAGGATAATCTTCTCGAAAGAGGTTGCCACTTATCGTTTTAGCAAAACAAGCTTCTCAAAGGAGACCGCCACTTGTTGTTGCAAAAGGTGGATAAGCTTCTCGAAAGAGATGCCACTTATCGAAATAAAGGATAAGCTTCTCGAAAGAGATGCCACTTATCGAAATAAAGGATAAGCTTCTCGAAAGAGATGTCATTCATCGAAAAAGAAGGATAAGCTTCTCGAAAGAGATTCAACTTATCAAAATAAAGGATAAGCTTCTCGAAAGAGATGCCACTTATCAAAATAAAGGATAAGCTTCTCAAAAGAGATGCCACTCATCAAAAAAGAAGGATAAGCTTCTCGAAAGAGATGCCACTTATCGAAAAAGAAAGATAAGCTTCAAGAAAGAGATGCCACTTACCCGCAATGGGAAGGATAAGCTTCTCAAAAGAGATGCCACTTATCGAAAAAGAAGGATAAGCTTCTCGAAAGAGATGCCACTTATTGAAATAAAGGATAAGCTTCTCGAAAGAGATGTCACTTATCAAAAAAGAAGGATAAGCTTCTCGAAAGAGATGCCACTTATCGAAATAAAGGATACGCTTCTCGAAAGAGATGCCACTTGTCGAAAAAGAAGGATAAGCTTCTCGAAAGAGATGTCACTTATCGTTATGGGGATCTATAAAAGATTCTTGTTGCATGATATAATGCGAAATAAATGCACGTTTAGACTAGGTTCAGCGACCTAACCAACGCAACACTTGCTAGGGACCAAAGTTCAATCTAGGAACAAGCTAGAAAGAAACAACCAAAAAGGCTCCAACCATTGAGGAATGAACTCGAATGGAGGTTTATCTTGTCCAAACATGGAAAAGATAACAGAAACAACCATCATCCACGAGGATAGAACTCTGTGGGGAATTTAGAAACGATGGGCATGTTAGTTCCATGATTCTATGGTTGTACATGGTTCTATGATTGGCTAAATTTTGGTAAAACATGATCCTGCACTAATGTTATTGCCAATGTTATAACATCCATATCTACTGGTATGACAGAATTGTTGTCATATGTTTTAATCAGGATGTCATTACCAATGTCATGACATCGTTGTTTGGTACAGCAGGAGCTGCTATTTTATACTTCTTGACAAAGGTATTGTGGTTTGAAGAGATCCTGTTGGATATTCCTCATCAGTATGTGCAAGTCAAAGTGAATAATTAGGAACAAAGTGTATAATTAATTGGTGTTCATAAAAAGGATCTTTGAGACTTTTTAGGAAACTATAAAACATTTGTTTCTACTATTATGAAGAAGATTCAGCAGAAGTGCTCTGCAGGGTAAGTTTAGTCAGCTGGCACAAAGAGAGTTGAATGCCATGCTGGAGGTTATGACATCAAGCGTATGACATCAGGTAGATGACAGCAAGGACGCATGTTGGTTTTCTATTATAATGCATGAGTAAGCTCAGGCTAAATTTCAGGAAACCTGTTAGGGTTTCTTAGTTATCTCAGACGAGATTCTAGGCAGTGCTGAGACGCCTATGACCTATTTAAAATCTCCATGAATTATGGAAAGTGGTTTGACTTGGTTAAACCTAATGTTTGTTACTTCTGATCAGCCCAAGCCCAGTCTACATTGCTATTTAAGGAGGCGCAGAAGCAAGAAAAAAAAGCACTCACAACAAGAAAAACTTGAGTGTAGAAGTAGGGTTTTGAGAGTCCTTGTGTGTGACTTTGTAAGTCACCCTTTGTATCTTTGGATGCATTGTGGTAGACATGTTTAGACTGTTAGGTCTTACTTGTGAGTGAAGAGTTTACTCTTCACGTAAATTGTGTGAGTGAATAATTTTGGTTCTTCATGTGTGTCTTAGGATACTTGTATGCCAAGCAGTTATCTGTTGTATAATTGCATTGGTTTAGTGTGTATGAACTGTTGTGTTCATTGTGCCACTCAAAGCTGTTAAGAAAGAGTGTGTGTCTCTTGATCAAAGCTGTGAAGCAAGATCAAGGTGTGTTTGAAGTGTGTCTTCATATCTCTTTTGTAATTGTGAATTGTATATCACTATGGTGATTGAGGGGGAGTGAATGGGTATACTCTTATCTAGTGGTCTCTAGGAAGAAATTGCATTGGGTAGAGATTAAGTGAGGAGTTATAAACGGGGGAGTTTAGCTCTGAATTGATTATGCTAATAGTGGATTTCCTTCATGGCTTTGTAGCCCCAGATGTAGGCGAGGTTGCACCGAACTGGGTAAACAATTCATTGTGTTATTTATCTTTCAGCATTTAAAATTTTGCACAATTTAAATGGTTAGATAAATAGGCCTGCCAGCCTGCTGATGTTGCAACAGACGTCATGACGTTGGGACAATTTAAAGAAATTTAAATTGGTCAGGTTCTGCCCTTGTTCTGTTTAGGCAAAGATTAATGTTCTTGGAACATCTGAGATCTGCATACCAGAATTTCAATTGGTATCAGAGCAGGCATCCTGTCTGTTCGGGATGAGATCTGGGGAGATACTTTCTGGTGTTTTGAACAAGGAGGAGTTGTAGTTGTCTTGCTGATCTTGCTAAATGTTTGGGCTGCTGATGGATTATGTGTATCTGCTATTGTACTATTTGATATAGGAGCCTCTGTGAATTATTGAATGCTCTTCCTGGAGAAATCAGATCATATACTCAAGAAGGAATGGCTTCTTCTTCTATATGGTTTCCTATAAGGTGTTATGACATCTTGTTTATGGCATGTTGAAGATGTTCTTTTGGTGGTTCCGCTGCATATTTTTCTGATGAAAGAACTCTGATATCAACATTTCTAAAAGCTCTAGTCATTCCAATGTCGGGAGCAATGGAATGAAGAGATTTGTCTGCTGATATATGTCATTGCTGAATTCATACTTGGAAGATTGGTTTTATCATGTACCTTAAAGTCAATTTGAAGAGAAGAGCTCTTTCAAGAAGATAGTCTGGTGCTCATGCTGTAAATGGATTTCTAAAGATCTCTGGTGCTGATAGATGGTGTAACACCCCACTCTAAACTATCGCGGAAAAATAAGATAAATAATAGAAACAATTCAGAGTGCAGCAAATAAAGTTTCATGACGACCGTCATGGATGTCACGACCGTCACGGCCATGACGAGCGTCAAGGAGCTGTGACGACCGTCACACTCCCAAATTCTCAGACGCGTCAGGGTGTCACATCCTACACTTAACCAAAACACATACACCTGCAAAAGATCATTTACTAACATACGTAGCACAAAATTCGGATGAACAAACAATGATAATTTGTTTAACATTTAAATCATAAAACGACATGTTATAATACACTTCCAACAATTCATGATAATTAAATTCCATTAAAATTCAGCAACTCATCAATTACTCGCAAATGCATAACGACACAACTCAATTATGCACTTCGACAAACGCGACTCAACTATGCATATGCATGTGGTACCATTTTGGGAGACAACACTCCACAATAATTCGGGAGACAACACTCCATAATAATTCGGGAGACAACTCTCCACAATAATTCGGGAGACAACTCTCCACAATCATTTTATTTTGTCATTAAAGACACAACCGTCGCCAATCCAGGCCAAATGATATGCTATGAGATGCAACTATTATGGACTATAACACAACAACAACCGTGCAACAAGGCATCACGCCTACAACCAATTATCCATAACAGAAACATCACATTTCGCATACATCATGTACTCACCACTTCAATTTGTTCATATCAAAGAACTACCAACAGTATCGTTCCTACGAATAAGACTCTAACACATTTTCGCAGAGAACAATTAAAAACAACCTCGTCTCTATAATTGAGAATTCAACAGCATTTTCATATACCTTCATACGGGTAATATAACTACAACTTACCCACATAATCCAAGGAGAATATTATAATAACATTTTCTCAACAGTCACATAACAACTTCATATGCATCAAGTATTCATCATTTCAATCTGTTCATGTAGGGGAACAATAACAACATACTTTCGACAATTAAGAATTCAACACATTATCGTAAGAACAACATTACAACTTTTACTCACTAAATTAATTATAGTTCCTGAAAAGGTTCGTTAACTACAGGGCAACTAATATTGCCTCATTAAGGGCAACCATACAGCATCGTACAACACTGACGATATAACACATTCATTCCTACACAGAAAAACCTCGTCCCTAACATTTATCGAGTCATGGGAACTATATCTATGATTCAATTCCCTACCTGAAGTCGATCAAGTAAGAGCCTAATAACAACCTTTTCTCAACAAATGGGAAATTAGCACGTGTCGGCGCCGATTCCCAACATTACTACATAAACTAATGACATAACCATTAATGCAGGCGTAGACAAACATTAACCCTTAATATTTCTTCAACTTACGGGAACATTACTACGGTAACGTTACTACGGGAACATTTCCACGGAAATATTAATCCTTAATATTTCTTCAACTTACGGGAACATTACTATGGTAACGTTACTACGGGAACATTTCCACGAGAATATTAATCCTTAATATTTCTTCAACTTACGGGAACATTACTACGGAAATATTACTACGGGAATATTACTACGGGAATGTTATTACGGAAACATTAACCCTTAATATTTATCAATATTTATCGACCTACGGGAACATTAACTCTATGATTCAATTCCCTACATGAAATCGATCATATCCATAATTATAGAATTGAACCCCACCCTTACCTTTGGATTGAGGACAACTCTAAGCTTCCGGTTCCGGTTTGCTCTCCCGGTGACTCTTCTACAAAAACCTTCAATTCTCTCCGGCAATTAATTCTTTTGTTCTTCCTTTCTCCACAGCCACGTCCTTTTTCCTCTTTTCTCAGCCTTTTTCCTCCAATTTGGTTTTCTGAGCCGTTTATCGTTCTTTTGCTCTTTCTCCCACAACTTCTCTAATAACTCCTTAATTCCCATTATTCCATCCACTAATAATAATAATAATAATAATAATAATAATAATAATAATAATAATAATAATAATAATAATAATAATAATAGTAATAATAATAATAATAATAATAATATTACTACTAGTTATTAAATTATCATCATTATTAATTATACTATATTATTATCAAACTCAATGATTTATTAAATGGTTTCCTATACTTTAAGGACATCCACCAACGCTCTCAGACACACTCCTACATAAAGGCACACCAACAATTCATAAATAATTTAATTAAAATGAATGGGCGTTACAGATGGTATAATGGGAGGTGATTTATTTTCACCATTCATGCTTTGCAAGAGCTCTATTAGCAAGAGGAAGTCATAGGCAGGTTGAGTCAAGGGTGTCAGCCTTGATGTTTCAACATTAGAGATACTTAAGGAATATTGTTGGTATTACTGCAGTGTAAATATCTATCTGATGGTCTTCTTCAACAAGTTGTATGGATTTAAGATCAATTGCTATGTGTGAACTACACACGTATTTAATTGGTTATCAATGAAGTTCAGAGAAGGATTCATTATAAGGATTTAAGATTCGTTTCTATTTGAGATATTCTCAAATATTTAATGAATTATCCTTAGTTGATGATCAAGTTGACTCATCAATTGGTGCACAAGTGGCAGGCCCCTGATTTGTTGAGACATTCCATCAACAGAGATTGTGCTGAATTTTGTTGATTCAAGGAGTGAATCACTAGATCAAAGGAAATTTAGTTGGATATGTCTTCATTCTAGTAAGGTTCTTGGCAAGAAACTAAGGCTAGAATGTAGTGTTGATGAAAGTGAAGATGAAGAAATTTCTCTTAGATCTGTTTATTCCTAATCTTGGAGTATTAGAGTGCAGCTGATGTGTGCTAGTTTCTACTAGAAGCATCTAACTAGAAAGCTTCCTGGCAAGAAACTTGTCTAGAAGATGGTGTTGGTGATATCACTGCTTGGGTCAGTTTATTTCTGATCTAAGTGCATAGGAGCATGTGACCTTGCTCATCTTATAGGTCAAGGATAAGTGACAGTTACCTCTGACTTTCTAAAGAAGTATCTACTTAAGGAAAGCGGGAATCCTTGTGTAAAGATTTCATTTGTGACCCTTCCTCATTGAAGAATCAAGCCTTGGCATGTTTGGTCTTTCTAAAGAGGAGCTTTTGAAGCAAATGCATTTCAAAATACTTGTTGTGATAGAGGGTATCTACTCAAATTCAAGTCTATGCACTCCTTCTGATATAGTAATAAGGTTATTCTAAGTGGCAAAATGAACGCATGAACCCTTCAGCAGGATGTCTGATCAAATGTTATGACATCAAGAGTTGTGATGTTACAGGTCCAAGTCTCAGTGTATCCAAGTTGGCTGGCTATGGAGCAAGTAGGATATGTAACTTGTAGATCAAGCTTTCTTGGTGGATTAGAAGATTTCCTAGAGATCTGAAAGATGTTAAGTAACCAAACATTGACATTTGGTTATTTAAGCAGAATGTTTTTAAATTACTCTTGTGCAGAAGGGTAGTTGGTTGAAGACCAATGGAGGTTCTAGTTCTATATTGGAGCTTGTGGTAGAAGCTCTAAGTTGCATATGGAAGAGTACCTCGTTTTGGAGATGTATTTGATCAAGTTGGTGGAGCTGTGAAGATCTTCAGGTAGATTACTAAGAAGTAGTAAGTCCATTTGTGGGCATATAAAGAACCATTGGATGGCATGTCTGTGGTATGTACCATCTGGGTTGTTCTTCCTTGGAGAAGGACTTGAAGATCTGGTGTGAAACTAGTGATTCACATCTTAACTAAGAAGTATTCTATCTTGTCATACGGGAGAATGATGAGGTAAAAAGACTGTCTTGGAGTATGATGTGAAGGTATTGTACCAGACTGGAGTGGCTCACTGCATAAAAATCTGGACTATGATGTGAATAGTCACCAGTTAAACTAGAAGTGTTCTAACTGAAGGTAAGAAAATACTTAGAAGGGGGGTTGAATAAGTATATAGAAAAACTTATGGCAATAAAAACTCAGATTTTTATCCTGGTTTGTTGAACTCAACTACTCCAGTCCACCCTATCAAGAGTGATTTGCCTTTCTCAACAAGGACTTAATCCACTATTAATCAACTTATTACAATAGCAAGCACTAAGAGCAATTGTTCTTAGTCTTCTCAAGAACTACTGATCACAACTGGATCTTCTTAAGGATCTTTTACAATCAAATGTAAGAATAAAACAAGTGTTTAAATGCTTCTAATTAAGCTATATCACAACTGTGATTTTACACTTAAGTTTTAAGAACTTAGAAATAAATTCAGCAAGATAAAGATTTGGATGAGAGCTTGTAATGAATTTCTTTCAAGTATTTCGTCAACTGAAGAAGAGAGATGGAGTCTTGCTTTTATAGGCACAGAGGTCCAAGTAGTTTTCACGTTGAAGGTTGTGTACTAAAAAGGTCTGAACCTTTTTGTCTTCACATCACATGACCTTTCCTAGAAGTAGAATGCACAGAGAAATCCTTTTTGTCTGTGTTCTTGTGTCTAGCATAAATGAGGAAAGAGTCGTTTAGCCAAACCAACGGACATAACTTTGAATTCTTTTTCAACAAGTTTCAGCAAATAACATCAGAGCCTTGAGTGATTAGAGTCTTTGATGTTCATCAAAGTTTGCTGAATCAGAGTTTGCTGAATCAGAGTCTTGCAGCAAGTGTGCTTTCAGCGTGTAATTTCATTTGAGCAGAGTTTTATGAATCAGATCCTCAGTACTGGCAGCGTAGTACTACCAGAGTCTTCTGAAATGAACTAAGCTTGAAACTCTTCATAAAAAGTCTTCAATGCTTCAGATGCTTCTGGCTTCTGCTTCAGATTCTTCTGTAGCTTCTGCTTCAGATCGTTCTGTAGACAGCGCTCAGAATCTTCTGTAGGCAGCATTCAGAATCTTCTAAGAGATGCTTCTAACGCTTCAGAGCCTAACATATTTTCATGTTCAGATCTAATTTTCTTCCAGAATAATATTCACTTTAATATCTGCAGCAAACATTCTTGAACAAATTTTAGAGTATATAATTCTTTAATACAAAATTTCATAAGAGTTATCATCAAAACATAGAGATATAATTAAGAACCAATCTGTGTTCTAACAATCTCCCCCTTTTTGATGATGACAAAAATATAAGAAATTTTGTTCAATAAAAATATAATTATAACTCCCCCTGAGATTATGAATCTCCCCCTGAATTGAATACTTAGAAGGAATAGAAACTTCCCTTTTTGTATGAGTATTCTTGTCAGAATCAGAGCCTGATTGTTCTAAAAATTAGATCTTGACTTTGGATGCACGTTTCAGAATCAGAGCCTGATAGGTTAAAACTTTGATCTGGGGATCTCAGAGTTACTTTTAAAGAATTTATCAGATTCTTTAAATGATCTGAAATACTAAGAGTTCTCGTTAGTTATAATTAGATATGTCTGAGTTTCATTTAGGTAGAGCTTATTTGAACAGTCAGATCCATTTTCTCCCCTTTTTTTGTCATAATCAAAAAGTAAAACTTTTAAAGACAAATAAAAGGAAATACAGAAAAGATACATGCATGTAGAGAAAATAGCAGAGTCATTCATTCATATTAAAAACAGACATATCAGATAAATTCAAGTACATGTGCACAAACATCAGATACAGAAAAACATAAAACTAGGTTTGCTTGGACAGAATCATCTTCCGAAGTTGAGTGATCTCAGATGAAGATTCTTCTTGCTTTGTCATCCATTTTGCCATGTTCTCATTCTTCTGATCTTGCTTAGACATCCATTGTGACATGTTCTCAGTCTTCTGGTCTTGCTTGGCCATCCATGACTTGATCTCAGATTGCCCAGCTTCCAATACTGCAATCTTATCTTCTAGATCTGGATTCTCTTTCTTGATCTCAGTAGATGTAGATGGAGCAGATTCTTGTGCAGGAAAAGAAGCAGAGTCAAACTCCATTGGGGATGCAGAGTCAGGAGCAACAGATCCAGAGGGATTTTCCACAATTGTCAGAGCCAGAGGATTTTCTTCAGAAGTAGATTCTGCAAAATCTTTTGTAGCAGATACTCTAGAAGATGAAGGTACATCTTCAAGTAGCAAAGGTGAAGATATTTTTACATTCCATATCATGCTTCTGTCAGTCTCAGCAAATCTGAGCTTCGCATCATCAGAACATACATTCTTCATATTTGAGGCAACAGTATTAAATCTTGTAATGAAGCTATTCCAGATAGCATCAGATTCATTTGCATCCATGGTTGACAAGCATCTCTTCTGTACAGAGCCTAAATTCATCTTTATCTCTTTCAGAAAATTAGCCAATAAAATATCAATGTTTAGCCTAGTTTTTGGTTTGAGAAGGGTTTCCAAAGTGAATGGCTTAGGTTGAGGTGGAGGTGGTATGGTAAATTTTGGAATGATGATCAGAGGACGAGGGTAGAAAGGAAAAAATGGATGGTCAGATGGAGTGGCAGATTTGGATCTGGATAAGGCATTAACCAGAAATGGTTTTACACGTGATGCATAAGAAACAACATCAAATGTAGTGGGAGAGTAAGGAATGAAAATAGATTTATCAGACAATAGAGGTTCTGATGAAATCATATCTAGCAGTTCTTTTAAGTAGGTTTGAAGAACAGATGGTAGAATAGCGGAAGTCTTAGGTTTAAATGGAGTGGTAGAGTCAGATGGTTCTATTCTGTCATAAAAATGTTTAAGCTTTAAACCAGAAGGAAGGGGATCATAGGGATGTGGTTTAAAGGAAGCAAATGAAACAAATTCAGATGTCCTGGGTTTGGGTGATGGAATGGGTTCGGGAATGAGAGTTTCAGAAGAAACAGGTAGATCTGATTGTTTAGATTCAAATTCTCTGAGAGAGAGAGAGAGGTGAGATGACATCTGGATGAACATCAGATTCAGAGGAATCAGATGAGGTGGTTGGGGTACAAGATGTAGATGATACCTCAAATACAGTCTTGAGAGGTTGAATATCCAGAATCTCAGAGTCAGGTATGTTTGTTTCAATAGGATTGGATGGTTCTGGTTGAATATCAGAAGGTTTGGATGTTGGTGGTTCAGATACAACTGGTTCAGATGCAACTTGTTCAGGTGCAACAGTTTCAGATGCAACTGGGTCAGATTGTATGGGTTCAGATGCAGCTGGTTGTTGAACTTTAGGTTGTTGTTGTGTGGTAGGTTGTTCTGTTGGTTTTGTTTGTGGTTCTGATTGTGGAATATCATATGATTTTAATGGTGTTATGGAAATAGGATAAGATGGTTTTGGTGGTTCAGGGGTTTGATATGGAGCAGGAATAGTTTGATTTTGAGTGGGAGGAGGTTCAGGCACAGAACTAATTGTTGATACATTTACAGCAATTTTAGAAATAGAAGGTAAAGATGATTTTGTACCTTTTGTTTTGATGCGCTTGGTGGGAACAAAGGGAACTTCTCCAGAAGCTTTTCTCTTAATCTGCTTCTGTGGCTTTTCAGCAACTCTCTGTTTCTTCTGAGCAGCAGCTTCATCTGCCTCTAATTGTTTTCTTTTCCTCATGTTCTCATCATAAACATCTGGAATGGGTTCTCTTGCTCGTATCAAAATATCTGCAGGAACAGGTGTTCCATCTGCCTTGCACATGTCAATATACCTAATAATAATATCCCTAGGTTCTTCAGCACCAAAAATTGGAAAGTCTTGAACTGGAATCCTCCTCTGACTAACTTCAGTAACATTCGGCTTCTTAGGAGCAGATGTGAGTTCATCCAAAATGTTTAGCCTCTGAATACTCTTTCCATTCAATGGTTTTCCAATAATTGATTCAAGCTCTTCTTTAACTTCTGCTTCATGTAAAGTAGCCACCAGACCATTCTTTGTCAGAATATCTGAGATTAGTCTTCCAAAGGGAATCCACGTCCTGATCTTCTGTCCCTTTGTCTTAATGGATTCTCTGGATGCATTGATATGATTCCACAAATGCATGAAGAGAATGTAAGGCAAATCTACTTTGTTACTGTGACTTAAGCAGTACATAAAATAAAGTTGTCCATTATTCACATAATCTAGAGAATTTGTTGATTTTCTGTGATTGATGCATCCTAGAAAAATCTTTGCCCAGATTTTATAGTCAGGTTTCAGATCCTTAAATTTATTGGAGGCTTGTCCAGATGAAATAACTTCCTCATAAACTTCTTCCATATCCACACGCCCAGCTGGCAGATGACACACTCCATCAGTTTCCTCATATCCAATGAGTTTTTTGATGAGATCTTCAGAAATGATGATTTCTCTTCCCAGAACAGAAGATAGGATGAACTTTGGATAAACTAAAGCATGAATCCAAAATTCCTTCACTAGATGAGGATACACTGATCCAAATAATCTATCAAAATATTTGACCCAGCCTTGAGCACCAATAATGGAACGCAGATCAAATCCATTTTCAGCCAAAGAATCAAAATCCACCATTGATTCACAAAGAACTTCCAGCTTATCAACAGGGGTTAACAGTGTTCTTTCAGGTTCCTTAAATGGAGTAGCTCCCATGTTTGATGATGCAATAACAGCCATAGATGATTGGAACTGAGCTGATGTTGAGGATGATGTTGCCATTGTTGAAGATGAAGAAGATTTGGACGAAGGTTTAGGGTTTTTATGAAGAGTAAAGAGCAGACAGAAATGCATATAATGTTTGTGAAGTGAAAAGTGTGAAATGGTGTGATTTGTGGTATTTATAAAGAAGTAAATTAGGGCATTCAAAAAGACACATTCAGCATGTTCCACTTAGCAATTAATAGCATTTAATGAAAAGAATAAAAATCATTTCAAAGCATTAATTGATTCTGACAATTTGGAGGGAAAACCAAGATTTTCACTATTCAAACAATACCTCAAATGTCTCTTCAGTAATGTGCACGCCATCTTTTCAGATTCAGAGTGACACGTGTTTGCTTGCATGTGCTTCTGAATTCTCTTGAGAAATGAAACGTTAGCCAATGTTCAGATCCTCTAAGATTGGTTAGTTCAGATACACAAACAATAATAATAGGTCAAGAAATCAAATAATTGACAGATGAAATACTTCAGAGTTTTAAACATTTTGCATCTGAGAAGTTTTGCTTCTGATAAATATCATTCTGGACAAAAATCCATACCAACATTTTTCAGAATAAACTTGAACCTATCTTCAGTAAGGGGTTTTGTGAAAATATCAGCCCACTGGTGGTTTGTATCAACAAAGGCTAAATTTATAATACCCTTCTGAACATAGTCTCTGATGAAATGATGTTTAGTTTCTATATGTTTTGCCTTAGAGTGTAAAATAGGGTTTTTAGACAAACATATAGCAGAAGTATTATCACAGAAAATAGAAATATTACTCTCAAAGATCTGATAGTCTTCTAGTTGACTTTTCATCCAGAGCATCTGCGTGCTACATCCAGCAGCAACAATATATTCTGCCTCTGTAGTTGATAGTGCAATTGTAGGCTGCTTCTTGCTGTACCAGAAGATTAAATTTCTTCCTAGAAATTGACAACTTCCAGAAGTACTTTTTCTTTCCACTTTGTCTCTAGTGTAATCAGCATCACAGAATCCAACTAATTTAAAATCATCAGGTTTTCTGTAACACAAACCCACATTAGAAGTACCTTTCAGATACCTTAGAATCCTCTTAACAGCTGTTAAGTGTGATTCTCTAGAATCTGATTGGAATCTTGCATACAAGCATACACTGAATAAAATGTCAGGTCTAGAAGCAGTTAAGTAGAGAAGAGATCTTATCATACCTCTGTAGAGTTTCTGATCTACTTTCTTACTTACCTCTTCCTTACCAAGAGTACTTGTTGGATGCATGGGAGTTTTTGCCATCTTACTATCAGTCATGTTAAACTTCTTCAGAAGCTTTTTAACATATTTGGTCTGATGAATGTAAGTGCAATCTGGAGTCTGGTTGACTTGAATTCCCAGAAAGAATCTCAATTCTTCCATCATGCTTATCTCAAATTCTGCCTGCATACATTGAGCAAACTCCTTTCCCAGCATAACATTGGTAGATCCAAATATAATATCATCCACATATATTTGAAAAATTAAAATATCTTTCTTAAATGTTTTACAAAAGAGTGTTGTGTCCACTTTGCCTCTGATAAAAATTTTCTCCAGAAGAAAATTGCTTAATCTCTCATACCAAGCTCTGGGAGCTTGTTTTAAACCATAAAGAGATTTCTTTAGTTTGAAAACATGTTCTGGAAATTTTTCACTTTCAAAACCAGGAGGTTGGTGAACATAAACTTCTTCTTCTATAATTCCATTTAGAAAGGTACTCTTAACATCCATCTGATATAGAGTGATGTTATTTTGTGCAGCAAAAGAAATGAGTAAACGAATTGATTCAACTTGGCTACAGGAGCATAAGTCTCTGTATAATCAATTCCTTCTTGCTGACTATAACCTTGAGCAACAAGCCTTGCCTTATTTCTTTCAACTTATCCTTTTTCATTTAACTTATTTCTGAAGACCCATTTAGTTCCAATTATGTTGAATCCTTTTGGCCTTGGAACCAAATCCCAAACATCATTTCTTGTGAACTGATTGAGCTCTTCTTGCATGGAAATTATCCAGTCATTGTCTTGCAGAGCTTCATCCACAGAAGTTGGTTCAATAACTGAAACCAACCCAAATAATGATGCTTCAGATGATCTGAGGAAGGATCTTGTTCTTATTGGGTCATCTTTCTTTCCAATGATCACATCCTCTGGGTGAGAGGCCTTGATTCTGGAAGATGATCCTCTAACAGTTGATTCTTCAGAAATGTTCAAGTTGTTCATTTGAGAAGCTAAAGGAATTGTATCTGGTGTTGCTTCTGGTTCCTTCCCTTGAGCTTTTTCTGCCTCTGAGCCTTCAGAGTTTGTGAGAATTACTTCTCTATCTGCAGAACTTTTAAATTGCTTTGGCTTTTCAGTGCTAAGCTTATCATCAAATCTAACATGTATAGATTCTTCCACAATCTGTGTTTCAGTATTGTATACTCTGTAGCCTTTAGAGCATTCAGAATAGCCAAGCATGAAACACTTATGTGCTTTAGAATCAAACTTGTTAAGATTCTCTTTAGTGTTCAACATATAACAAATACATATAAAAGGATGAAAATATGAAATGTTGGGCTTTCTGTTTCTCCACAATTCATAGGGAGTCTTTTCCAGAAGAGGTCTTACAGACACTCTGTTCTGAATGTAACATGTTGTGTTTATTACTTCTGCCCAAATATGTTTTGCCAGATTAGTCTCGTTGATCATGGTTCTGGTCATTTCTTGCAGAGTTCTATTTTTCCTCTCTACAACTCCATTATGTTGTGGAGTTCTAGGGAAGGAGAAATCACGAGCAATGCCATTTTCATTAAAAAAAATTCAAAATATTTGTTTTCAAATTCACCACCATGATCACTTCTGACTTTAATAATTTTAAAATCTTTTTCATTCTGGACTTGTTTGCAGAAGTCCAAGAACACAGAATGTGACTCATCCTTGTGTTTTAAGAACTTTACCCATGTTCATCTGCTATAGTCATCAACAATGACTAATCTATACTTCTTGCCTCTGATGGATGCAGTTTTCACTGGTCCAAACAGATCAATTTGAAGTAATTCTAATGGTCTTGAAGTTGAAACAACATTTTTTTTATTTAAAAGAAGATTTTGAAAATTTTCCTTTTTGACATGCTTCACAAAGAGCATCTGAGTTGAACTTCAACTTAGGAAATCCTCTAACCAGATTGAGTTTATTAATCTGAGATATATATCTCATATTAATATGTCCCAATCGTCTGTGTCAGACCCATTGCTCATCATTAACAGACAAAAGGCATTTAACATTTTGAACCTTAAGTTCTAAAAGATTTATTTTGTAAATGTTGTTCTTCCTCTTTCTATTAAATAGGATTGAGCCATCCTTCTGACTAACAGCTTTGCAACATAGTTGATTAAACATTATGTCATAACCATTGTCACTTGATTGACTTACGGACAAAATATTATGCTTTAATCCTTCTACAAGTAAAACATTAGATATAGAGGGAAGGTTACCATTGCTAATAGTACCAGAGCCAATAATCTTGCCCTTCTAATTCCCTCCAAACTTCACTTCTCCTCCAGATTTAAGCTCCAGGCTTTGGAACATAAACCTTCTTTTCTGAAAGCTGAAGTCATATTCTTCTAAAATAGCTTTGCATTTAGACTTAGCTTCAGATTCAGAGTTTTGTTGAGCTTTTTCAAAATTGGCTTTCATTTTCAAATTATTTTCTTTTAGCTCAGCAACTTTTGACCTTAATAGATTATTCTCATATCCAAGATTGCATTTAAGCTTCTTGTATTTGAGCTTAATCTGATTATAATTTTTCAGGACTTCTGATAAGACTTTAATAAGTTCTTCCCTAGTGAGATCAGAAAGTACCTCTTCTGAGTCAGATTCAGAATCAGATTCAGGTCCAGATGATCCTTCATTCTAATCTTCCACGCCTGCCATCAAAGCCATGTTGGCGCATTCATCTTCATATTCTGATGAGGATCCAGATTCATCAGAGTCATCCCATGTTTCCATTAGAACCTTCTTCTTTTTGTCAAACTTCCTCTTTGGCTTTTCTTTTATAAGCTTTGGACATTCATTCTTGTAATGGCCAGGTTCTTTGCATTCAAAGCAGACATTTTCCTTCTTTCCAGATCTTTTTGGTCCAGAGGACTCCTTGCGCTGATCTGGATTTTTGAAGTTCTTGAACTTCCTCTGCTTGTGCTTCCAGAGCTTGTTGATTCTTCTGGACAGCAAGGACAGTTCATCTTCTTTTTCAGAAGAAGATTCTTCAGTGCTTTCTTCTAACACCTGCAAAGCTTTCATAGATTTGTTAGATTTTAAGGCAATTGACTTACCTTTCTTTTGAGGCTCATCTTCCTCAAGTTCAATTTCATGGCTCCTCAGTGAGCTGATTAGTTCCTCCAAAGTGATCTTGTTCAGATCCTTGGCTAGCTTCAGAGCAGTGACCATTGGTCTCCATTTGATGGGCAAGCTTCTGATGATCTTTTTCACATGATCAACAGTTGAGTAGCCTTTGTCCAGCACTTTTAGACCAGCTGTGAGGATCTGGAATCTAGAGAACATAGTTTCTATAGACTCAGATTCTTCCATTTTGAATGGTTCATACTTCTGTATTAGTGCCAGAGCCTTGGTCTCTTTAACTTGAAGGTTTCCTTCGTGAGACATCTTCAAAGACTCAAACATGTCAAATACAGTTTCTCTATTTGTGATCTTCTCATACTTAGTATGAGATATTGCATTTAACAAGATTGTTCTAGCCTTGTGGTGATTTCTGAACTCCTTCTTTTGGGCTTCAGTCATAGATTTTCTATCTACTTTCTTGCCATTCCCATCAGTGGGATGAACATACCCATCTATGACCAAGTCCCATAAATCAACATCATAACCAAGGAAGAAACTTTCTATTCTGTCCTTCCAATAATCAAATTTCTCCCCATCAAACATAGGGGGTTTTGTGCTGATTCTATCCCTTTCTTCATATCTATTGTTACTGTTAGATGTTGAAGTTTCAGCCATAATAACAACCAAATATATATCAAAGTTTTCTCACTGGATCTTTTCTGTCACTGTGAAGTGGTAGCACATACAGAACTGGAGCTCTGATGCCAACTGAAGGTGAGAAAATACTTAGAAGGGGGGGTTGAATAAGTGTATAGAAAAACTTATGGCAATAAAAACTCAAATATTTTTATCCTGGTTCGTTGAACTCAACTACTCCAGTCCACCCTATCAAGAGTGATTTGCCTTTCTCAACAAGGACTTAATCCACTATTAATCAACTGATTACAATAGTAAGCACTAAGAGCAACTGTTCTTAGTCTTCTCAAGAACTACTGATCCCAACTGGATCTTCTTAAGGATCTTTTACAATCAAATGTAAGAATAAAACAAGTGCTTAAATGCTTCTAATTAATCTATATCACAACTGTGATTTTACACTTAACTTTTAAGAACTTAGAAATAAATTCAGCAAGTGTCGCGGTGAAAATCGGATACCAAACTATTGATTAGTTTGAATCTTTAATTCAATTTGCAACCGAACTTTGATTTGTCCAAAGGAAGGGATAAAGATCGAAATTCCCACAATGCAATGTAAATGCAAGGTTTAGAGAGTTATAGGTTCGGGGGTTGGTTAAACTTAGGGAAGGTACTAGCATCCTAAGTTTTTGTAGTATCCTACAGGAACCTCTTGTTTTATATTGTTTATTGCTAAGTGCTTATCTGCTTAAGGTTGAAAGACCTAGGGGTTTAATTCTAAGTATACTCGATAAGATGTTGCATCTTATGCCTACATATCCTTACGGGAGTGGAATCAAAGTATTTGTAGTTCTCCTAAAGGGTTTGAGGAGTTCTTTGACTGTGGTCAAAGTTCCTACGGGTTTAGGGTAGTTGATTGATTGATTTTAGGAGAAGAGATGTGTCTTCATTTTAAGGGAGATATAACCGCCACAAGTTGTAGGAAAATAGTCTTTGCATCGTCTTAAGAAAATGACTTACGTACTCGGATAGGGATCAACGAGGTAACCTTTATCTCTCTTAAGGCAAAGTCCCTACGGCTTGATTGTATTGTTGTGGGGTGGAGATTCTATCTCACTTAAGATGATTAACATCTTTCTCTAATGTGTTTGAATGTTGTTTGTTTTGAATTGATTGTTTGTATTGTTTTGTCTATGTTGTAAAGATAAAGGTCCTTCCTAGGGGGTAGGATCTATCTTAAGCGATCAACTTGAATGGGATCAAGGATCGTGTGGGGGGAATGATGCGAATGATGCACTACACACAATTGTTGAATCATGTGTAGGTTTTTCCTTTAAACGTATGCGATGCAATAAAGTAAATGTGATAATATTAAATTGCTGAAGAATAAATGGCAAGGAAAGTAAACCATACACAAACGCATGAAAGCGCTGAAGTGTGTGAGAGTGCATGTGTCGTGGGGTGCACGATTAGATCGAGTTTTTACGATGTGAATTGATTTTATATGAGAAATTGATTTTAGTTGACGTTAATTGTGAGAGGTTTGATTTTAAGACGAGTTGACTTATGAGGAAATATTTTTATTCTAGTTTTAAATAGGAGGTTTTTTTTTTAACAAGTGATTTTATTTTATCTAAAAACTTAAATACAAAATGATTTATATTTTTATTTTATGGCTATTAATTAAATTAAATTATATTAATCATGAGGTAAATGAAAGGTTATATTATTAATTATTTCTAAAAGGTCGATTAAATAAAATAGGTTTTATGATTGATTAAAGGTGAAATTGGCAATTAGGTGCAACTTATTTATAAAAGTCTTCTTTAGTGAGTTAAGATATAGATTATTTATAAAAACATTATTAAGTCTATTTTAAATAAAAATCTAAAAAAAGAGTTAATTGGTTAAAAAACTTAATCTATCAAGAGGTTAAACTAAGAGTTATTAGTTGTTTTAAATTAAAAAAGTTGATTATAAATTAAGTTAATAAAGTTGATTAGAAACGGGTTAATTAATTAGTTAATTATTTAAATAAAAAGAACTAGTGATTAAACTATAGGTTAATTAGGATTAACGGGAGATTAGGTAGTTTTTAGTGGTGTGTGGTGTGTGGTGAACGGTTACATTACGAATAGGACAACAAAACAGCGAGAGAGAACAACGGAACCCTAATTCCCATTCTCGATCGCTTATCCTCTTCGTGTCCGCCTTGTCGTTTCTTCTCGCAATTCTTCATCTTCCGTTTTCCTGCATAAACAACAACAAATGAAGAATCATTAGCAGAAATCACTCACGGTTGCTATGGCCCCTTTGTCTCTCCGGGCGTTGACGGTTTTGAATCCGGGTGAAGGGGTCTTCGGCGCGGTGGCCTCGACGGCGGCGAATGACGAACGGAGGGGGTGGTTCGCGATTTCACCGTGTTTTGATGAAGGGATTCCGACGCCGGTGAGGGCTATTCGTGGAGGATCGCGAGATAAGTCCCCTATCTGTTTTACGATTTTAGGTTTCGTGTGAGTTTTCAATTTGGGATTTTCGTGTGGTTTTCATTTTGATTTCTGCGTGTGTCCTTTTTGTTTCCAATCTTCTCTTTATATAGCTCTTGAATGAGAACAATTTTGAATGATAATTTGAATGCTGATTTGGTTGTTGATTGGGATTTCCTTTCTGGTTCAGGCATGCATTTGAAAACTTTCCTGTTTCGGTGATTGTAGTAATGAGTCATTGATTTAATTTCGAGATTAGATTTGGATTTCTGAAAAGGATATTCTGTCTCCATGGAATATGCTATAACCGTTTCTTTGTGTGACCTGGCAGGTGTAACTAGTGATTGTTTGGGCCGAATGATGAATTAGGAGTCCAGAGGTGCGGATTCGTGTTTGACGCGTTAACTGGAGAAGCTTCATGCAGGGTATATTCTTTCCAATCTCAAATTCCATTCTTCTGGTTCTGTTTTCTTTGAACTGGTATGAGTTTCCTTTCATACTTCGCATTGCGTCTGGTTGTAGTTGCGGATCAATTTTCATTCATGGTCACAGCCTCCGCACAGTCGTAGTAAGGAGTCTGGCAAACAAAGTACGTCTATGGACAACACGAAGTTGTGGGAGGAATCATAAGTGATTTAACCGTTCTGCCTGGAGTGTATAGTCTGGAACTTAAGGTAGCTTCAAGGATTTTGTTGTTGCCTATCTTCCAGATGTCAACACACTTTCAATTGCCTTGTTGACTGTATTTGCAGGACTTTACCAAAACTTTCTCAACTGTTGTAAAGTCATCGAAAATTGAAGGTCTCTCCTTCCTTATCAATCTCGTCCAAAAGCAACAAATTTCCCTTCTCCAGCCACTTCTCGTTTTGCCTTAGGATAAAGTGTAATCAGATGGCCTGGGAGTAACATCTTTTGATTTTTGCGAGCTATCAGGGTTATCCGGCACTGATGTCTGATCTACAAGTGAAAGAGTTTCTGCAACAACATTAGCAACAGTATAATGGTTTTCACTTCTGAGTTCGTGCGCAATAGGTTGGAAATGCTCTCTAATAGAATCAGGCCTTGCACTCCCAATACGAAGGTAATGTGATTTTGTCGTTAATGCGGTTTGATCAGCTCTTACACGCCTTATTGCAATGCTTTATCAGTGTATTTTTCCCGCTTTTCACTAAATGAACTTCGTACTGTACTCGTCTGATAATTCGTTTTGGCACAATTATAGGTCAAATATCTCTCAAGGCCGTTTGCGATGAAGTAACCGCCCATTTCTGATGCCTTCTCCTTCAAGGACACAAGTTTCCAAGGAGAAACATCTCTCAAGTTACATCGCTTAGACTTTAACATTGTGGGAAAATGCCCAGAACTAAGATGCTCTCGGACAATCGCAAGCATCGCCTTCATATTGAAGACAAACATTTGCGGTAAATCTCCCTAAATATGTGAGTTTTGCCTGTTTTATCCGTTCTTGGAGTTTCGTGATATGCTCAGGTTGGTGTTATGTCCTTGCTGCTTTGGTGTGAAGGAGTCTTTTTCTGGCGTTATGTTACTGCTGTGGTGGCATTAACAGGAAGAAACCCCAACAGAAAATCTCGGTCAAAAGAACTGTATCAACACTATTCCTCATTGGAGCTGTAAGTTCCAATGCATCTGATGTCATGAACCGGTCAATAGGGAGCCTTGTACCAGCCAGTGCACGAGCCTCTAAAGGACTGAAGTTCTTGTTGTGGTCGTAAATCTGTGGAGTGTGGCGCTTCTCAACAGGTTCACCGATTTAGTAAGTGCAGCTTCAAAACATCTTCCCTATAAGTTCTCCAACTGAATTTACCATTCTCAAATTCTCTTTTCAATCTCTTGTCTTGATTTGAGTTTCAAATGCAATATATATCATGACTTTGGAATAAATCTTAATGAGTCCATGTGCTTTCAGGTACTAATCAGTAGCAACAAACCATGAACTTCACAAAAAAGAAGAAGGAGTTTGCTTAATCTTTCAAACTTATTCAACTGATATAGTTCACAAATGCAGGGCGAGGACCAAAAAAAGGTGGTATGCCAAACCAAAGCATGGCAGGTGCAGATATGCTCTTCGGACGGGACGTGATGAGGCTGTTCGGAAAAAAAACGGTGTTGTTTTGTTCTGATGCAGGTGGTTCGGTAGGTGCTGCGTATCAGTTACTTCTTTGGCTTTCCTTCAGTGAAAATTGCAGTTCGCTAGCTACGGTAATGCAAAAACTCAAGAGGCTGCAATGTTGAAGGCCATGTGAAGGTATTAGCATGTTTCATCATGGTCTGTGAAGTCTTCGTCTTGTCCTTCCAAAGGTGATCAATGACCTTCTTTTACTATTGCTCATTAATATTGCAGACGTTTCCTGCGATTCTCATGGTTTTATCTTAAGCAGGTTGTAGATGTCGACAATAGGGCATAGGCTGCGGCGTTACCGCTGACGTTGAGGTTGAAGTCAAAACAAAAGTTGTTGATGCTATAAATCCAAGAGTTAGATGCTGCTTGGGCATATTGTGGAAACAAAACTGGATGATGACACTCCCTCGACTGTGCGCGAAGACAACACGGTTTCAACTTACCACCTTGAATTGTCGTCAAAGAGGAATCTTGCCGACCCCCCAGCACCTATTTCTGCCATTGTTCATGGCGAATTTGACAGGTACATATTTCTTGTAGTCGCCTTGCATAATGTTTGTTCTTGTTTGACTTAGTTCGAAAGGTTGAAACCGACAGATTTTCTCTTGCCACAGGCTTAGTTCAAGGCATGTGTATGCTTTGGTAAGTCCAATCACCATCACATTACTGCTGCGAGAACGAAACAAACTTAGAGACTTGGATTTCCTTGCCAAAGCACTCGTAAGTGTTGTTGTGATTAAGAAAACTATCATGAAGAAATACTACTGGCCCCGTTTTTCACGTTGTAGGCCTTGTTTAACTGATACTTGATTAATAAAAATGACTTCTGCTAACGACTCCTGTTAAAAACTTCTATTAACCTTTTGTTTTGACTCTTATGCAGTTGCGACGTTGTCGGACGCATTTTAATTCTTCCATGTCGTATTTGAGCTTTGATTTGTCAGTGACAGGTTGTTGTCACTTTCCCCTTTTTGCATAGTGAAGACGGGATCACGGCATGGAGTTTAGCAGCTTCTTCGGGTGGTGCAGTTATGATCTTTCCGAGGAATAGTCATGCTAAGATGTCCCAAGGATTGTAAGCTGTTGGTGAAGTGCGAGAGACACACTAGTATTAATGTAGTAGCTTTATCTGTAACTTAAGTGTATATGTTTGCTTTCATTTAGTGCAGTGCCAGTATAATCTTTAGTTAACATGCACAATATCACGTGTGTATTTGAAGAACTCTAAACAAATAATAGTTGAAGCGGTTGCCTTCTTATGGTTGGTTTTAATTCGTAAGAGACTCCATTTCCTTTCTTTGAGCAGATCACAAATAGCTTGGAAAAAAAAACCAAAAGTATCAAACTTGACTTTTAATGAGTCTCGGGTAGTAAATTCTCCCAGCGTCATCTTCATTTATTCTTTATTTCTTACGCACCCATAAATGTACCACGGCGAAACATGAACTTAAATTGGGGGACTTCCACCTAGTTAAATAATCCAACCATGAGTAGTGATGCTCTCAAAAGCTAGAGACACTTTGCCTAACTCATTACTTCATTCGTATCGTGCCCTTTACAAAAGACGCTTACAAATTCATCCCTCGTGAGTTTGAACCTGGTAACTGATATTAATGCCCGAAACCTTTAAATCCCATAAACTTGGTCACCTTGGTCGTTGGTATAATATTTGCACTTGAATATGGAAAGCTCTTTCCATCTTAACGAGCCTAGTTTGAAATCAATCTGTCATGAGCTTAAATCAATGCCTGAAGTCATTTGGACCATTTTATTATCTTTAATAATCATGACTTCTTGACCTGAACCCCATTTGTTGAATCACGTCTGGAAGTGTTAAATTAAGGAGGTGAATGTTATCTCCACCTGAAGTCACTGCATCTGCACAAATTTGTTGGCCGCAATAAGCATGTACATAAAAGTATAAAAATAACATGTAAGAAAAAAAATGCAAGGAGGTGGGATCTTAATGTCAAAAATTAGGGTGCAACAGATGCCCCTATTTAAGTTACTTCTATCCGGAGATGTGGATATTGGAAACTCTGTCTCGACGAGATAGGAGGGACTTAAATATAAACATTGCACGAATTTTTGGCCATAAGAAGCCACCAAATGCAAATGATATGAAAATGCAAGACAGACGGGTCCTGTGAGGAAATGATGTCACAGGGGAACAACTAGACGCGACACGCGGGAAGAATAGGCTCAACAAAACGAGACTCCACGGGGAAAGATTGACAATCTCGAGGTATTTATAAATGTGCTGTGAAGAAATTCCGAGAAAATCCACTTGAAGAACCGGCCGTATGGGTCAAATGTAATGATTTCGAGATATCAGTTGGAGAAGTTTATTGCCGAGACTTGTAACTTGATTGAGAATACTTTTTGCCGAAGTATCTACTGTTAACATTTGTAGGGAATCTGCGGCCGAGATTCTATGTTGAAGTTTGCTGGAGAAATAATTCTGACGAAGTCTTCTGGAAATCTACTGCCGAGATTAACCAGAAAATGAAATAGAACTACCTACTGCCGAGGTCTTCTGGGAATCTGCTACCGAGATTGACCAGGGAATGAAAGATGTCTAGCTACTGCCGAGGTCTTCTGGGAATCTACTGCCGAGATTAACCAGGGAATGAAAGATGTCTACCTACTGCCGAGGTCTTCTGGGAATCTACTGCCGAGATTAACCAGAAACTACCTACTGCCGAGGTCTTCTGGGAATCTACTGCCGAGATTAACCAGGGACTACCTATTGCCGAGGTCTTCTGGGAATCTACTGCCGAGATTAACCAGGAACTGTAAGATGTTCGAATGATTGTTGTTGTTGACTGTAGTTTGTCGTTGTTGTCGTCAATGTAGATGTAGTTCGTTGTAGAACTTGTAGGTGTAATTTGTAGATGTAGATGTAGTTCGTTGTAGGACTTGTAGATGTAGATGTGGTCTGTAGTGTAGAGCTTCACCGGGGATCTTTGGAAGAGATGTGGGCTGGTTGTACGTCTTCTCAAATAAAGAGAGACTATTGTGATAAACTTCTTCGACTTCTCCGGGGAGATGTCACTGCTGGAAGTAAACTCGTGTGATGAACTCGCTGGGGAATAAATTTCTGGGGAGTACCTTTGTTGTTGTAAAAATATGAGAAATGTCTGTAACTGTCTTCTCGGGGAACAGAGCGCAAAATAAATGCACACTTGATCCATGTTCAAAGGTTGGAGACGTCCACGATGTGATTGCCAAAAACCGAAGTTCGATTTGGGAAGTAGCCGAAAAGAAACTGTCAAGCAAGACTTGACCATTGAGGTGTGAATTCAAATGGAATTGTACTAAAATAACCATCTTCCATGAGGATTGAACTCCATGGGGAAAAATGAAACATTGTGCTTTTTCTGCCTAGGTCGACAAATCTAATTGGAGGGATAAGACACACCCAAACACCTAGGGGTAGCTACAACCAAAGCGACAGAATAAAATAGACACAAAGAATGTAAACAAATGCACATGCTATGCTATTTACTTATATGTTATGCGTATGCCTATGCTGACAAGACAAGCGGAAAAAGGTGATCAGAGATGAAATAAACATCTTGAAGCAAACATTCGACCAATCTTCAAAGATAGAAGTATCTCTGGGGATAGGTGGAGAACCAAATACGGGATCACACTCCTGCTTTAGGGCTCCAAATTTTCTCTTGGGAAATAGAGATCAATCTTTTTGGGATGTAACCTCTTGATAAGGTTGAAAGGTTGTACGGAGTTGAGCTTTCTAGGGATGAAATAAACATCCGCTTTGCTTCCAAGCTTCAAATTCCCCAAGCCACATGGTTTAAGAAACAACATCTAGAGAGGATTTTACAGAAAATTTGATGTCCAAATGCCCCACTGTTTTCAAATTCTCGGAGAGATTCGCCGAATCTCGACGTAACTGCCCCTGATCGGCGGTATTATGACTGAGTCTTCAAGAATATCGCTTTAGGAGAAATTTGCACATAATAGCCACTTGGAAATAACTTGCTCTAGGTCAGCAGAGTCTTCAAATAATGTCTGTATGTAATCTTTCTAAGATATCAAGCAAATTTAGCAAGTCAGAAATGTTGATTCTGAAACGGTTAATGCAACACACGTTTGTCTTGAAGTTTTGAAAAGGGATATCACAATAACTTGTGATCGAAACCACTAGTTAGGATATAAATTAAAATTATTTATAAAGCCGATTTAATTTGAGCGTAGCTCAAGGAGTCAGGAAACAATATCTCATCGAGTATGCTTTCGAACTAAACCTTACTTCAATTAGGACTTTGAGGGTCATATGTGGGCTTAGTTTATGACTTGTGAAGCGGAGGAATAAAGGGTTAGTATATTTGTGCCCACCCAATTTCTTTTGGAAGATGTTCATTATTTTTTTGATATTACCCTGCCCCAGGCCAAAAACGAGGTTTCGGTTTGGGAGAAAAAACAAATCTTTTCTCAAGGCTTAAAAAAAAAGGTCTAACTATGTTGGTGTTGAGCTGGTTGAAATAATGCCTTACATCATCAGTAGGGTTTTTATTCGAAGCATACAACAAGAGACCATGTGTTTTACTTCATCATCCTCCTTCCAATTCTTCACCAGAGTGAGAAAAATTGGGTAAAGTCGGTATTATAAATTATTTTGAAAAATAATTTGAGTGAAAACGAATGGATTTCTTCAAGACGAACACTTATTGCATTACTTATTCAAAATAACAAGTTCTTACATGCCAAAAATACTTTTAATCAAAGAAATAAAATACAAAAGCAAACGAAAGTAGATAGGTGATCAGCATAACGGTGTTCCATTCAAGACTGGTCTTTCTCCTTTGAAGGTCAGCACTTCGTTATCAATCACTTCTTGGACTTTCTCTTGAAAAACTTTGCACTCTTCAATCGAATGCCCCAACGCTCCATCATGGAATTCACAGTTGGCGTTTGGGTTGAACCACGGTGGGCGAGAGTTCATGATTCTAGTCTTTCTGGGTGTCATTACCGAGTTTCGGATGAAATAAGACCAAAGTTGACTGTAAGACATTGGGATAAGATCAAACCAACGAGTTTCTTCTTTTGGAATACTCAGGGGTATTTTCTGATTATGAAACCGTCTTCAAACCTGTCGATTCTAATGCTGATCTAGAGACGTCAAGCTTCGCTTATGTGGTAGTCGTCGCTCGTGCTGAACAGGCGCTTCGTACTGATGTTGAGGATAAGGTATTGGAACCGGATCTGGAAGGATTTGAGAGGAATCCCAAACTGCATTAACATCAACGCTTCTTTCCTCTAGGGAACCATCAACTAAAATCTCTTCACTAGCTCGACCATTCAAGTTATCACGGATTCTTCCATTTTTGAGTGCGTTCTCAATGTTTACTCCGACTTCTATAACTTTGGAGAAATCTGATGGTACAACGCCTACCATCCTGACATAATAAGAGTCTGGCAGTGTTCTTAGAAACATCTTGGTTAAATCATTCTCTGGAAGTGGTGGACGAACCTGGGCTGCCAACTCTTTCCATCGCTGAGCATATTCCCTGAAAGATTCATCATCATTCTTACTCATTCCTTCTAGTTGATCACTGTCTGGGGCCACGTCCAAATTATAATGGTATTGCTTCATGAAAGCATCGGCTAAGTTTCTCCAAGATTGAATACAGTTCCTTTGTAGCTTCATATACCATAGCAAGGATGCCCCAGATAAGCTTTCTTGAAAGTAGTGCATCATCAATTCATCATCGTCAACATAGGCAGCCATCTTTCGACAAAACATTGTCAAATGGTATCTTGGACAACTAACACCTTTGTAAACCTCAAAGATAGGCATCTTGAACTTCGGAGGAATGATTACACCTGGAACCAGACATAGGTCACGAGCATCAAGGTCAGATGCATTTTCTTCTTTCACTATTTTCAATTGCCCTTTAAAATCACATAATTCTTTCTCCATTGCTATGAATCTAGGATCATCCATCTTTATCTTAGCATGAACATTCTGAAGATTAGGCACGGGCTATGGAAACTGAGGAACTCTTTCATCAGCTTGATTAACCAAGCCATCTTGCATAGGTGGAGGTTGTGTAGGAACATCCACTTGTTGAACATTGTTATCAGAGGGAAAATCGAATAACGGGTTAGTCATTACTCTGAAGTCAGTCATAGAATCCATATCTTTATTCTTTTTCCTACCCTTTAGTAATACTTCATGCTTGGTCCAAGGGTCGAGATGTCAGCTGACGAGACAAAGACAGAAAGACGGAATGAGGACACAGTGGAGAAGAGACACATGCACATGCTAAAAAATGCAAAATGCTAATGCAAACAAAATGCAGATGTAGGATGAGTAGGACTTCATGGGATTCCTCTATTTATGGGCATTGCGGTAAAAGGAAATGTTTTATTAAATCAGAACGGATTACATAAATATTCTTTTAAAGAGTCCCAAATAAAATCTAGTAAAGACACTAAAGAAGTTTTGAATTATGCTGCTTGAGCTGGTCCTCCAACTGAGCCTTCTCACGGGTGAGATTTTCCACAATCATCTTCCAGACGGCACACTGAGAGTCGGAGGAAAATAAATCCTCTAACACCTTCCTTCTCTTGTAGGGGAGCAACCCTTCATCCTTCAATTGTAATTGCTCTTGAAGTTTAACATTCTTCTCCTGAAGTTCATTCTCCTGTTTCTGAAATTCCTTTTCTCGTTCTTGAGATTCTTTCTTCTGTTTTTGAAGCTCACTAATCTCTGCGACAGCCACTTGATATTTGTTTTTCCATGCCTCTGACTCATGTTGCGATTTCTTTAAGGCAACCTCCAATTCCTCAGCATCAGACATAAAAACATAAACAGGCTCTCTCTTCGGAGGTATAGGGTCTTGACGAGAATAAGGCATCCTCAGCTTGATTGCCCTATCTCTTACCCACTGGAGATACGGTTCTAGAGATACACAATTAGGCCTTCCTAGATTGCTCTTCCCCTTCTTGTACACACTACGCCATGCATCCAAAACCTTTCCTCGAAGCTCCACATCATTGTGGAAGAAAATACTCTTTACATGGGAACTTTTAGGAGGTCCCTTCAACGGGTATCCCAACTGTCGACGAGCTAAAACGGGATTGTAGCTGATTCCTCCATCAAAACACAGCAATAGTACATTACCAAAGTTACCACAACTATCAATGATTAATACCCCATCATATACTCGATTGTACCAATCAATGTCAGAATGGGTCAATGCCATAACCCTAGGAGACCAAAGTTCTTTGCCAACATTTGTAAAAGAGCTAGTCTTTGGCAAGTGAAAAATAAACCATTTGTAAAGTAAGGGTACACAACAAGTAATCATCCCTCCACCACGAAGGTTTCGGAGATGTATAGAGTGATATGTATTACCCAACAAAGTGGGCACTGGGTTGTTCTTCATAAAGATCTTAAATGCTTTGAGATCGATGAAACCTTCAAAACTTGGAAATAGAAATATCCCATAAACAAGTAAGGCGAAAATTGCCTCGAACTGAGCCTTGTTCGAATGATTAGCATAAAATAAAGCTTTCTCGACTAGGAAACCTGTCTTTAAACTAAGAGTTCCATCCTTGGTAACCATGTTGGCCTTGACGTCAGCCACCTTTAAACGAAGGGCCTTAGCAATATCTTTCTCATCAGGGTCCTTTTCCAAGAAGGGAAAAAGAGCTTCTTCCAGAATAGGTAGACCCACCAAAAAGGAGTACTCTTCCAATGTAGGTAACAACTGAAAATCTGGGAAGGTGAAACAATGATAAAGAGGATCATAAAACTGTAGTAGAGTGGAAAGAAGTCCTTCATTCACTGTGCGACCCAATAAAGATATCAGCTTCCAATATTTGTTCTTGAATTCCTCTTGATCCTTTATAAAGCCCCACAACTTCTTTAGGTCATCCAATTTGGGACTCTTAAAAGTATATTTCACAGTACGTCTTTCATTTGAAGTCATGGTGACCTACAATGTTCATAAACGAAAGTAAATCCCATGAAGTCCAATGCAGAATGATGTTATATGAATGCAGCAAACACAAGTATTCATATAAGGACACAAAGATAAACAAACAAAGGGGAACCCTAGGTTTGCAACGAGCATGGGGTAAAGGTGTACCCTTTCCCAAAGGTTATGGACTAAAGGTTGTTTGTACCTGCGGAACAAGGTTCTAAGGGGACTCAAAGTCATCAGCCCGTCTTTCGGATATTATCAATTTCTCAACTAACTCGAGGATTAATAATATTCTCAATAAAACTTCTTTTGAGTGTAGCTTCGCGTAGCACTATTTCGGGAGTACTCCCTCATAGTCCCGCACTACGTCCTAATAAAGGCCAAAGTTGGGTTAAGGTAACTACGGTCCTCAATATCATAGGCTCCAAGGTCGAAAATAGCAAGTGTCTTCATGATTACTCGTTCAACAGTACTATTTCGAGAAGGCCTCAATTGAGCGGGATTCTCGATTTAACTTAGTCGGGATTCAACTCCATATAAGCCTCGTCGAATATATCACCATCCTATCTTAATTTCTCTCCAGTTCGGGTGTAGAACTTTATCTCACCACTCAAGGACAATAATCCCAAAAGAAACACAAGAGAAAGCATATAAACAATTAATCAAGTAGGCAGATATATAAAGCAGTAAACAAATAAAATAAGATAGGGAAACCCACTAGGAGGTCCCCAGTGAAGTCTCCATTTCTGTGGCGGTGAAAATCAGATACCAAACTATTGATTAGTTTGAATCTTTAATTCATTTTGCAACCGAACTTTGATTTGTCCAAAGGAAGGGATAAAGATCGAAATTCCCACAATGCAATGTAAATGCAAGGTTTAGAGAGTTATAGGTTCGGGGGTTGGTTAAACTTAGGGAAGGTACTAGCATCCTAAGTTTCTGTAGTATCCTACAGGAACCTCTTGTTTTATATTGTTTATTGCTAAGTGTTTATCTGCTTAAGGTTGAAAGACCTAGGGGTTTAATTCTAAGTATACTCGATAAGATGTTGCATCTTATGCCTACATATCCTTACGGGAGTGGAATCAGAGTATTTGTAGTTCCCCTAAAGGGTTTGAGGAGTTCTTTGACTGTGGTCAAAGTTCCTACAGGTTTAGGGTAGTTGATTGATTGATTTTAGGAGAAGAGATGTGTCTTTATTTTAAGGGAGATATAACCGCCACAAGTTGTAGGAAAATAGTCTTTGCATCGTCTTAAGAAAAGGACTTACGTACTCGGATAGGGATCAACGAGGTACACCTTTATCTCTCTTAAGGCAAAGTCCCTACGGTTTGATTGTATTGTTGTGGGGTGGAGATTCTATCTCACTTAAGATGATTAACATCTTTCTCTAATATGTTTGAGTGTTGTTTGTTTTGAATTGATTGTTTGTATTGTTTTATCTATGTTGTAAAGATAAAGGTCCTTCCTAGGGGGTAGGATCTATCTTAAGCGATCAACTTGAATGGGATCAAGGATCATGTGGGGGGAATGATGCGAATGATGCACTACACACAATTGTTGAATCATATGTAGGTTTTTCCTTTGGACATATGCGACGCAATAAAGTAAATGCGATAATATTAAATTGCTGAAGAATAAATGGCAAGGAAAGTAAACCATACACAAACGCATGAAAGCGCTGAAGTGTGTGAGAGTGCATGTGTCGTGGGGTGCACGATTAGATCGAGTTTTTACGATGTGAATTGATTTTATATGAGAAATTGATTTTAGTTGACGTTAATTGTGAGAGGTTTGATTTTAAGACGAGTTGACTTATGAGGAAATATTTTTATTCTAGTTTTAAATAAGAGGTTTTTTTTTTAACAAGTGATTTTATTTTATCTAAAAACTTAAATACAAAATGATTTATATTTTTATTTTATGGCTATTAATTAAATTGAATTATATTAATCATGAGATAAATGAAAGGTTATATTATTAATTATTTCTAAAAGGTCGATTAAATAAAATAGGTTTTATGATTGATTAAAGGTGAAATTGGCAATTAGGTGCAACTTATTTATAAAAGTCTTCTTTAGTGAGTTAAGATATAGATTATTTATAAAAACATTATTAAGTCTATTTTAAATAAAAATCTAAAAAAATAGTTAATTGGTTAAAAAACTTAATCTATCAAGAGGTTAATCTAAGAGTTATTAGTTGTTTTAAATAAAAAAAGTTGATTATAAATTAAGTTAATAAAGTTGATTAGAAACGGGTTAATTAGTTAGTTAATTATTTAAATAAAAAGAACTAGTGATTAAACTATAGGTTAATTAGGATTAACGGGAGATTAGGTAGTTGTTAGTGGTGTGTGGTGTGTGGTGAACGATTACATTACGAATAGGACAACAAAACAGCGAGAGAGAACAACGGAACCCTAATTCTCATTCTCGATCGCTTATCCTCTTCATGTCCGCCTTGCCGTTTCTTCTCGCAATTCTTCATCTTCCGTTTTCCTGCATAAACAACAACAAATGAAGAATCATTAGCAGAAATCACTCACGGTTGCTATGGCCCCTTTGTCTCGCCGGGCGTTGACGGTTTTGAATCCGGGTGAAGGGGTCTTCGGCGCGGTGGCCTCGACGGCGGCGAATGACGAACGGAGGGGTGTGTTTCACGATTTCACCGTGTTTTGATGAAGGGATTCCGACGCCGGTGAGGGCTATTCGTGGAGGTTCACGAGATAATTCCCCTATCTGTTTTACGATTTTAGGTTTCGTGTGAGTTTTCAATTTGGGATTTTCGTGTGGTTTTCATTTTGATTTCTGCGTGTGTCCTTTTTGTTTCCAATCTGCTCTTTATATAGCTCTTGAATGAGAACAATTTTGAATGATAATTTGAATGCTGATTTGGTTGTTGATTGGGATTTCCTTTCTGGTTCAGGCATGCATTTGAAAACTTTCCTGTTTCGGTGATTGTAGTAATGAGTCATTGATTTAATTTCGAGATTAGATTTGGATTTCTGAAAAGGATATTCTGTCTCCATGGAATATGCTATAACCGTTTCTTTGTGTGACCTGGCAGGTGTAACTAGTGATTGTTTGGGCCGAATGATGAATTAGGAGTCCAGAGGTGCGAATTCGTGTTTGACGCGTTAACTGGAGAAGCTTCATGCAGGGTATATTCTTTCCAATCTCAAATTCCATTCTTATGGTTCTGTTTTCTTTGAACTGATATGAGTTTCCTTTCATACTTCGCATTGCGTCTGGTTGTAGTTGCGGCTCAATTTTCATTCATGGTCACAGCCTTCGCACAGTCGTAGTAAGGAGTCTGGCAAACAAAGTACCTCTATGGACAACACGAAGTTGTGGGAGGAATCATAAGTGATTTAACCGTTCTTCCTGGAGTGTATAGTCTGGAACTTAAGGTAGCTTCAGGGATTTTGTTGTTGCCTATCTTCCAGATGTCAACACACTTTCAATTGCCTTGTTGACTGTATTTGCAGGACTTTACCGAAACTTTCTCAACTGTTGTAAAGTCATCAAAAATTGAAGGTCTCTCCTTCCTTCTCAATCTCGTCCAAAAGCAACAAATTTCCCTTCTCCAGCCACTTCTCGTTTTGCCTTAGGATAAAGTGTAATCAGATGGCCTGGGAGTAACATCTTTTGATTTTTGCGAGCTATCAGGGTTATCCGGCACTGATGTCTGATCTACAAGTGAAAGAGTTTCTGCAACAACATTAGCAACGGTATAATGGTTTTCACTTCTGAGTTCGTGCGCAATAGGTTGGAAATGCTCTCTAATAGAATCAGGCCTTGCACTCCCAATACGAAGGTAATGTGATTTTATCGTTAATGCGGTTTGATCAGCTCCTACACGCCTTATTGCCATGCTTTATCAGTGTATTTTTCCCGTTTTTCACTAAATGAACTCCGTACTGTACTCGTCTGGTAATTCGTTTTGGCACAATTATAGGTCAAATATCTCCCAAGGCCGTTTGCGATGAAGTAACCGCCCATTTTCGATGCCTCCTCCTTCAAGGACACAAGTTTCCAAGGAGAAACATCTCTCAAGTTACATCGCTTAGACTTTAACATTGTGGGAAAATGCCCAGAACTAAGATGCTCTCGGACAATCGCAAGCATCGCCCTCATATTGAAGACAAACATTTGCGGTAAATCTCCCTAAATATGTGAGTTTTGCCTGTTTCATCCATTCTTGGAGTTTCGTGATATGCTCAGGTTGGTGTTACGTCCTTGCTGCTTTGGTGTGGAGGAGTCTTTTTCTGGCGTTATGTTGCTGCTGTGGTGGCATTAACAGGAAGAAACCCCAACAGAAAATCTCGGTCAAAAGAACTGTATCAACACTATTCCTCATTGGAGCTGTAAGTTCCAATGCATCTGATGTCATGAACCGGTCAATAGGGAGCCTTGTACCAGCCAGTGCACGAGCCTCTAAAGGACTGAAGTTCTTGTTGTGGTTGTAAATCTGTGGAGTGTGGCACTTCTCAACAGGTTCACCGATTTAGTAAGTGCAGCTTCAAAACATCTTCCCTATAAGTTCTCCGACTGAATTTACCATTCTCAAATTCTCTTTTCAATCTCTTGTCTTGATTTGAGTTTCAAATGCAGTATATATCATGTCTTTGGAATTAATCTTAATGAGTCCATGTGCTTTCAGGTACTAATCAGTAGCAACAAACCATGAACTTCACAAAAGAAAAAGAAGGAGTTTGCTTAATCTTTCAAACTTATTCAACTGATATAGTTCACAAATGCAGGGCGAGGACCAAAAAAAGGTGGTATGCCAAACCAAAGTGTGGCAGGTACAGATATGCTCTTCGGACGGGACGTGATGAGGCTGTTCGGAAAAAAACGGTGTTGTTCTGTTCTGATGCAGGTGGTTCGGTAGGTGCTACGTATCAGCTACTTCTTTGGCTTTCCTTCAGTGAAAATTGCAGTTCGCTAGCTACGGTAATGCAAAAACTCAAGAGGCTGCAATGTTGAAGGCCATGTGAAGGTATTAGCCTATTTCATCATGGTCTGTGAAGTCTTCGTCTTGTCCTCCCAAAGGTGATCAATGACCTTCTTTTACTATTGCTCATTAATATTACAGACGTTTCCTGCAATTCTCATGGTTTTATCTCAAGCAGGTTGTAGATGCCGACAATGGGGCATAGGCTGCGGCGTTACCGCTGACGTTGAGGTTGAAGTCAAAACAAAAGTTGTTAATGCTATAAATCCAAGAGTTAGATGCTGCTTGGGCATATTGTGGAAACAAAACCGGATGATGACACTCCCTCGACTGTGCGCGAAGACAACACGGTTTCAACTTACCACCTTGAATTCTCGTCAAAGAGGAATCTTGCCGACCCCCCAACACCTATTTCTGCCATTGTTCATGGCGAATTTGACAGGTACATATTTGTTGTAGTCGCCTTGCATAATGTTTGTTCTTGTTTGACTTAGTTCGAAAGGTTGAAACCGACAGATTTTCTCTTGCCACAGGCTTAGTTCAAGGCATGTGTATGCTTTGGTAAGTCCAATCACCATCACATTACTGCTGCGAGAATGAAACAAACTTAGAGACTTAAATTTCCTTGCCAAAGCACTCGTAAGTGTTGTTGTGATTAAGAAAACTGTCATGAAGAAATACTACTGGCCCCGTTTTTCACGTTGTAGGCCTTGTTTAACTGATACTTGATTAATGAAAATAACTTCTGCTAACGGCTCCTGTTAAAAACTTCTATTAACCTTTTGTTTTGACTCTTATGCAGTTGCGACGTTGTCGGACGCATTTTGATTCTTCCATGTCGTATTTGAGCTTTGATTTGTCAGTGACAGGTTGTTGTCACTTTCCCCTTTTTGCATAGTGGAGACGGGATCACGGCATGGAGTTTAGTAGCTTCTTCAGGTGGTGTAGTTATGATCTTTCCGAGGAATAGTCATGGTAAGATGTCCCAAGGATTGTGAGCTATTGGTGAAGTGCGAGAGACACACTAGTATTAATGTAGTAGCTTTATCTGTAACTTAAGTGTATATGTTTGCTTTCATTTGGTGCAGTGCCAGTATAATCTTTAGTTAACGTGCACAATATCACGTATGTATTTGAAGAACTCTAAACAAATAATAGTTGAAGCGGTTGCCTTCTTATGGTTGGTTTTAATTCGTAAGAGACTCCATTTCCTTTCTTTGAGCAGATCACAAATAGCTTCGGAAAAAAAACCAAAAGTATCAAACTTGACTTTTAATGAGTCTCGGGTAGTAAATTCTCCCAGCGTCATCTTCATTTATTCTTCATTTCTTACGCACCCATAAATGTACCACGGCGAAACATGAACTTAAATTGGGGAACTTCCACCTAGTTAAATAATCCAACCATGAGTAGTGATGCTCTCAAAAGCTAGAGACACTTTGCCCAACTCATTACTTCATTCGTATCGTGCCCTTTATGAAAGATGCTTACAAATTCATCCCTCGTGAGTTTAAACCTGGTAACTGATATTAATGCCCGAAACCTTTAAATCCCATAAACTTGGTCACCTTGGTCGTTGGTATAATATTTGCACTTGAACATGGAAAGCTCTTTCCATCTTAACGAGCCTAGTTTGAAATCAATCTGTCATGAGCTTAAATCAATGCCTGAAGTCATTTGGACCATTTTATTATCTTTAATAATCATGACTTCTTGACCTGAACCCCATTTGTTGAATCACGTCTTGAAGTGTTAAATTAAGGAGGTGAATGTTATCTCCACCTGAAGTCACTGCATCTGCACAAATTTGTTGGTCGCAATAAGCATGTACATAAAAGTATAAAAATAACATGTAAGAAAAAAATGCAAGGAGGTGGGATCTTAAGGTCAAAAATTAGGGTGCAACAGCAAGATAAAGATTTGTATGAGAGCTTGTAATGAATTTCTTTCAAGTATTTCGTCAACTGAAGAAGAGAGATGGAGTCTTGCTTTTATAGGCACAGAGGTCCAAGTAGTTTTCACGTTGAAGGTTGTGTACTAAAAAGGTATGAACATTTTTGTCTTCACAACACATGACCTTTCCTAGAAGTAGAATGCACAAAGAAATCATTTTTGTCTGTGTTCTTGTGTCTAGCATAAATGAGGAAAGAGTCGTTTGGCCAAACTAACAGACATAACTTTGAATTCTTCTTCAACAAGTTTCAGCGAATAACATCAGAGCCTTGAGTGATTAGAGTCTTTGATGTTCATCAGAGTTTGCTGAATCAGAGTCTTGCAGCAAGTGTGCTTTCAGCGTGTAATTTCATTTGAGCAGAGTTTTATGAATCAGATCCTCAGTACTGGCAGCATAGTACTATCAGAGCCTTCTGAAATAAACTAAGCTTGAAACTCTTCATACAAAAGTCTTCAATGCTTCAGATGCTTCTGGCTTCTGCTTCAGATTCTTCTGTAGCTTCTGCTTCAGATCCTTCTATAGACAGTGCTATTCTTCTGTAGGCAGCATTCAGAATCTTCTAAGAGATGCTTCTAACGCTTCAGAGCCTAGCATATTTTCATGTTCAGATCTAATTTGCTTCCAGAATAATATTCACTTTAATATCTGCAGCAAACATTCTTGAACAAATTTTAGAGTATATAATTCTTTAATACAAAATTTCATAAGAGTTATCATCAAAACATAGAGATATAATTAAGAACCAATATGTGTTCTAACACTAACCTATCATATGAGAGAATGATGAGGTAAAGAATGTCTCAGAATATGGGTTGTCCATCTTAGGCTAAGGTCATAATACTTGTGAAGAAGTGGGTTCTTCTGCTACAGGTAACTCTAGGAAGAGGTGGATCAGTTTGGTACCTTCTCACTGTATGAGCATGGAGTTGGTCTTGAGATATAATATGGTGATCTTGGAGTAGCTTTTGTAGAAGATAGGGGGAGAGCGTATGTCTGATGGGTGTACTAGTTGGTTGTGGTTCAAGTAGTGAGTGAATGAGTTCAGCAGGTGTGTTGGACAAGGAGTGTGCTTTTGAAGACATGAAGATGAGTCTTATGTTTTCCATTCACGTGCTTCTGGAAATAGAGCACTAGTTATCCTTAATATGGGGAGGTAGACTTCTATCTAGGAAATATTGCTGCAATAGTACAGTTACTTCTCAAGATTGTTTGTGGTTTCAAGCAGTTTGTAAGTATATGCCTCTAGGAGGGGGAATGTCATACCAGATGTTGTGACATTGTGTTACTGTTCTAGTTCATGATGAACTTGATAGTATTTCTGTTCTCGGCTCAGTCATTGGGTGTCAATAGATCAACTCATACGTGTACAAGCTTATCGGAAGAGAGCCTTATGATTTGACCTCCACTGAAGGGATTTGTGGTCTCTATCCAAGTGTTTTATGACTGGTGAAGATGAGGATCAAGACATCATCAGCCTTGATCTTGTGCATATGGAAGGACTTTCACCCTTACACCTTGGAGATTGCTCCAATTCTTCAAAAATGAATCTAAGTAATTTTATAGAGATTTATGTCTATCATGTGACTACCTCTCCTATAAGGTTTGGTTCTGGTGTGGTGTGTGAAACAAGGGGTGCAGAGTTGCATATGCTTCCAGTATATGTATATGAAGATGTTTCCAGTAAGTCTTCATGTGTTTGGATTCTCTCTTTTAGGGAGTACTGATTATGCATGACAGGGGGAGCAGTGTACCTATCTGATGTGCAGCTGCATTGCTGTAGTGTGTACAAATTTTGCTGAATCTCGAGCAAGCTTGTGTTCTTGGACCACTGATGAGGTCATAATGTCAGACAAGATGTCTTGACAGTGTGCTGGCTGGTGTATCTTTTCTAGGACTATGCTTATCTCTTGTGAAGACCTAGGAAACAACATTGGTCATTGTCTGGAAGAATTTATTTTTCTCTACAAATATTTGTATGGCACAAATTGGGGATTTAAAATCAATTGTTACTTGTTGCAAGTGTTTAATTGATTATCCTTTAATTGGAGATGTCAAAAATGTCACTCTTGAAGGTGCAACTTCAGACAAGGCAAGAACTCAAGATTCAATGACAATGATCATGAGGTAAAGTCATGTGGAGTTGATGATGTGGAGGTTGTTGCTCATCATGATGAAGCATGGTTGTGTGTCCCAGCTATTGATGGATCTGGACAATAGGAGATGTAGTCCATGCCTTGGTGCTTACAGTCTGGCTATTGGATGAAGGAATTATTTCTTAACGTACTTAAGAATAATTTTGTAATGGCAGACAAAATGTTTGAACATTGTGTCTCTAAGGAAACTTCATGAGAGGTTATTTCTCTCCATGATGTTCTGGTGTTTATGATCCGGTAAGCTGTTGCTGGTGTGCTCTTCTGAGACCTTCGTGTGTATGGCCACTTGTGAGGATGCGTTAGGCCAGGGTGTATTCTCAAGGAGTTGTGTTTGGGTGAGTTCAGCAGGGGATGAAAGCAAGTGTTCAGATATGTCCATGGATTGGTGATGAAGTGGTGCAATCTTCATATTGATATAGGATCAAGCAAGTTGTGTATCTCTTGGGAGATGTGAGATGACTGGATGGTTGGACACCATGAGCATATGTATGTACATTTACTCCAATTTTTGTCAATTTTTGACTAAACCAAGGGGGAGTAAGACAGAGGTATTGCAGGTGCAACTAACTATTAAGGGGGGGTAAGACAGACTGTTGCTGCCCTGATAAGGTGTTTGACTATTTTAGCCAAAATTTGCCAAAGGGGGATATTGTTAGTTCCATGATTCTATGATTTTCCATGGTTCTATGATTGGCTAAATTTTGGTAAAACATGATCCTGCACTAATGTCATTGCCAATGTTATAACATCCACATCTACTAGTATGACAGAACTGTTGTCATATGTTTTAATCAGGATGTCATTACCAATGTCATGACATTGTTGTATGGTACAGCAGGAGCTTCTATTTTATACTTCTTGACAGAGGTATTGTGGTTTGATGAGATCCTGTTGGATATTCCTCATCAGTATATGTAGGTCAAAGTGAATCATTAGGAACAAAGTGCAGAATTAATTGGTGTTCATAAAAAGGATCTTTGAGACTTTTTAGGAAACTATAAAACATTTGTTTCTACTATTATGAAGAAGATTCTACAGAAGTGCTCTGCAGGGTAAGTTCAGTCAACTAGCACAAAGAGATTTGAATGTCATGCTGGAGGTTATGACATCAAGTGTATGACATCAGGTAGCTGACAGCAAGGACGCATGTTGGTTTTCTGTTATAATGCATGAGTAAGCTCAGGCTAAATTTCAGGAAACCTGTTAAGGTTTCTTAGTTATCTTAGACGAGATTCTAGGCAGTGCTGAAACGCCTATGACCTATTTAAAAGCTCTTTGAATTATGGAAAGTGGTTTGACTTGGTTAAACCTAATGTTTGTTACTTCTGATCATCCCAAGCCCAGTTTACATTGCTATTTAAGGAGGCGCATAAGCAAGAAAAAAAAGCACTCACAATAAGAAAAACTTAAGTGTAGAAGTAGGGTTTTGAGAGTCCTTGTGTGTGAATTTGTAAATCACCCTTTGTATCTTTAGATGCATTGTGGTAGACATGTTTAGACTGTTAGGTCTTACTTATGAGTGAAGAGTTTACTCTTCACGTAAATTGTGTGAGTGAAGAATTTTGGTTCTTCACGTGTGTCTTAGGATACTTGTATGCCAAGAAATTATCTGTTGTATAATTGCATTGGTTTAGTGTGTATGAACTGTTGTGTTCATTGTGTCACTCAAAGTTGTTAAGCAAGAGTGTGTGTCTCTTGATCAAAGCTATGAAGCAAAATCAAGGTGTGTTTGAAGTGTGTCTTCATATGTCTTTTGTAATTGTGAATTGTATATCACTGCGGTGATTGAGGGGGAGTGAGTGGGTATACTCTTGTCTAGTGGTCTCTAGGCAGAAATTGCATTGGGTAGAGATTAAGTGAGGAGTTGTAAATGGGGGAGCTTAACTCTGAATTAATTATGCTAATAGTGGATTTCCTTCCTGGCTTGGTAGCCCCCAGATGTAGCTTAGGTGGCACCGAACTGGGTAAACAATTCATTGTGTTATTTATCTTTCAGCATTTAAAATTCTGCATAATTTAAATGGTTAGATAAATAGGTCTGTCAGCCTGCTGATGTTACAACTGACGTCATGACGTTGGTCATGACATTGGGATAATTTAAAGAAATTTAAATTGGCCAGGTTCTGCCCTTGTTCTGTTTTGGCAGAGATCAATGATCTTGGAACATCTGAGATCTGCATACCAGAATTTCAGCACACTTTATGCCTAAAGCTGACGACCCTACTTGGAGAGAGACAATAAACCCGACCACCTGGGGAATAAACTCCCAATTAAACGAAACAAGTAAACCATAATGGTAGCAAAATGCTCGGATGCCATACATACATACAAATACATGTATGCCGGACTCTATGTTATTGGTGAAACGTGAGACAAACTCTGGGGATTATTGAGCTGACGGTCAAATAAGTTTGCTGGGGATTGAAAGAAGTAAGGTAGACTGACTCGCTGGTGGTACTTGAGAAAAAATGGTTAGTTCTGGCTTCTTCTGGAACAAACCAAAGATTATTGGAAACTTGTAAAAAATTATGTTCTGGATTCGCACAGAGCAAAAGCTAAATAACCTTAATAATAGACAAGACTCTGGATTCGCACAGAGTATAAAAGAAAGGGTTCCAGATTCACACAGAACCAGAGCTGATACAAAAATTAACAACACCACACGTGGAAGGATATCTAGAAATTTTATCAAATCAGAAAGTAATTGAAACTATGACCTCTCTGGTATATGATCTGGTAAACTCTCAGATCGACAAAAGAGATAACAAACGAAGAGATGATACACCGTGCCTGGTGTACAACGAACTGAGCAACGTGCACGCAGGATAAAAGACTGGATTACTGCGACAGACATAGAGGATTTTGGTGTAAAGGTGACCATCCTGTTTTCCTCAACACCCGGAGATGTATCTCAAATACAAATGGAAGGATGGACATGTTCTTCTGACATGTCAAATTTCGTCAAAATCTTATTGGAAAATGACAGGGCCAGGTCCTCATTGAGGATCATTCCAGAAATGTTCCACAAATATCTGGTAGTTTTGTGATTTATGGGGAAAAGACCAACTTCCCTTTTGGTTATTTTAATTGTCAAAGAACTTATGCGTCTCGACATGTTGTTATACCTTAGTTTCAAAATTATATCATCAAAAATAAATGGCACTTGCAAAAAAAAGAAAGAAAGCACAATGAGTAGGAAAAGAAAAAATGCAAATTTCATTGAAAAATATGGTAGCGCATGGAAACACAACTCCACATGGGATATTACAAACAAATGAAAATGGCAATAGAAAAGGTTTACATTGAATCTCGATAAATGCTACTTCCCCTACAACTAAGAGATCCCTAGAACTTCACTTCTGAAGAGAACAGGTAGGTCGACTTTCGTGCCCATGTTCCTTTGTGCTGATCAGATTTACTCGACATTGTATTAGCCTTTTATTTATCCCTAATTTTTTCCTGGGTCGCCCTCTCAGGTTTTCAATCCATCGGGATGCTCTTTTTTTTTGCCTAAGTTGCCCTTTCAGGTTTTCAACTTAGCGAGCTGACATTTTTATATCCCTAATTTTTGTTTGGACCGCCCTTTTGGGTTTTCAGTCCACCGGGATGCCATTTTTGCCTAAGTTGCCCTTTCGGGTTTTCAACTTATCGGGTGTCTTTTTTTTAGGCATAATACAAATGAATTGCGTCAGAGTTTATTGTCTTATGGAACTCCTCGCCATCCATTGTTGCAAGAATTAAAGCTCCACCAGAGAAGACTTTCTTAACAACGAATGAACCTTCATAATTCGGAGACCATTTTCCTCGTAAATCCTTGTGAACAGGGAAAATCTTCTTGAGCATGAGATCTCCTTCTTTATATTCTCGAAGACGGACCTTCTTATCGAATGCCTTCTTGAGGTGCTTCTGATATAGCTGGCCATGACATAAAGCGGCTAGGCGCTTCTCTTTAATAAGATTCAACTCACCAAAACGGTTTTGAATCCACTCAGCCTCTTCAAGTTTAATTTCCATCAAGATTCTCACTGACGGGATCTATACCTCAACCGGGAGAATTGCTTCCATTCCGTATACCAGGGAAAAAGGGGTTGCCCCTGTTCAAGTGCGGACAATCGTTCGATATCCGTGCAAATAAAAAGGTAGCATCTCATGCCAATCTTTATAAGTTACCACCATCTTTTGTAAGATCTTCTTAATGTTTTTATTCGCAGCTTCAACGACTCCATTCATCTTTGGGCGGTATGGTGAAGAGTTATGGTGTTCTATCTTGAAAATTTCACATAACTCCTTCATAACTTTGTTGTTCAAATTTGACCCATTATCTATGATGATTTTTCTTAGAATTCCATATCGACAGATAATATCCTTCTTGAGAAAAACGTGCAACCACTTGTCTGGTCACGTTGGCATAGGAAGATGCTTACACCCATTTTTTGAAGTAATCAATGGCGACTAAGATGAAAATATGACCATTATATGTTTTTGGTTCAATGGCGCCAATCATGTCGATGCCCCACATCGAGAATGGCCATGGAGAAGTCAAAACATTTAGAGGAGTGGGCGGCACATGAACTTTATCAGATTAGATTTGACATTTGTGGCAAGTTTTGGCATAACGAAAACAATCAGCTTCCATTGTTAACCAATAATAACCAGCCTTAGGATATTTTTAGCCATGGCATTCCCATTAGCATGTGTTCCAAAGGACCCTTCATGTATCTCCTTGATCAACATGTCAGCTTCATTTTTGTCCACACATATGAGTATCACCATGTCATGGTTTCTTTTGTATAGAACACCGTTGCTTAAGAAGAAATTGGACGCTAGCTTCCTCAGGGTCCTTTTGTCCATGGTCGAAGCATTTCCTGGATACTCTTGGTGTTCTAGAAAACACTTGATATCATGAAACCATGGTTTGCCATCAGATTCTGCTTCTACTGTATGACAATAAGCTTGTTCAATCTGCCTCATTTAACAATAAGTGGAGCTTCATTATGGAATCTAACTTGGTACATGGCAGCTAACGTAGCCAAAGCATCAGCTGCTCGATTTTCCATTCTTGAGATATGATGGAACGTTATGGTATCAAAATACTTTATCATCTCTTTGACATAAGCATGATACGGGATCAACTTCGAGTCACGGGTTTCATAATCTCCTTTGATTTGATAGATCACTAAGGCTGAATCTTCGTACACCTCAAGATTCTTGATACGAAGATCAATTGCAGCTTCGAGACCAAGGATACAAGCTTCATACTTCGCCATGTTGTTCGTACATGTGAAGCACAATCTTGCAGTAAAAGGGGTGAAATTACCATAAGAAGAGACCAGAACAGCTCCAATGCCATTTCTGTTGGAATTTGAGGCACCATCAAATGCAAGTTGCCAAATTGCCCCAGGTTCAGGTCCTTCTTCAGGGTCTGGGTCTTCACAATCCTTTATTGCCATGATATCTTCATCAGGAAAATCAAACCTTATGGGTTGGTAATCGTCCAACGGCTGATGTGCCAAATATTCTGCCAATACACTTCCTTTAATCGCCTTCTGAGTGACATACTGTATATCGTATTTAGACAACAACATCTGCCAACGAGCCAATCTCCCATTTAGAGCAGGTTTCTCAAAGATGAATTTTATGGGATCCATCTTGGAAATCAACAATGTGGTATGAAAAATCAAGTACTGCCTTAAACGAAGGGCATGCCATGCCAGAGCACAACAAGTCTTTTCCACAGCTGAATATCTTGATTCACAATCAGTAAACTTTTTGCTTAGGTAGTAAATCGCATGCTCTTTTCGACCAGATTCATCTTATTGCCCCAGTATGCAACCCATCGAGTCTTCTAACATAGTCAAGTACATGATGAACGGTCTCCCAGGCACGGGTGAGACCAAGATGGGAGGCTCTTATAGGTAACACATTATCTTTTCAAAAGCCTTTTGACAATTGGCATCCCACTGGACAACTTGATTCTTTCTCAGCAACTTGAACATAGGCTCACACGTAGCAGTCATATGAGAGATGAACCTGGAGATATAATTCAATCTCCCTAAGAATCCTCTGACTTCTTTTTCTGTTCGTGGAGCAGGCATTTCTTGAATAGCCCTAACTTTATCGGGGTCTACTTCAATTCCTCGTTAGCTGTAGCACCCAAAAATTTGCCCTTCTGTTTTAACCTGGATTGGCTTTTGTTTCTCTGCATTTTGCATTTCTGCATATCATAGCATATGTTCTTGAGGCCTGGGATCAAGGCATTTCTGTGGCTCAGGACTCTCTTTCAGTGCAAGAGTTTGAACAGCGAGCATCAGGAGCTCCGACATTTATTTTGCCTGACGATCGAGCGATCGATTTTATTTCTTTTTGGCAGGTTATTTTCAGCTCTGGAGGCAGCACTCAGGCTAGCTCAGGGCTCAGAACGGATGAAAAACGGGCAATGTGCAGATTTTCCTCGAAAAGGCGCCAAAATTCAAATTTTAAAGGTGTTAATCGATTAACCAAATGGTTAACCGATTAACCAAGTCAAAATCAGGTCAAATTTGAAATTTTGCAAGTGTTAATCGATTAACCCATATGGTTAACCGATTAACCAAAGCAAAAATCAGTTATGCACGTGAATTTTCAAAGGCAGCCACTTTGGGGTCCATTTTGATCACTTGAGAAATTGATTTTACACCAAGGGAAGGATCTAGAACCACTTTGAATTTCGATTAACTTTCAAATTAATTCAAGTTCCCTCAAATTTCCCACTCCTAATCCCATTCCAATTTTCATAAACCACACTCCAAACCACATTTGGATCCTAACCAAGAGCATATTTAAATTATTTGCTCCAAACCTCACACACGCAATCCTCATAATTTCATTCTCATTTCAGAATTCGCTCTCATTCTCTCAATTTTCTCTCAACTTTTCTTCCCACCAAAACTCCATTAAAGCTCTTTCTTGGAATTCCTTGATTCTCCATTGGAATCATCGAGTTATTGAGCTAAAGCCTTCATCCTTCATCCTCATCATCTCCAATTCTCCATTCAAATTTCGTGCTATTGTGGATCTAAATTTTGAAGTTGATTTGGAGTATCTTATTTGGTTGGATCTAGCTTAATTTTGGTGGATCATCATTTCTACTACAAGAAATCACTTGGATCTTGAAGAATCTTTGGGTTTTTTGCTTGGATCTGCTCATTTGAAGTTGAATTAACATTTACCAAAGCAAATCTCAGCTTTGTAGGTTGGAAATTCTAGATCCGATTTTGTTTTGAGCTTATTTGCATAATCATCATGTTGATCTTCATTTTTGATTGACTTTTGGTTGATTTGATCCATGTGATTTGTGATCTTGTTGTTTAATGTGTTTAGATGTTGATTGGATCATTGTTTTCTGGTATTAAATTCGTGCTTAATTGATTATACAATCATCTGGATTATTGGAGAAGTGATTAATTGCTGAAAAATGCTTTTGAGCTGTTATTTTCTACCTCTGGTACAATATTAATCGATTAACCAGATGCAGTGTAAACTGGTTAATTGATTAACCAGTACGAACATTCAAATTTTCAAACATTATCAACTGGTTAATCGGTTAACCATATGTGTTAACCGATTAATACTGTGCCAGCGGGCCTGTTTTGCTGTTTTTTAAGGTTGTTTTGGTGCTCTCTCACTTTGAATCTTCATGGATCGATATGATGCATTTGGATTGAGATGTTTTGGATATGTGTTGTTGTTCTTAATTGTTTAATTATGATTTCTTTGACACGCATGTTCGATTTCCACTTGAATGCATGCTTATGGATATGGTTCAAAGTGATGATCATTTGCATTGTTTCCTTTACTTGCATTGCTTGGTTGAGATGTGCTTGTGGTGGCTGCTGTCCCACACTTTTTACTCCCACTTTTCTTTCATGTTTGCATTCCATGTTGCATTTTATTTTCCATTTCTTTCTACTTGTGATTTAATTGCTTGGTGTTTTCTTGGTTTTCTTTTCCATGATCCCTTAGGATCCCTAGTCCCTTTAGGAGTAGGGGAGACATTAGGTGTTCAATCCAAGCATGCTAACATTAGGGTAGGTTCCCCTTTCAATCCCAAATTTAGGTCCATTTTGCATGACAACGTTAGGGCCGAGTTTCCCTTAGACCTTCCACACGTCTCTCTTCTCATCTCAAAACACATTCTAACTCATTTAATAAATACGATGAATGTTGTACGCTACGAGCCTTAAGAACATGGGAAATGATGAGTGAGGGGTCTCCTCTCGCTTGTCTAGAGTGTTTAGTGTATGTCTCATTTGGGGGCGATATGCGACGCATTCGTTCCTATGTCATAGTCTTTAGTGCAACGTGAATCACAAATCAAACTATATCACTTCACTAAAAAACACAAACAAAACATTAAACTTTTTATCCTTCGGGATTAGTTGAAAACCATTTTCAAAAGAGTGTTGTTAACTCTTGGTTCTACCGCAAACAAGCATCGTCCCTAACTGCTGGAACGAAGGTTTAACCCTACTCAATTAAAACACTTGAACCAATCTATGGTCGTGTCAGCCCGAACTACGTTTGTTCCGATTTCTCGTACCATACGAGGATACGTAGGCACAAGACGGCGATGTCTTGGCAAGCAACCTTTCCCCACCTTCACCCGTAGTTTTTCGAACTACGTTGATTCTGACTTTCCCGTTGCACGAGGGAATACGTAGGCATAGAGCGACAATGTTCTATCGAGTCTCTTTTCTTTTCTTTTGTCCTGTGAGCCTGTAGCTTAGATAGATTAACACACCCTTTGATTAGAGAACAAGAATGGATCCCGTTGAGTACAACGAACGTGAGGGGTGTTAATAGCTCCCCCTTGCGTAACTGACTCCCGAACCCAAGATTTGGTTGCGATGACCTTGTCTTTTCCCTTTTCGTCAGGTTTTCTCTGATCGTTTCCTTTCCCTCTCTTTGGGATAAATAGCGCACGGTGGCGACTCTTCTGTTTTTCCACTGGGTGTTTTTCGCAGTTGCGACAGCTGGCGACTCTACTGGGGAATATGATGGTTCCCTATGTGAGTCATCCTAGCGCTTGTCTGTTGTGCGTCTTTGGGTGTTTACTTTTATGTACTTTATTTGTTATATATTATTACATTCGCATTTTATTATCATATTATGTTGCTGCTATACTGTGGGGTGAGTTGTTCCATTGAGAGATAAGCCCAATACCCAGGCTTGAGTATACACACAGGATTAGTGTGGAGAGTAGCGGGAGCTTGTGTGGCATTTGGCCATGCAATAGCTCGTGAAAAATTCACGTCCAGACGAGGTTTTTCTTTGGAATATTCTATCTTGCGCGTCTGGTGCAGTTGAGGGAGTATCGACTTAGAAAGACTAACGACTCTGGAGAGCGTTCATTGGGAAGTCAGCTAAGTGAGGCCGCTTCGTTAGACCATGATGCCACACCAGAAATGTTGAACGTATCATCGTTTCTTAAAATTTTGTGACGCTGATGACCTGCATAGGATGTCGTACCTTTCAAGACTAGAACCCACATGTGAGAGGGGATGGATTTTGCAGGAAAATTGACCTCCAACCAACCCGGTTTTCTCGTCAGTGTGGAATTTTGATCTTGAGTACTCCGGTTTTCTATTATCTTAGTGTTCTGATTAGCTCGAAGCTATGGTTGTTTTCAGTCAATGACACAACAACAAATTTGAGCATTGGATACCTTGATCCCATGTTTGCATCTGCATAATCATTCTGCATTTAACATTGCATGTCTGTGTATGTTACAGGTTTTCATCTCTCCCTTGATTCTGGTACCGGTTTTCGGTAGAGATGGAAGTTGGCAGAAAGAGGATTGTGGTATACAGGTTTCCTACACCTGAGTTGGGACCTTTATTTGGTATAATTTCCCTAGCTGATTCTGGCGTCCTGGAAACCTTCAGGGAAGATTATGGGAGAATTCTGAATCTTGTCCGTAAGATCACGAGTTATGAGAATGGAGCTACCCATACCTTATTACAGTTTTACGATCCACCACTATGATGTTTCACGTTCCTGGACTATGTGTTGGTTCTGACTTTGGAGGAGTTCGCTTTCATCTTAGGTGTTCCAATTCAAGATAAGGTGCCTTTCTTCAGTTCCGAAGAAAAACCTGACCTCGAGAAGTTATCTGCCGCTCTTTATTTGAACGCCTCTGAGTTGGTAGTCCATGTTATCAGCAAAAACAGAGTTTTCGGCTTTGATTTATCTTTCTTGGTGGATAAGGCCCGACAGTATGCTGAAGAGGGTTGTTGGGTGGTTTTCAATGCTATCTTGGCTCTGTGCGTCTATGGCATTGTGTTGTTCCCTAATGTACCAGATTTTGTGGATCTTGATGCTTTTCATATCTTTGCCTCCGAGAATCCTGTACCTACTCTTCTGGCGGATTTATATCATTCAGTACACTACAAGAATGAGAAAAGAAGAGGGAAAATGGTTTCTTGTTGTGCACCACTTTTGCACAAGTGGTTTGTTGATCATCTTCCTTGCTCTGGAGCTTTTGTGGATTTAGCAAACTCGTCTTAATGGTCAAAGAGGCTTATGGGTTTAACAGAAAAGGATATTGTCTGGTTCAATCGAGACTTGCTTGGTCATGAGCTTATCTTTAGTTGTGGTGGCTTTCCTAATGTGCCTTTGATGGGGAGGAAATGCGGCATTAACTATAATCCTTCTCTTGCTGTGAGACAGTTTGGTTATACTTTGAGAGGACCTTTGAAAGAAGAAGAAGTGCAGGAATCTCTGTACTTCATCGGTGTAGCGGATCCTTGTAGTTTGGCCAAATTCATGGACGCATGGGGCAAAATTCACAAGAAGGGAAAGCTCTCTTTGGGAAAAGGAGATTGTAGAGCCTATGACCCTTACTTGGGATGGATCCAGAAGAGAGTTGGGAAGGTTCTATTGTCGTTTCCTATCGATGAACCATTGTATCCTTTAGTCATTGAGCAGCCTACTACGATTGACATCCTGAGGTATAATGAGCTTTGGGTAGAGAAGGAAAAGCCTTGCAAAGAGAATGAAGAATTGAGATAAGAGATTGGTCAGCTGAAGCATGATAAAAGTGAAGCTGTTTATTTGGTCAAGACAAAGTCAGAGTCATTGATCAAGTTGGGGAAAGAACTTGCTGATCAAGTACAAGTACGAGAGCGGTTCGGTCATGATTTAAAAATCACATGTAGCATTCTAAAGCGCAAGAAGGAGGATTTAGATAGAGCGTATCTAAAGATATCCAAGTTTGATGAGCAGTGAAATGCTACTTTGACCGACAACAAGAGTAGAGAGGATCAGCTTCGTACTCAGGTCGATAAGTGGAAGGCGCAACTCAAGGCTAAAGAGAAAGAGGTATTGATAGAATCGTTCCGTAGATGCACGATTGAGTAGAAATACCAGGAGACTTTATGAGCACTTGAAGAGCTCAAGATACCCGCAGAGGTGAAGAAACCCAGACTTGAAGATGTCTTCGGCGAAGATGCTTGGGAGGATCATTATTGTTATCTTTATGATGTGATACGTAAAAGGGATATCCTCATCATAGAGTTGGTTGATATACCAGATCATCCAGATACAAAGGAGATTCTTAGGGAGGCTCAGGCCTGGGGCAAGGAGCATGACTACTAGGGAGGCTTATCTTTTGTAGTTTCTTTGCTTATTGTATCTTGATCATCACCAGATATGTTGGATGAGATCAATGCCCTTTGTATGTGAATATCTCTCATTGGTTGTTGTATTGGCTCAGCTTTATCTTGTATATGAGAAGATTATCGCAGTGTTCTTATCTATCTCTGTTGTTCTTGTTTATTGAAACTAGAATCAAGGGGGAGATCTCCCTGTAAATACATAGACATGTCTGCATTTTTCATCTTGCATTTTCATTTGCATCGCAGGTGTTCTCGATGGCCTTCTGTTCCTAACTCTGCTTGGTTTTTTGTAGTAACAGGATTGAGGAGTTCAGTTTCCACAGGTATTCAACTTGAGGGAATCAGCAAAGAGTAATGGATCAGATTCAAGTTGAATTGCATGAAGTCAGGGCTCGTATGGCCCAATTCATGGAGCTGATGCAAATTGTTGCTAGTGGGCAGGAACAATTAAGAACTATGATCCAGTCGTTGATAGCACGGGTTGACGAAGAGGGCGTTTTGCACGGAGGAGCTGGTGTCATTCCCCCACCAATCGGTGGATCTGTTCCACAGAGTATTCCTACTGTTGTCATACCTCTGGGCAGATGTGTTGCGAATGAGATTGGTAATGTTGCTGGTAATGGAAGTGTGTGCGCTGTGCACGGGGATGCTGGCCCTTATTGGGAAGATAACCAGGATGATATCTTTTCCATGAGAGATATGGATGGTGGTTTACCAACTGAATCTGACCGAAGGTTTAAACTGATTGAGGAGAAGATGAAGTCTTTTGAGAATCAGAACTCTTTGGGTCTTGATATGTGAGATCTTGGTCTAGTTCTGGGGTCAGGATTCCTCCCTGTTGTACCCTAAAATTTGCCCAACCTTTTCTTTACTTGGTTTATGTTTCATTTCATTGTTCTAGCATATTGCATTGCATAGCACAGTTTCTTACAGGGGATCAAGTGTTTGTGCTTCCTATCCAAGAGGAGAGCCTTATTGACCACAAGCTCAAGCAGAGGCATTGGCAGAGGTTGTTGTGTGTATGTCATCATCATGAAGATATCTGAGCTCCTAGAAAGGAGAGGTGTGCCACAGCAGTATCAAGGAACCATCAGAGGGTTGCCAAGGGGTCCATGAAGATTTATCATTGGTAGAGTCTTATTGAGTAACTCAGAGGTCATTGGGGAGTCGGAATGGTCACTCAACTCATCTGCACACTGCCTAGGCAAAAAGGGTGAAATTAGGGTTTTACTTTTAATCAGGATAAATCTGTTTTCAAGAGCAAGACTTGTTTCCATGGACATCCATGTGTCCTAAGGTGTTTGGGGATGAGATATTGACCATCAATTTTAATCAGAAGAGCTTCAATTGATCAGTCAATTGAAAATTAGGAGATTTGGGGGAAAAGTCAACTTTAGTTTGACTTTCGATTTAAAAGGTGTTCCAATGATGGAATTATGGCCCATGAAGCTCATATGGCTTAGTGAAGTCCACTCAAGAAGTTTCAAGGCCTCAGAAGATCCAGAACACCAACAATCGACTCGGTAGTCATCGATCGATCATTTCGTTGACCAAAAAGTCAACCCCTTGACCATAAGGAATTTTACCTCAAAGTGTGAAGCAAAAATGTTCCTAGTGACATATTACACATATCCATGAAGTTTCATGACCATCGCATCAAGGATGGAGGAGTAATCGAGAAAGTCGGGAATTAGGGTTTTGAAAGGGGCAAGACCATAATTTCCTAACCACACATCCAATTGAGTTGGTTCAAATCTTGTTAGAAAGGTCTTGACAAATACTACAAAATTCTCACAGAGGTCCATGTGCAAAAATGAGTAGATTTGGAGTTATGATCAAAATCATTACAAGAGGGGAAAACACTTAGAAGAATTCTAAGTTTTTTGGCCTTGCAAATCATGTTTTCAGCCAACTTTGGAGGGATTTTTGACCTAGTTCCACTTGGAATCTGAAGATCATGAAAACATGAAAGTTGTATAGCTCCATGAGGGCTTTCCAAAATATAGTAGAACTCCTCCATAGCCCTTGTGAGTTGAGAGTTATGAATCCAGAAATTTGGGGTCTCCACACTTGAGTGCACCATTTCCACTTTCTCACAAATTCACTTTTCAGCCACTTGGATCATTCTCAACCACTGGATCATGTCTTGATCTTACACTTAGAGAGTTTTATGGTTTAAAATGCAGAAGAAAGAAGGGTTTGGTAGAGTTTGCAAGTTGCAAGCAAGTTGCCATTATTTTAATAAAAAATCATGAGGAAAGAGAAACTTTTTGGTGAGAACTTGCAGCTGCAGCTCCCTACACACTAGCCTCACTTTAGTCACCTCATGTCCTTCATTTCACTTAAGTTTTACGATGTATTGAGCCAAGGGACTGATGAGCACAACTGCCACATGATATTGGATAGATTTTCTTCCAAAACTCCCCCCAAAAGCTTGAAACTTCAAATCTACCCCATTGCCTCTCTTGGACTATAAATAGAGACCTCATCCCACTCTTCAAAGCACACCAGAGCACTCTAAACCCCAGAGAAAACACATCTCTCATCCTTTTTCCCTCTTTTCTTGAAAGTAAAGAAATCTTCCAAAATCACCAAAAAACTGCCTTGTGCAAGTTTCATACCAGTAGCCCTTTTAATCATAGAATCACCTCAAAAAAACATCCACACAACCTCAAAATCATGTTTAGAAGGTGTTACAACCATTAAACCAGTCAAAAATACCATAACCCAAAAAGTCAACTTCCCACACCATGAACATTGACTTTTCTGCATAAGATGATGAAACACACTGCCTAGACCAGCTCTAAACTCTTTAACACTTTGAACACCACATATTTATGTTATACCAACTGTCCAAGTCATTAAAAACTAGCTGGAACAACATTTACTAAAGCTGTCATCACTTATCACTCATTACTTCAAGAAGAAGTAACTACAAATCTTGCAAAGAAATAACTTGTGGAGGGGTTGTTCTGAAGCTTGCATCAAAGGGTAGATATCTTGCTCAAAGTGTTCTCAATCAAAGCAGCTAGCTCATATTGGATCTCTACAAGAGGTATGTGATTTCTAGTTGTTCCTTTTCTTATACATATGCACTAGTCAGAAATGTTGGAATCTTTACATCACCTGCTGAACTTGGTTTATGATTGTTTGTATGAGTGGTAACTCTCATGTTGAAATATACATTGATTTGTGTTTGGCATTGTCATGATGAACTTGCATTTGTTTCTTTTTGGACTGGCTTTGTGTTAAAATTCTGTTATAGGTCTTAACTCATGAGCAAAGCCCCTACGTAACAGGGTTTACTGCTGTTTGAAACTAAGTTATGGTTGCTAAGCATGTCAGGTATAAACAAGCTTGTTAGGCTGCTGTTTGGATCAAGTGAGTGTTGGTTTGAAAAGTCTATAGATGTATTTTGTTGCCTTTGTGAAAGCATTGCTATTAGGATCTTGGTGCCCTGCTATGCTAGGGTTGAATCTCCTACTGGAAGTTATGTGTGCTTGATGGCATGAGTTTGTAGCATTTCATTTAGATCAATTCATTTAGATGAAGAGGTTGGTAGTAAGTTGTGTATCAATGTTTTGCTTTTGCTCAATGTTGTCAAAAGCATGAAATGATCAACCTGTTTTATTTGTGTGCTTAACTGTCATTTCTGTTTTGTTTGAGAAGGTTGAAAATTGTCATTGAAGTAACCATTTGATTTGAACATTGTCATGATAGCATGACTGATTTGATGTGAACTTACTTAGTCTATACCCTATGTGTGTTTGCATTGGTGACTGTTATGAACGAAACATGTTTGCATTATAATGTAAAACTTGGTTTTTATTTATGTTTTCTCAAAACCAAACCCTTTTGGTCTGCTGCTTTTCTGTGTTGAATTTATTGAACATGATGCATTGGATTGGTGTCATAAGTCTATGTTTTTCATATGAGACCTATAAATTATTGATGATCAACATAGTCATGTTTGTATTTGTGATGATTTAGACTATTCTGAAGTTTGTTGGGGACATACCATATCTTTTTTTATTTAGCTGGTATGTGTTGGTTTAGCATGGGAATTGTTGACTGTTATTGGAAACTTTAGCTTAGGTTGGGATCTGCTAATGTACTACATGTTCTAGTTAGAATGTGTAAGTACAGTTTGGAATATACAGTGCATTGTTGGTCCATTTGTTTTTAAAGATGTTTTGGTTCTGTCAAGCAATTTCCAAGTTTTAATGTGCCAATTCATTTGAATTATAAGTATTGTTGTTTAGCTGTCAGTCAGGTCACAATGTATTTTTGTTATAACCTCTTGTGAGATGATTCATTTGGATGTTGCTGAAGCATATGGTGATCAACATTGTCAAGCTTGTTCAATTCATTACAGTTGCTGCTAGACTGTCATTAGGGTATGTGTTTGGGATTTTTTGCTTTTGGGAATGTGGATGTGCGATGATGCAATACATGGTTCATTTAGCATTTAACATTATCATGCCAGTTGCTGCCATGGTTTTTAGAGTTAAGTTGTGATTGGTTACTAGTTCTCAGCAGTTGCTGTCACAAGAGTAGGGCATTGGATTGCTGTTAGTTTTGGAACAGAATTGAAGGACCAAGTAAGGACGACCAGTTTTAGGCAGATCCCTTAGAGATTTGAGGTTAGGCTGTGAGATTTTAAGTTGTTTTGGAGTTCAAGCAATCTGTTGGAAGAGCCAAGCTTTGGATGGTGACTGTGATTAGAGCAGTTTGTAGTTATCATATGCTTTTTATGCTACTGCTAGTATTTTAGTGCCTTGTATGCTGAGAGTTTTGTGTAATTGCTACCAAGCTTGAGTAAGAGGTATGTCAAGTTAGAATTATTTTAGAGGCCACATTAGACTCAGGGCATGTTTAAACAAGTTGGTGTATGTGAAGTTTGGCTTGTGGCCCTTAAATGTTTTGCTTGCTGTCATAGAAGTATTGATGTTGTTGAATTGTAAAATTCATTAAAGGCACAATTTTCATCATTTGCAACTCAAATGCCATTTCTTTTTCTAGTGTGTTTTAAACCAAATTGCTTGTTAGAATTCATTCAATGCCATATTTGGAACTTGCTCATATCAATCTCTTGCTCTAAGTGCATCTGTTTTGATCCATTGGTTTTCAAATGCATTTCCAACTTCACCCATTGCAACTCACATACCAATGTTTGGCTCTGATGCATTCTGAACAAACTCTCTGTTGAGACTCATTCAAAATCATGTTTAGACTTTGCTCAAACTATCTTCTACCAATAATTGCATATGTTTGGATCTAAAAACTTCAAAATGCATCTCAAGCTCCATTATGCGTGAGCCGTCGAATTTCTTTGTGTGTACATTATTTGGGAAAACTAACAGCACCATCATGTTCCTTGTGAAAATTGAGTGAGTTTGACTAAAACTTTATTAAAATTGGTTGAGGTTTGAGAGAGTTATGTTGAAAACGCGTTTCGGTTGTGTTGCCTTGCTTACTTTGGTTTTTGCCTAGAATCATGTGTTTTAAGGTTTATATGTTTATGGGGTGGCATTAATACATGGATGTATCGCCACCCCAGTGGTTAAACGCCTTGCCTTATCACGCCCATGTCCTGAGTTCGAGCCCGGCTGAAGCATTTTTGCTTTGATTTCATTTTATTTTTACGTTTTATCTTTTGTTTCTCCTTTTTCATTTGCTTGCATGCATGTATTAGTGGTAGAGTTGGCTTTGTGTTGTTATTGCAGCCCCAAGGTCTTGAGTTCAAGCCTTGGGTGCTGCATTACTTTTTTAGCATTTTGTTTGTTTTATTTTGTTTTTGTTTATTGCCTTATTTTCTATTTAATAGTTCTAAATATCAGAAATCCCAAAAAAATCTTATTTCATTGTTTTAATGTGTTTTGTTTTATTTTCCATCCTTTTATTTTATTTTATTTCATTTCCATTTTATTTTATTATTTTTATTTTTTATTCTAAAAATTCCTTTTTTTTTCATTTCATTTGTGAGTGAATTTATTTAATGTTTACTTGGCCTTGTGTCGTGATCCCCCTAGGATTCCTAGTCCCTCCGTTTAGGATGGGAGTAGGAGAGACATTAGGTGTTCAATCCTTTGCATGACAACATTAGGATAATTTCATTCCCTTTCACCCCAACTTTAGGAGCATTATGCATGATAACTTTAGGGTCCAGCCGAGCGCTCCCGGACAGAAGCTATGCAATTGATCCATTGAGGAATTTGTCCAAGTGACACATGAACAGTAATACTTTGTTTTCTCAGTTATTGTGTCACCCTATGTTCTACCCAGAGCATAGCGGTATTTTGTTCAGGGAATGCTTGTTTATGTTTGAACCATCTTTTATCATTAATCAAAAGGCGTTTTTTCTCATTCAATTTTGTGATCCTTGTTTTTCTTCTTTTTGTTTTCTAACAATAAAATGGCAATGTGGTTTGTGTTTGTTTTATTTTCATATCATTTAAGCATAAAATCATCATCATTGCAGGTTACATATTTCAGATACCATCGAATCAGACTCGTCTATGACTCGGTGTGACTTCGACAATCTGATCTTTCAAGTAGAAGAAGAGATCGATGAAGACGAAGAGCTTGCTAGACTGTTGAGACAAGAGGAGAAGGTCATTCTGCCTCATCAGGAGGAAGTTAAAGTTATCAACTTGGGAACCGAGAAAGATAAGAAGGAAGTCAGAATAGGGGCCGCGCTGCAAAGTGATGTCAAGCAAAGACTGGTTGAGTTACTCCAAGAGTATAAGGATGTCTTTGCTTAGTCATATGAAGATATGCTTGGACTCGACACAGATATTGTAGTTCATCGTCTACCTCTTCGAGAAGAGTGTCCTCCTGTTAAACAGAAATTGAGAAGAACCAGGCCCAATATGGCAGTGAAGATCAAGGAAGAAGTCCAAAAGCAATTAGACGCCAGATTTCTTGCCGTGACAAATTACCCTCCGTGGGTTGCAAACATTGTGCCTGTGCCTAAGAAGGACGACAAAGTCAGGATGTGTGTTGATTATAGGGACCTGAATAGAGCAAGCCCAAAGGATGATTTCCCGCTCCCTCATATTGACGTGTTTGTTGATAACACCGCACAATTCTCAGTGTTTTCCTTCATGGACGGCTTTTCCGGATACAATCAGATTAAGATGGCACCGAAGGACATGGAGAAAACGACTTTCATCATGCCATGGGGGATGTTTTGCTATAAAGTAATGCCTTTTGGTTTGAAGAACGTAGGGGCAACTTATCAACGAGCAATGGTGACACTTTTTCACAACATGATTCATCATGATATTGAAGTATATGTTGATGATATGATTGCGAAGTCCCAAACGGAGGAGGGGCATCTGGTGAATCTGCTAAAGCTGTTTGAGAGGCTTAGGAAGTTCAAACTTAGGCTCAATCCAAACAAGTGTACTTTCGGTGTACGGTCAGGAAAGTTGTTGGGGTTTATTGTCAGTGAGAAAGGTATTGAGGTTGATCCTGCAAATATCAAAGCAATTCAAGAAATGCCAGCACCAAAGACCGAGAAACAAGTTCGTGGTTTCTTAGGTAGATTGAACTACATTGCTCAGTTCATATCTCACCTCACAGCCACTTGTGAGCCATTATTTAAGTTATTAAAAAAAGATCAGGCGGTCGTTTGGAATGAGAATTATCAGAAAGCATTTGAGAAAATAAAAGAGTATTTGCAGGAACCCCTAATACTGATACCTCCAGTAGCTGGAAGACCATTGATTATGTACTTAACAGTTCTTGAGAACAGTATGGGTTGTGTCCTTGGTCAACACGACGAGACTAGAAGAAAAGAGCATGCGATTTACTATTTGAGTAAAAAGTTCATAGATTGTGAGTCTCGTTACTCAAGGCTTAATAAAACATGTTGCGCACTTGCTTGGGCTTCCAAACGTCTAAGACAGTATATGCTTAACCATACAACCATGCTGATTTCGAAGATGGATCCGATCAAATACGTCTTCAAAAAGCAAGCGCTTTCAGGAAGAATTGCCAGATGGCAAATGGTACTGACGAAATACGACATTCAGTATGTTTCTCAAAAGGCCATCAAAGGAAGTGTTTTGTCAGAGTACCTCGCAGAACAGCCTATCGAAGACTATCAGCCAATGAAGTTTGAATTTCCTGACGAAGACATTATGTTCCTCCGGATGAAGGATTTTGACGAACCACTACTAGATAAAGGTCCTAAACTTGGTTCCCAATGGCAGTTGATATTTGACGGTGTCGTCAACTCATACGGAAGTAGAATTGGGGAAATCATTACAACTCCCCATGGGACTCACATCCCATTCACTACCAGATTGACATTTCCGGTCACCAACAACGAGGCTGAGTATGAAGCGTGTATCATGGGTCTCGAAGAAGCTATTGATTTGAGGATCAAGAATCTCGATGTATATGGCGATTTCGCGCTAGTTGTGAATCAAATCAAGGGAGAATGGGAAGCTCTTCAACCTAATTTAATTCCTTACATGAATTATGCAAGGAGGTTGTTACCTTTCTTCGACAAAGTGGAGTTTCATCATGTGTCACGAGCGGAGAATCAGATGGCAGACGCTCTGGCAACGTTGTCTTCGATGTACAAGGTTAATTTTTGGAATGAAGCTCCCAGAATAGTTATCTCCCGCCTTGATAAACCTTCTTTCATATTCACCATTAAGGAGGCCTCCGATGGCAAGCCATGGTATTTTGAAATCCAAAATTTCCTTAAGAACCAAGAGTATCCGACTGGGGCATCCAGTCGAGATAAGAAGACTCTAAGGAGATTGTCTGGCAATTTTTATCTGAATCAGGATGGTATGCTTTATAGAAGAAACCATGATTTGGTGCTGTGAGATGTGTGGATGAAAAAGAAGTAAATCTGTTTATGGAGGAAGTCAACGAGGGTACTTTTGGTACGCATGCCGGCGGACATGCCATGTCTCGGAAGTTGTTGCGAGCTGGGTATTATTGGCTTACGATGGAATCGGATTGTTTCAAATTCGTGAAGAAATGTCATAAATGTCAGATCTATGCCGACAAAATTCATGTGTCGCTGTGTCCTTTGAATGTCATGTCATCTCCATGGCCCTTTTCCATGTGGGGCATTGATATGATTGGAAAGATTAAGCCTACTGCATCCAATGGACATCGTTTCATCCTAGTAGCCATCGACTATTTCACCAAATGGGTCGAAGCAGCTTCTTACGCCAATGTCACCAAGCAAGTTGTGGCCCGGTTCATCAAAAGGGACATCATCTAGCGATATGGAATACCTGAAAGGATCATTACTGATAATGGATCTAACTTGAATAACAAGATGATGAAAGAGTTGTGCCAGAACTTCAAGATTGAGCATCACAATTCGTCTCCCTATCATCCGAAGATGAATGGCGCGGTCGAAGCAGCTAATAAAAACATCAAGAAAATTATGCAGGAGATGGTTGTGACCTACAAAGATTGGCACGAGATGTTGCCCTTTTCTTTACATGGATATCGCACCTCGATGCGTACTTCAACTGGGGCAACTCCCTTCTCGTTGGTATATGGTATGGAAGTTGTCCTGCCACTAGAAGTCGAGATACCTTCCTTGAGAGTTTTGGCTGACGTCAAACTAGATGAAGCAGAATGGGTAAAGAACAGGTTGAATAAAGCCTATACCAAAGCAGGATGAAGAAAGCCTTCGATAAGAAGATACGTCCTCGAATCTTTCAGGCAGGTGACTTAGTGTTGAAGCGGATTCTCCCTCCACAGAACGATGACAGAGGCAAATGGACTCCTAATTAGGAAGGCCTATATGTTATAAGGAAAGTTTTCTCCGGAGGAGCCTTACTATTTTCGACTATGGACGGTGAAGACTTCACGTCCCCTGTGAACGCAGACGCAGTCAAAAAATACTATGCTTAAAGAGGCCCGCCGGAAAGAAAAAAGAATATCCAGGCAAAAATTAGGGATAAAAAGAAAAGATATAAACCCGCAAAGTTGAAAACCTGAAAAGGAGACTTTGGCAAAAATGGGTATCCCGGTGAATCGAAAACCCGCAAGGGCGATTCAGGCAAAAGTTAGGGATTGAAAAAGCAAATGACTGCGGTCTGCGTTGGGACTTCATTGCTTAGTGGATTGGGAGAACCTGAGGGTCGTTTATCCGAATCAATCTCTTCTGAAGACGAAGCATCAGAAAAGCATCAAAGTCATGCGAGTCATAGATGAGTCGTCCCATGGTGGTTGTCTGTACCACATAGCCGACATTTTGTATATCTTTGTGCATTTCTTATTTGTTCTTGGCGCAACTTTCTCATTTTAGGAGTTGCATCCTTTGTAAATTTGCCTATTTTCAGGTTGTTATCAATAAAACTTGCTATTCAGAAAATCTTTGTGCGCTTGATTTTTAGCTTTTACCTTTTGTCTATGAAAAACGCCTGATGTTTTTGATGAATTTGCACATACATGAACTTCCAGGCCTTGGCCAATAACTGTTAAAACTTTGACTTAACTGAACAACGTCGCAGATGATGACCAAGATAGCCTATGTTGTGTAGTATCTTGTCTGTTGTTTTTGCAGGTTCGTTATCCTTGAGGCATCTCTTTAAGAAGGTATGGATGGAGCTGTTTTCCCCAGCCAGAGTTTATTCCCCAGCAACTAAAAGTGGTTTCTTCATCCCAGCATGGTGGTGTACACGTAGGCGTACGGTTATCCCCAGCAGTTGGTCGATACACGTTTGTAATTCCCAGTGGAGTGGATTTGTGCTTAGCAGAGCAGTTTTACCTAGAAGTTTTCTCGGAGGCCATCCAGGGCTTATATTCCCCGGCATGAGTCTGTTTGCACTAGGCGTGCCTAGTCTTCCTCCAGTGGAGTTTGTTCTCCTCTTTAGCATTTATTTTGCTAGAGTGGTTCTGTTGCATCTGCATGCGTGCATAACATCTACCCAAGCGCGTAACATTTCCATTTCGCATGGAGCATTACGCCATTTTCAAACATTTGCATTTTGAAACATAAAATAGGTCGTTACCTCTATGTTTTCAAGTGGTGGTTATCCCCTGCAGGTGATCTTCAGACTTTGGCTTTTACGTCGAGCATTCAGACTTCGGCTCCTCCGTTGAACATCTAGGTTCCAGCATTTTCTATTTATGTTTTGCTTTACCCGTGAAGTGCCCAGACTTCGTTTGGTTATATTAGCCCCATTAAGTCTTGTGATGGTATCTCTTGCTCCATTGAATATCCAAGTTCCAGTGAAGGCTCAGTTTGTGACATATTCCCTTCGTTTATCAGATACTCCAGTTTCCAGGTTGCTTCGTTGAGTGTTTAGGATCCAGTTCGTTTGGCTTCGTTAAGTGTTTAGGCTCCGGTTGGTCTGCTTCGTTGAGTGTTTAGGCTCCGGTTGGTTTGCTTCATTGAGTGTTTAGGCTCCGGTTGGTTTGCTTCGTTGAGTGTTTAGGCTCCGGTTAGTTTTCTTCGTTGAGTGTTTAGGCTCTGGTTGGTTTGCTTCATTGAGTGTTTAGGCTCCAGTTGGTTTGCTTCGTTAAGTGTTTAGGCTCCGGTTGGTTTGCTTCGTTGAGTGTTTAGGCTCCGGTTGGTTTGCTTTGTTGAGTGTTTAGGCTCCGGTTGGTTTGCTTCGTTGATTGTTTAGGCTCCAGTTGGTTTGCTTCGTTGAGTGTTTAGGCTCCGGTTGGTTTGCTTCGTTGAGTGTTTAGGCTCTGGTTGGTTTGCTTCGTTGAGTGTTTAGGCTCCGGTTGGTTTGCTTCGTTGAGTGTTTAGGCTCCGGTTGGTTTGCTTCATTAAGTGTTTAGGCTCCGGTTGGTTCGGTTTTGTTGAGTGTTTAGGCTCCGGTGGGTTTGCTTTCGTTGAGTGTTTAGGCTCCGGTTGGTTCGGTTTCATTGAGTGTTTAGGCTCCGGAGGCTCCGGTTGGTTTGGTTTCATTGAGTGTTTAGGCTCCGGTTGGTTGTTTTTTTTAGTGTTTAGGCTCCGGTTGGTTTGGTTTCGTTGAGTGTTTAGGCTCCGGTGGGTTTTCTTTCGTTGAGTGTTTAGGCTCCGTTTGGTTGGTTTCGTTGAGTGATTAGGCTTTGGTGGGTTTTGATTCTTTGAGTTTTCGGACTCCGGCCAGTTTTCATTTGTTGATGTGCTCCTCCTCTTGTTGAGTATCTGGGCTTCGGCAGATCTCATTGATTTACTTTGGTTCGTTGAATATCCAGATTCCGGAAATTTGAAGTATTCTCGTTTTATAGTTTTCCCCAAGTAGAGTTACTCGTTAAGTTTCTCTTTTCCCCGGCGGGGCATGTTTGTACTCAGAGCAGTTATCTCCGGAGATTCTTGTTTGCAGTTTTATTTTCTGCGGTTGGCTAATTTTCGGGTTCTTTGGCATTCAACTGTCTTTTACCTTGATGGTGTGAAAGTTGTTCGCTTTTTTCACTCATTCAGGTCTAAGCCGTTTGAATAGGGGCAGCTGTTGTACCCCAAAATTTGCCCAACCTTTTCTTTACTTGGTTTATGTTTCATTTCATTGTTCTAGTATATTGCATTTCATAGTATAGTTTCTTACAGGGGATCAAGTGTTTGTGTTTCCTATACAAGAGAAAGACTTGTTTCCATGGCCTTCCATGTGTCCTAAGGTGTTTGGTTATGAGAGATTGACCATCAATTTTAATCAGAAGGGCTTCAATTGATCAATCAATTGAAAATCAGGAGATTTTGGGAAAAAGTCAACTGTAGTTTGAATTTTGATTTAAAAGGTGTTCCAATGATGGAATTATGGTCCATGAAGCTCATATGGCTTAGTGAAGTCCACTCAAGAAGTTTCAAGGCCTCAAAAGACCCAGAACGCCAACAATCGACTCGGTAGTCATCGATCAATCGTTTCGTTGACCAAAAAGTCAACCCCTTGACCATAAGGAATTTTACCTCAAAGTGTGAAGCAAAAATGTTCCTAATGACATATTACACCTATCCATGAAGTTTCATGACCATCGGATCAAGGATGGAGGAGTAATCGAGAAAGTCGGGAATTAGGGTTTTGAAAGGGGCAAGACCATAATTTCCTAACCACACACCCAATTGAGTTGGTTCAAATCTTGTTGGAAAGGTCTTGAAAAATACTACAAAAGTCTCACATAGGTCCATGTGCAAAAAATGAGTAGATTTGGAGTTATGATCAAAATCATTACAAGAGGGGAAAACACTTAGAAGAATTCTAAGTTTTTTGGCCTTGCAAATCATGTTTTCAGCCAACTTTGGAGGGGTTTTTGACTTAGTTCCACTTGGAATATGAAGATCATGAAAACATGAAAGTTGTATAGCTCCATGGGGGCTTTCCAAAATATAGTAGAACTCCTCCATAGCCCTTGTGAGTTGAGAGTTATGAATCCAGAAAGTTGGGGTCTCCACACTTGAGTGCACCATTTCCACTTTCTCACAAATTCACTTTTCAGCCACTTGGATCATTATCAACCACTGGATCATGTATTGATCTTATATTTAGATAGTTTTATGGTTTAAAATGCAGAAGAAAGAAGGGTTTGGTAGAGTTTGCAAGTTGCAAGCAAGTTGCCATTATTTTAATAAAAAATCATGAGGAAAGAGAAACTTCTTGGTGAGAACTTGCAGTTGCAGCTCCCTACACACTAGCCTCACTTCAGTCACCGCATGTCCTTCATTTCACTTAAGTTTTGCACTGTATTGAGCCAAGGGACTGCTGAGCACAGCTGCCACATGATATTGGATAGATTTTCTTCCAAAACTCCCCCCAAAAGCTTGAAACTTCAAATCTGCCCCATTGCCTCTCTTGGACTATAAATAGAGACCTCATCCCACTCTTCAAAGCACACCAGAGCACTCTAAACCCCAGAGAAAACACAACTCTCATCCTTTTTCCCTCTTTTCTTGAAAGTAAAGAAATCTTCCAAAATCACCAAAAAACTGCCTTGTGCAAGTTTCATACCAGTAGCCCTTTTAACCATAGAATCACCTCAAAAAAACATCCACACAACCTCAAAATCATGTTTAGAAGGTGTTACAACCATTAAACCAGTCAAAAACACCATAACCTAAAAAGTCAACTTTCCACACCATGAACATTGACTTTTCTGCATAAGATGATGAAACACACTACCTAGATCAGCTCTAAACTCTTTAACACTTTGAACACCACATATTTATGTTATACCAACTGTCCAAGTCATTAAAAACCAGCTGGAGCAACATTTACTAAAGCTGTCATCACTTATCACTCATTACTTTAAGAAGAAGTAACTTCAAATCTTGCAAATAAACAACTTGTGGAGGGGTTGTTCTGAAGCTTGCATCAAAGGGTGGATATCTTGCTCAAAGTGTTCTCAATCAATGCAGTTAGCTCATATTGGAGCTCTACAAGAGGTATGTGATTTTTAGTTGTTCCTTTTCTTATACATATGCACTAGTCAGAAATGTTGGAATCTTTACATCACTTGCTGAACTTGGTTTATGATTGTTTGTATGAGTGGTAACTCTCATGTTGAAATATACATTGATTTGTGTTTGGCATTGTCATGATGAACTTGCATTTGTTTCTTTTTGGACTGGCTTTGTGTTAAAATTCTGTTATAGGTCTTAACTCATGAGCAAAGCCCTTGCATAACAGGGTTTACTACTGTTTGAAACTAAGTTATGGTTGCTAAGCATGTCAGGTATAAACAAGCTTGTTAGGCTGCTGTTTGGATCAAGTGAGTGTTGGTTTGAAAAGTCTATAGATGTATTTTGTTGCCTTTGTGAAAGCATTGCTATTAGGATCTTGGTGCCCTGCTATGCTAGGGTTGAATCTCCTACTGGAAGTTATGTGTGCTTGATGGCATGAGTTTGTAGCATTTCATTTAGAGCAATTCATTTAGAAGAAGAGGTTGGTAGTAAGTTGTGTATCAATGTTTTGCTTCTGCTCAATGTTGTCAAAAGCATGAAATGATCAACCTGTTTTATTTGTGTGCTTAACTGTCATTTCTGTTTTGTTTGAGAAGGTTGAAAATTATCATTGAAGTAACCATTTGATTTGAACATTGTCATGATAGCATGACTGATTTGATGTGAACTTACTTAGTCTATACCCTATGTGTGTTTGCATTGGTGACTGTTATGAAGGAAACATGTTTGCATTATAATGTAAAACTTGGTTTTTGTTTATGTTTTCTCAAAACCAAACCCTTCTAGTCTGCTGCTTTTCTGTGTTGAATTTATTGAACATGATGCATTGGATTGCTGTCATAAGTCTACGTTTTTCATATGAGACCTATAAATTATTAATGATCAACATAATCATGTTTGTATCTATGATGATTTGGACTATTTTGAACTTTATTGGGGACAAACCATATCTTTTGTTATTTAATTGGTATGTGTTGGTTTAGCATGGGAATTGTTGACTGTTATTGGAAACTTTAGCTTAGGTCAGGATATGCTAATGTACTACATGTTCTAGTTAGAATGTGCAAGTACAGTTTAGAATATACAGTGCATTGTTGGTCCATTTGTTTTTAAATATGTTTTGGTTTTGTCAGGCCATTTCCAAGTTTTAATGTGCCAACTCATTTGAATTATAAGCATTGTTGTTTAGCTGTCAGTCAGGTCACAATGTATTTTTGTTATAACCTCTTGTGAGATGATTCATTTGGATGTTGCTGAAGCATATGGTGATCAACATTGTCAAGCTTGTTCAATTCATTACAGTTGCTTCTAGATTGTCATTAGGGTATGTGTTTGGGATTTGTTGCTTTTGGGAATGTGGATGTGTGATGATGCAATACATGGTTCATTTAGGATTTAACATTATCATGCCAGTTGCTGCCATGGTTTTTAGAGTTAAGTTGTGATTGGTTGCTAGTTCTCAGCAGTTGCTGTCACAAGAGTAGGGCATTGGATTGTTGTTGGTTTTGGAACAGAATTGAAGGACCAAGTAAGGACGGCCAGTTTTAGGTAGATCCCTTGGAGATTTGAGGTTAGGCTGTGAGATTTTAAGTTGTTTTGGAGTTCAAGCAATCTGTTGGAATAGCCAAGCTTTGGATGGTGACTGTGATTAGAGCAGTTTGTAGTTATCATATGCTTTTTATGCTACTGCTAGTATTTTAATGCCTTGTATGCTAAAGTTTTGTGTAATTGCTACCTAGCTTGAGTAAGAGTTCTGTCAACTTAGAATTATTTTAGAGGCCACATTAGACTCAGGGCATGTTTAAACAAGTTGGTGTATGTGAAGTTTGGCTTGTGGCCCTTAAATGTTTTGCTTGCTATCATAGAAGTATTGATGTTGTTGAATTGTAAAATTCATTAAAGGCGCAATTTTCATCATTTGCAACTCAAATGCTATTTCTTGTTCTAATGTGTTTTAAACCAAATTGCTTGTTAGAACTCATTCAATGCCATATTTGGAACTTGCTCATATCAATCTCTAAGTGCATCTGTTTTGATCCATTGGTTTTCAAATACATTTCCAACTTCACCCTTTGCAACTCACATACCAATGTTTGGCTCTGATGCATTCTGAACAAACTCTCTGTTGAGACTCATTCAAAATCATGTTTAGACTTTGCTCAAACTATCTTCTACCAATAATTGCATATGTTTGGATCTAAAAACTTCAAAATGCATCTCAAGCTCCATTATGCGTGAGCCATCGAATTTCTTTGTGTGTACATTATTTGGGAAAACTAACAGCACCATCATGTTCCTTGTGAAAAATTGAGTGAGTTTGACTAAAGCTTTGTTAAAATTGGTTGAGGTTTGAGAGAGTTATGTTGAAAACGCGTTTCGGTTGTGTTGCCTTGCTTACTTTGGTTTTTGCCCAGAATCATGTGTTTTAAGGTTTATATGTTTATGGGGTGGCATTAATACACGGATGTATCGCCACCCCAGTGGTTAAACGCCTTGCCTTATCACGCCCATGTCCTGAGTTCGAGCCCGGCTGGGGCCTTTTTGCTTTGATTTCATTTTATTTTTACATTTTATCTTTTGTTTCTCCTTTTTCATTTGCTTGCACGCATGTATTAGTGGTAGAGTTGGCTTTGTGTTGTTATTGCAGCCCCAAGGTCTTGAGTTCAAGCCTTGGGTGATGCATTCCTTTTTTAGCATTTTGTTTGTTTTATTTTATTTTTGTTTATTGCCTTATTTTCTATTTAATAGTTTTAAATATCTGCTTGGGGAACCATAAGAGCAACAACTGTTGGGGATTGTCATCATCAACTGCATGGTTGAAGAGTGACTTGCTGGGGAGTAGAATTCCTTGAACTCGCGGGGTATTAACTCTTTTCGGAGCCATACTGCCAACTTCGCTGGAGGACTGACCAAGATGCTTGCGAATTGATCCTGGATTCTGCTATGTTGTCATGTTATGTTGCTGAGGACAGCGGTGCTATGCGTTATGATGCACATAAATGCAACTAAAATGCAATTGCTAGCAACACTGAATGCACATGGGAATGCAAATGATGTACTAATGCTTGATATGATGTTGTATCACCATGGATTAGATTTGGTAGTTGCCAAGCGAAATTGGACTTTAGTTACTGTTATTGCCAAATGAGACTGGACTTTGGTTATATGAGGATGCCAACAGGGTGGACTTTTTTTGGTTGCTAATGAAGACTGGACTTTTTTGGGTAAATTGAAGGTGCCAACGGGGTGGAATTTAAAATGGTTTGCCATACGGGAATTGGACTTTAAAATAGTTTGTCAGACGGGAACTGGACTTTAAAATGGTTTTCCAGACGGGAACTGGACTTTAAAATGGTTTTCCAGACAGGAACTAGACTTTAAAATGGATTGCCAGACGAGAACTGGACTTTAAAACAGTTTGCCAGAAGAGAACTGGACTTTAAAATAGTTTGCCAAATGGGAACTGGACTTTAAAGGATTTGCCAGACGAGAACTGGACTTTAAAGGATTTGCCAGACGAGAGCTGGACTTTAAAGGATTTGCCATACGGGAACTGGACTTTAAAAGAGTTTTGCCAAACGAGAACTGGACTTTAAAGGATTTGCCAGACGAGAACTGGACTTTAGAAGTTTAATTTCGGTTACAAAGCTCTGACAGGTATCAGGTCCAAACCATGGGGATGAAACCCAATGACAGGGAGGCACTCTCAGGAGGCTAAGGTTATTTGATAGGGTGATGGCGTGATTCCCCGACACTCAACTCTTGCTGACGAGAATAAGCTTGCTTGAGTAATTGCCCCAATGTTGTTCAACTTGCCCTAGTCTGGGTCTATGAAGAAATTTTCCTTAAACGAAAATTGGAAGCAGTCGTACCATGAGATGAACTCGAGATGGCTTGCCCCAGCATTCCAAGTCGTGAAAGGAAGTTGGAAACAATTTTACCATGAGGCGAACTCGAGATGGCTTGTTCCAAAATTCCAAGTCATGAAAGGAATTCAGAAGCAGTTGTACCATGAGATGATCTCGAGATGGTTTGTTCCAAATTTTATTCAGGAAGGGTTTTGACCTTGATTAACTGACCCTTGGAGTAATTGGCTTTAAATTAATATTGAGGTAGTCTGCCCCAGAATGAGCATTGAAGCGACGTAACTTGTGCTAATTGAGTGTTTGAGGGACTCTCCCTTAATCAAAAGAAACTCTGGGTAGCCTGCCTCTAGTCGGATCCTTTGCAGAAGTGGTATACTCGTTCTGGTAAGAACCTAGCTTCTAGCTGATATATCATGACGGCTTACAAATGTTGAGCGTAGCGACTTATCCAAAGCATGTTGACTGCACGAGCATAGCGATTTAACCAATGCATATGGATTACGCGAGCGTAGCGACTTAACCAATGCATGTTAGTTGTACTTTTGCTTAGCCCTAAGGCTTTTGACGCTTGTTGAATTCAACCATTGCTAGTCTCTGGCATGGTCAGCTCGACCAATTTGAAAGCATGAAGGGAAATTGCCCCTGTTCAACTAATCTTCTCCCGTTCAAATGGTCTGCCCCAGTCTGCCGGGTATTTGGAGGATTTCTTCTGGGATAAGAACTTTAGGAGTGACTGTACCAAGACAAAGCTTGAGCCCATTTTCCCCAGCATCTAGATTTCGCAACTGTTTGCCCCTGTCCGAACTTTGGAAGAATTTGCCCCAGATCCACAAGGTTATGAGAATTTCTCTATCCAAGCCAGTATCAGTGAATGATCAAGTTCTTCTTTGATTGCTCTTTGTTGGAATTCCACCATGCCAAGTACTGATTTGCAATTAAAATTGTTCATTCAAAAATGGTAATTTTAACGTGACATTCATGCAAGTTTTGAAAAGATCATTTATTAGAAATGATGTGATAGTGTGTGAGGAATGGACTGTTAGTCCAAACGCAGTGCTAATTTAACCAATAACACCCATGCAGAGGATTAGCAAATATGTAGGAGTCAGTTTACGCAACCTTGTTGTAGTACGCTTTCAGAATAACACTCCGCCTCAATTAGGTCTTTTGAGGGTTGTATCGTGGTCTGGCTCACGGTTATAGAAACAAAGGATATAAGGCTCAAAATTTAATTTTAACCCACCCATTCTTCGTGATGAACTCCAGTCCTACATTCAGTTAATTCTACATACTTACTTAGAGCTTGACGTGTAAGCTTGATGATTCAAGGTATGCTCGAAATGACAGTCACCTTATTTTGTTTTTTTTTGTGATGTCAGTGGCCTCTTGATTTTTGATATGGTGACCACTAAATCTTATTTTGCTTTTATTGAGGATTTGAAGACCTCTTTTGATTATGTTTTTGATCCCTAACTTTTGCATGGACTGATTTTGCTTGTCAAATCCATCGGGATTGCCTTGATTTTTTCCTAAGTCTCCTTTGAGGTGCTTGACTTAGTAGGCTTTTGATTTTTTTTGGATTTTGTTGTGATTTCCACGCCATGAGTCATTAAAGAACAACCGTCTTCTGGATTTTGCTTTGTTGGTTCGAATATGGGATTGGATTAATTGAACACTACCCTGCCCCAGGTTAAGTGTAAGGGTTTGTAGATCCCGAAGGAAACTCCTACTTCTAGGCTCGAAGTGGTTAACTAGGGACTAACTCCTTATCTCTTCAATGTTGGGGGATTTGAAACAATTCATGTACATCATCGGTGAGATTTTATCCAAAAGCATACCATCAGCAATTATGGGTATTATAGTTTTCGTCATCATCCCTCAAACCTTTGCTAAAAAGCAGTGCAATAAAGGGAGTGAAGTGGAAAAAAAATTGTGATTTTTTTGCAATAAGTGAGTAGAAAACGAGTGAATATGAATGAACTTGTTCAAAACATGCATAATTATCACATTAACAATACCATTAATAAACGTCAATGTCTAAAAGCAAGTAGCAATTAACAGAAAAGAAACTACAAATGCTTAAAAAACATGATCTAAAAATGCCAGCATGGAGGAACTGCGCTTTTCTTCCTTGATGAGTTGTCTTGAGAAGATGCGTCTTGAAGTCCTCAGACTATTTCAGGTGCGAGGCGGATACGCACAACCAAACTCCCTTCTTGAAAGGATACGCATCCCTCGTCAATCAATTGTTGCACCTTGGCCTGGAAAGCTTTGCAATCTTCTGTTGAATGCCCCATTGATCCAGCATGGTATCCACAATGTGCCTTGGGATCATACCCAGGAGGGTATGGTTCTGGCACTGGCTTGAGAGACTTAGGCTCCACTAGTGAATTTTGAATCAAATGTGGCAGAAGTTGAGTGTAAGACACATGAACTACATGGAGAGGAGGGTTCATTCTTCCCAAATTATTGCAAGGTCTATGTTGATTTGCATAGGGAGCAACCCAAGGTTTCTGACATGGTTGCTTACATATTGTTGGTTGTCCTCTCGGGATCCAAAGGTGGATGTCGTCATCTTCCTCAGCGTCGTTAGGATGCTCTCCCAAGTGACTTTTCGAGGTCTCTTCAACAGATACAACCCTTTTAGACTTCTCTTCCATATCCTCTCTTGAGATCATGATCTCCACATGATTAAAAGACATATCATCTGCCAAAACTCAACCTTTTCCTTGTGGTACCGGATTCTGATTGGTCCACAAAACTCTTGTACTTCCTCTTTGCCAAATCTTTGAGTTGAACCATTTGGGCTAGGGTCTTCCTTTCTGGTCAATCTTTACAACTTGTTTTGAAAGCTCTCACACTCTTCAATAGTGTGCCCTATAGTTTTAGTGTGATATCCACACTCTACCCCTGGGTTATCTTCCTCGAAGACTAGGCGTTTTTTGTTAATTAGCTCTCGAACCTTATTCTTAAATGACCAACAACCTTCAACAGAATGCCCTCTCGCCACTTTATGGTATTCACACTGCGCATTAGGATCATATCCAGGTGGAAGAGGAGTACGAGCTGGCCCGAGAGATACATTTACCACCAATGAACTCTTAATCAGGTATGATAGCAGTTGTCCACACGGTATAGGAATAGGGTCGAGAATAGGGCGTAAATGAGACTTCTTACTGCCTCTCTGGTTTAAATTCCCCTGTTCTTGGGATAGAACAGGTGATGACCGTTGATTCTAAGGCTTTGGAAGAAACGGTTGGGGATAAAGACCAAGAGGAGCCACACACGATAGGCTATTCACTGCAGGCTGTGGAGTGGGAGGAACTATGGGAGTAAAAATCCTAGTTGTGGTACCTTCTTGAAGCTTTTCCTTTCTTCTTCCCACTTCTGGTGTCTGCTTCATCTTACCTTCCCTACTATTCTCGTCTTTTCTCAGCTCAACTTGATTTTGTCTCAAGTGTTCCATGGTCTTCCAGCACTAATTCAAGTTCAATACTTGTATCGGGAAATCAAGTGCAGATTATGGACAAAGGATGGATGAGCTTTTTGGTTTTGAAAGATGATATGCAATACAAATGAAATGTAGATGTAATGATATGTAAATGAAATGCAGATGCAATGATATGCAAATGCAATGTAAGCACAAACAGGATCACAGGTTCCATCACGTTCTGAGGTCAGACAGAAGAATGGGTAAATAACAGATATCTCTGATCAAAGGAACCCCGTAGGTAGGCTTTAAACGAGTAGGTGCCCAGAGTCATGGATCTTTTCAAAGATATTATTACCATGACAAAGATTCATCCGATAATAATACCTTCGAAGGATCTCTTCTAGGTAAGGTTTTCACGTCGTCCCGCGAGAAAGACTCCTCGCGAGTCTCTGCTACACAACCATCGAGTCCAAGGTTTCTTAAAGGGGCCTCAGAGTCATAGATCAAGGTTGAAAATATCATTGTCAGAATAACAATACGTTCAAGGGATCTCATCTGATTGGGACGTTTGCATCAACCCAAAGAGGAGTGACCCTCATGAGTTAACACTACCAACCACCATGGAAAAGGCGTAAAAGGTCCTTAGAGTTATGGATTCAACCTCAAAAACACTACTGCCATGGCAAAGACTCACCACAACAATAACATCCTTAAGGGAATCGACTCTAAGCGGGGTTTTCGCTTCATCCCAATGAGAAAGACTCCTCTAGGGATTCCACTACACAACCACCATTCTAATCCTATGTTTTTCTCGGACTCGGGTGTAGAGCCATCTCACAAAGTTCCCACAACCAGAGAACCCCACCATATCACAAGAAACAACAATAAGATATATAAAAGAAAGAAAGCAATTAAATAACAAATAAATAAAACAAGCAAACAATAAAAGAAGATTCACAAACAAGCGGATCCAACTCTTGCGAATCGAGTCAAGTTAGGCTTGACTCTCTCTAGCATAGGGCTATGCAAATCCCCAACAGAGTTGCCATCTGTCGTACCTCGAAAAATACGATCCTCGCGATGGACGCGGAAAATACGTTCGAAACAGAGTCTCCACCGAAATTTATTCATTCCAAGGAAGGAATAGGAAAATATCGATAAAACCTTTAAGGAGATAAGAACATGGTCATCGTAACCAATATTCTAGGTTCGGGAGTCGATTACATGAGGGGAAGGTATTAGCACCCCTCATATCCGTTGTACTCAACGAGAACCTCTTGATTCGATTCGTGAGAGAAAATAGATACGCTTGTTTATCTTCTAAAGGAATTGCTTGCTAATGAGAAAAGGGTGGTTTTAAGATAGGGTGCTCGTCAAGGATTGGGGCCCTTGTGCCTAGGTATCTTCACTTGTAAGAAGTGGAAAATCAGAGCATTCGTAGTTCGTGGGACTACAGAAAAAGAGGGGATTGTGCTCGCCAAGATCATCGCAATCTTATGCCTACGTATCTTACATTCAAAAGAGAATGAAGAATCAGAGCAGCCGTAGTTCGGCTTACGGTTGAATCGGTTTGAAATGGGTACGGATGACGATTATTCGAAGCTTAAGAAAGACTTCTCGAACCTAAATAATCGAGAGAGCGAGTCAAAGACTTGACTATCTCTCTTTTTCATCGTGAAAAGAAGGTTGTATTTGAATGGAACGAGTGTTTAGGTGGCATTCTAACTGCTAAACGTTGGCTTGTCTGCTCGCTATGGGAGGCTGAAGCACAAGTTCGTTATGCGCGAAAGAATGGACTAAACAATGTTCTTGGTAAAAGGTGTGTTTGAGTCGAACAAGAGTTTATGTCGCATTCTAACTGCTAAACATTGGCTTGTCTGCTCGTTATGGGAGGCTGAAGCACGAGTTCGTTATACGCGGAAGAAGCGACTAAACAATGTTCTTTGAGAAAAGGTGTTTGGGTTGTGGATCGCACGGGGGAGAAGAATTAGTGTTTAGAAGTATTGGATGTTTTTGGCTAGAGGTGATGATTACCTGAAGCTTAAGAAAGGCTTCTCGGGCCCAAGTAATCGGGAGAGTGAACCAAAGACTTGGAGCTCTCTCTTTTTCATCCCAAAGAGTAGTTCTGTTTGGAAGGCTTTGAACGATGAGATGTGGTTGAAGTGTTTTAACGAATGAGGATTACTCAAAGTTTAAGAAAGACTTCTCTGACCTTAAGTAATCGAAAGAGTGAACCAAATACTTGAAGCTCTCTCCCTTTCTCATATAATGTTATGAAAGATCTTGGATATAATTAGAGTGTTTTACTCGGATGACGATTACTCGAAGCTTAAGAAAGATTTCTCGGACCCAAGTAATCGGGAGAGTGAACCAAAGACTTGGAACTCTCTTTTTCATCAAAGTGTTTAGGAAAATAGATTTGAATTTGTTTATCGTTTTTAAAAGATAATTGTTTGAGCTTAAGAAAGACTTCTCGGACTCAAACAATTGGGAGAGTGAACCAAAGACTTGGAACTCTCTCTTCTTCATCTTTTATTAAAATTATATTTAAGTAGTTATTAAGTATTTTAATTTGATTTGAGAAAATGCTCGATATGAATCGAGATTTAAGTTTGCGTATGAAACGAACAAGGTTGAACTAATGGATAGAAGGTCCTATGGGTATAAGGTAAGGTCGATGGCGAGGCCAAAGCACTCGACTTACAAGGAGAGTAGGAGGATTTGATATATGTTTAAAGAAAATTAAAGGTTAATTGCATTTGCTTTGAAGATACTTGACGTCGGATCAAGTTTGGAAAAGAATTTGATTTTAATTTTATATGTAAAGTGTGTAGCAAGCGTCGTTGTACAAAGCCCAAGAGGAGGCTATAAGGTCGATGGTGATCGTAAAAACAATCGGCTTACAATGGTGTTTGAAAATGGGTTTGACATTAAGTCAAGGTATTAGTTTTTTTAAATAGGTTGAACAAACATGTGAACAACATAAATATAATTGAGATACGATAATAAAATATGTAAAAATAACACAAGAAAATAGTAAACTAAATAACATGGGGGATATGCTAATCAAGACATGCTAACCTAAATAACATCCTAATTATCTAAAGAAGTTAAATCATTTTAGACTATTTTAGAATTTAAAAAGAAAATAAATGATTTAGATAATTATTAAATTAAAATAGAAAAATAAAATTAAGATTAAGTATTTTTTGTGTTGCCTTAAAATTTAAAAAAAAAACTAATTTAAAATAATTAATCAAATTAAAATAAACTATTTAATAATATTAATTATCAAATAAATTAATTATTATTAAATAAAAGATTTTAATAAAATTAATTAAATTAGTAATAATTCAGAATTTTCTTAACAAAAACAGAAAATTAAATAAATGTTTCTTTTTTAAATTTTGTTTTAAAATATATTAAAAAAGTAATAAAATGCAAGTAAATAAATATAAAGGAAAGCTGACGGGCCAAGGTATTCAGAAACAAAGGGGGTGTAGCATCTACAAAGCCCAAAGTTGAAAAGGGCATAGGGCAAGAAGATCCAGTAGATCTCTGGTCAAGTGTGTTGACCGCGGGCATCAATCAGGGTCATCAGATCCAGAGATCTGACCCAGTCAACTCATCTAAGGGCGGTCAAATGCTGGGACACGGTGATACCGTGGGAAGCACTGCATGAGATGAAATCAAGGAAAGGGCATCGATTAGTGACAACTGTCCTAGGTGGAAGCACTTGTCACCGTTGAATCAAACCACCAAATGCAACGTCAGCTACTCCCTCTTCCTAAAAGAAAAACATGATGGGAACGCCAATCAAGGGTTACACATGGTCATCATATCAATTCTCCATCAGTAATAATGATGGCATTTAAAACGACAACGTAAACCGCAACATTCACACTCTTCTATTTCTAACATATACTCTCCCTCTTCTCCCTATCTCCTGCATCTTCAAACCCACCTTATATCCTCCTAAAACAAACAATGGCATGCGAAGCATTAAGATCTACCGCCACCCTCCTCCAAACCGAAACCAACTACCGCTCTACCATCCTCTCTCTAGCTAAAACACAACACAATCCTCAATAACCCTAAACACTCATAAAAACAAATCTTGACAGAACGAAAACATAACAAACCCTTAAGTTCAATATTAGAAAAAAAATAGGCCTAAGGAAATCATGATGGAAAATGGGGTTCTCAATCAACATAACAAATCATATACCATGGCAAAGAGAAGCAAACGAGTAGTAAAACTTACAAATTCGGAGCTAGTCCGACGAGGAATTTCATCGAGGTATTTAACCTTACTTAGTCGCTCCTTTCTGGTCTTTTCGCTTCTTTTTCTTCTTCTTCTTCTTCTTCTTCTGTTTTAGTCACATTTACTGTGAATATGTTATTCTGAGAGAGTGTGAAAGGCGGAGCTCGCTTTCTTTAGGGTTTCAATGTGAAAACCCGAAGAAGCTTTCTGAGAGTTTGAGCTTTAGGATAGGTTGAGGGAAGTTCTCGTAAGGCAAATGTAGGTTTTTTCTTCTCTTTTTTTCCGCCTCCTTTGTCGAATGAACAGTATGTATTATATAGGGGTTTGATACGTGTGAGATTAGGGTTTTTTATCAGCAAAACGTGTGAATTTTGGGTGGAAATTGGGTTGCTTTTTTGGTTGTGGGATGGAAATCGTATGATTTTTGTCTGTTAGCAGCTTTTGAAATCGTTTGTTTTTTACCCTGAGTCTCACTGTGAAAACATAAATTTTTACTCTAGTTTTCACCGCGAGAACTTAAATTTTACTGCCAAAAACCTGTTGATGTGAAGCTTGGTTAATTTGAGATAACCTGATATTCACTTGCTTGCTTTGTCTCCCTCACTCATTATGCGAAAATCTCATCATCTGAGTTTATTTTTTGCAGGGTATACTTGTTGGTGTTGGATGCGGTTGCTGTTGGTTGAAGGACGAGGGTTGGTGGTTAAGGCTTAGGCACGAAGGGTTTAGAACCGAGGTTAGCTTGACTTCCATTTTACTCCATGAAGGCATTGCATTTTTTATGATGATGTTGTCTCTGATGTTAGTTTTTCCTTTATCATTCAGGTTTTTTCTTGATGTCACAAGAGGTAAACACAATGGATGATTTTGAAGTTTGGCGAGGAGTCATGGTTAATTGGTATCAGCAAACATAATATCTGGAATAGACCTTTCTGACTTTGGAACTCTATTGATATCAATGCCTTGTGTGTTGTCTTGCTTTAAGGATTGTGTCCAATTTTGTGATGCTTGACCTTAATCTAACAACTGTTTCTTATTTCAGGTATTACCATGGGCAACTTGATATAGGCGGTTTGGATGTCAAGAGAGTCAATACCCTGATTTTGTTAACGTCTCCTATAACCAAATTGCTCATGGAAATGCTAAACAAGAATTCAGGACCTGCTATGCACGTATTAACACCTGTTTTTAATACGTGCTTGACTCCTATTTTATTAATAGATTATAGACGCTTTTGAAGCTCAGAGTGCTGAAAATTTGAGTGATCAAAGGGAGAAAGGATAAGGCATATGGTGATCCCTTTGGAAGAATGGGGGTGACACCTTTTTCTTTGCCATGAAAGTACTGTAAGGAATCATTTGATCATTTGTTAGAGTTCTAATATAACTTCAGTAGATGATTCACTATTGCACCACGGAGGGGATTGGTGACAATAATGTTTGAATCCTTTGTATAGCCGCTGTTGACGTGTACAAGAAGTATTTTCCACTTGTTATTTTGTCTTAGCTCACACACATACCATCTCATACTAATATTTCTTCAAATTCCTTTTCATGTTTGCACTTGGATGGAGAGTCTGACGGTAACTTAGATTAAGGATGCTTTTGGATGAGGCTGCCAGGAGATTTAGGCAAGGTTTCGGCATGGACATGAAGTTGTGCTCACAGTTTCTTGAAGATACAGAATACTCTTAGATACTTTGCATTGTTGGTATGTTGCTGCATGTACGCACCTGTGTGGCTTGGTACTTTTTCTGGCGTGATGATTTTCGGAGTCCTGACTTTGCACAGCTGAGATTTTTAGTCTGAACATGTACAAGTTTGGTGGATAGTGGAAGATAGAGTAGCATGTTCTGTGTTTTAGCTCAAAGGAAAGACAACAATAAGAAGCTCGTTCATTTAGCTCATAGCTGACGCTTAGTAGTGACTTATAGGATTAGATTTTGTGGAACTTTGCAATTCTACTTGTTTACATGAGTCCAAGTATTATGATCTTGGAGCTCCCTTGAATATTGGTACCAACTTTGTAACAAAACCAACATCTTCTTATAACTCTGAGCTTTTGTGACATCATGCCGGGATTGGTTTGATGGTAGTTGATATCTTTGTAACTTGTGTATAGGCCAAAACTAAAGTTATAAACTCATTGTACTGAATTTGAAGTTTAGAATTGTCCTCTTATTATTGTGAATGCATAGATAACTTCGCAACAACCCGTCTTATTTTAACTTATGGCAGTAACTTGTTTAATTTTTAAGGCTCGTGCCACTTCTATAAAACTCTCCAGATCATTTGTGACCATTTTGGAAGGAATATATAATGTAAAGGTCCACACCTTAATGACTGCCACTTGCGATTGGTTTCCTTTAAAGCTTTCCGTGATGCTCTAATTGTGAGGCACGTACTTCTCCGTGCCATATTTGAAACCCCAACTGAGTTGGCAACTCCACATTTTGCACCCTTTGGAATTTGACTTAGGAATTATAACACAAATGGTGGTGTCAGCTTTGTCACAAACTTTATGCGATTTGCAATAATTTGCTAAGATGCAAAATTATCTTGTGCAATAACCTCTTCACGGCCTCAAATGGTCGTCCACAATATTGAGAAAGAACTTGAAGTAAAGCCACCAACTTTGGATAACAATTGGAATCTCTTGTAAATGAAGTTACTCTCTTAAAACATGGAATTTACGACCTTATTAGTCACCTCTTATCCAAATCTAATCATGGTCTTGAGATTATTGCACATATTTTTGAAGCTTTATTTGTTTAGGCATTAAAATCATCTACCAAACTTTGAATCAATTCAAACTTAGATCAACCATTTCTACGCATGAGCTTAGCATCAAACTTAAAGTTTATCTAAAGGTCAATTATGAAATATGACCTAACACTAACTTGGACTTGACTGGTCCCATCATGACCCAACACTCATGAGATCACATCCCTTCTCTTATCTTCACAAGAATTGCCAAGGATTAAAATCACAGTGCGGAAAAAACTTTTAAAAAACCGAATCTTAAAGGATAACAGGTTAGAAATCAAATGATCATCTAGTGGAAAAAACAAAATCACGAATTCACCAAGGCGTGAGAGGGTAGGACAAATTTGGGGTGTAACAAGGGCCAATGACATAATCCTCGACCTAAGCCTTATTCAAATGGTACCGGGGTCCTCCCCGACACGTCCTGGAAAAGATCCCCGCGCACAAAACCCATAACTCTCATGAGGAAACACCATAGTCCATGGCCCCTCCAGCAGCAAACGTCGTCGTGTCGTCACTACTCCGGGATCAACTAAAACCTATGTCTTGCTAACTTGCTCTTTCCTAAAAACAACCACTACGACGCCAACAGCAGAGAAAATGGTCACGCCACCTTCTGCCACTAGCAGCCACCATAAAAATGCCCTAGAACTACTTCATTTCAGTCCTAACCACATGCATTCTAAAACATCAAACCAGAAAAACAAAGAGTAAGCAAGGAATCAACATACTTACTTGGTCGAGGAAGAAGTTCTGGACTTGAGTAGCTCAGGTCGGACATCGTACGGTGGCCAAAGCAAAACTTGAAGGCAGCAAGCGGCGGAGAACGGGGAACAATGAGCAAGAAGAGAGAGAAGCGAAAGTTCTTAATGAACGGAACCTCTCACTATTTATAGGCAAATGATAGACAGGTGCACTAGTACGCGCGGGTAGGGCATCATCATGACCATAGCCTAGCTATCATCACACATTTAATGCAGCACATGGCTCGAGGCACACATGGCACCTCCACTCTTCATATCCCATCAACCGTTAGACTCCCCGACAATAATGCTTTAGATGCTTGGGCAAGTGTTTCTCCGGACATAAGGAAGCTTACAAAGACCATGCCCGAAAAGCAGATTATATCGTGCTCGGTAGCAACGACTTTGGGGGCTACTGTTCTGGACATGCCCAATCCACTTCTGCTCCCAGAACGACCCAATTGCTTAAGTTCAAACACTTTAGGGGGGCGAATTTACCTTTCTGCCTCTTCAACGGGGGAGGCTGACTAATTTACCCTTGGTCATAACACTCCTCCCCGTCAGTTTCTGCCTGTCACGCACGGTTCCACCATCCAAAAACAACCAAAACGCTTGTGCCCGTAACTATGCTTCTGCCCGTGCCAACGGCTAGTTATGGGCATGTCTACCCGTCCCAACGACTAGTTCTGGTAGTTAGCTATTCTTCGGGAAACGATTATCTCTCCCCGAAAAAAGGGACCAATGGCCAAGCGCTGGGGGCATTATATAAATCCTCTCACTTGAGAGGGTCGAGTATCCAATATTCACACTGAAACACACATATTTTGTATTTGCTCTCTCTCTTGCTCGTTTTCTTACTTTAGCATCGGAGTGCCTTGTAGGTACACCCCTTCCTCCTCTTTCACACCTAGCATCACAGACCCTTGTCTTTGGCCCACCTCAGGTTCTGATCAATCGGTAAGATCATGTTCCATTCGATTTCTCCTTACTTTATTGTTATTGTACATGTATGCTTTACTTAATATTTACTAGGGGTGACAATAAAATACATTTAAATATTATCCATCCAATCCATCAAATAATTTATCCATCCAATCCATCCATAAGACAAAAAATAATTTAATGGATTTGATCCAATCCATCCACTAACTCATATGGATGGATTCAATCTATCCATCTCATTTTATAAATCCATTGGATATTATCCATCTCATTTTATAAATCTATTGGATTTTATATTATCACTTATAAAATTAATTAAATAAACTATTTTTATAAAAAAAACATTAAACATTTCAATTAAATAATTTTTCTTTATTTTAAACACAAAAAACAAAAACATTTAATTTCTTCTTTTCTTCCTTAATTTTACTTAGAAATTTCTTCCTAAATTTTACTTAGAAATTTCTTCTTTTTCAAATTTCTCTCTAAACTAAGAACCCTAATTTCTTCCCCAAATTTCTGTCTAAACCAAGAACCATAATTTCGTCCCCAAATTTATTCTTCTCCAAATTTCTTCTTCCCCAATTTTTTCTTCTCTCAATTCCGTTTTAATATCAAGCACTAGAAATCCATCTCAAGGTTTCGGTGCTTCAATCGCCATTCATCTCAACAATTGGGTGCTACAATTGCAAGGTTTCGGTGCTACAGTTTTCGTAATTGTTGTGGCTGGATATTCTCTCTTTAGCTATCTAATATGGCTTCTTACTCGACATTCGGTAATATTTTTGTGTTCTGTATATGAATTGTGTTCAGCTATATGAATTAGTGTTCACCCATTTTCTCCAGTTCTAACTATTCCGTCGTTTGATTATGCTTGGTTAAGAACTTGCAAATAATGATACTTTGTCAGAGATGATTATAATTACTACAGGATTTTGCATCTTAGAGATGACTTTGGAACCAACAGCAGCAGAACCAATAAAAACAGTGAGAGCTGGTTTTGGTTTGCAAACAATAAGGATATATTTTAGTGAGAGCTGTAATTGAAGTTGAGTTAAGGAAAGAGGGAAAAGTTGAAATTGGAGTGTATAAGTGAGTACAAAGACATTGATTGCTGATATATTCATGTACGGGGAGCTTATGCTGTCAATTTTGTTAACAACTTAGTGCCTTATACAGGAGTTATGCTGCTTTTACTGGCTGGTTTTGGTTCCAAAGTCATTTTAGTGATTAGAGAAAAAAACCATTAATTTTATTATGGTGTGATATTAGCTTTGTTAACAGCTTGTGAAACTCATAGTTAGTTAGTAGTTTGTTGGATGGAAGTTAATTTTGATTGTGAATGCTAGATGGTTTATGGCTGCTGCATTTGGTTAGTTATAGTTAACTATGAGGAGTGTTGTTATGTTGATTTGAATGTTATATAGATTACATGATGCAATATGAACTGATACAGTTAGTTTGTTCGTGAGAGAAATCAGTTAAATGCTTAGCTATTGTCCTTGTTAATTGATGATGTATGAACACATGCTGCCAATGTTACTCTGAATTTACAAAGTGTGGATTTGGAAACATTTAAGTAGGAGCCAGCTAATTGACTTTGTTATGACATTCTATTGTGATTCAATTTGCAAGTGTGAAAGAGTGGACTTGTTTCTTGCACCGCAATTGGGATTCTATGTTAGTGTAGGTTATGTTTGAATTTGGTTGAAACCTGTTAAACAAAATGTCAGTTAGTTTTATCAACTTCATGTAGAACCGTGCCTGCATTAATCTTTATGAAATAACCTGCTGCCAATTATTATGCCAAATTGCTGCTTGCTCTAATCCTGATGTTAAATGATATACGAAACTCAATGTCAATACTTGGTAGCCTGAATTAGACTAAGTTAAATATTTCAGCATTGCTGCTATCAACTCTTGTTGAGTTAGTCACCGCTTGGCAGGTTGTTGTAGAAGTAAACTTCTATCAAAAATCTTAATTGTGGAATGCTCTTGGTTTTGTGTTAACAACTTAGTGCCTTATACAGGAGTTATGCTGCTTTTACTGGCTGGTTTTGGTTCCAAAGTCATTTTAGTGATTAGAGAAAAAAACCATTAATTTTAGTAGTTTGTTATTAGCTCCTAAAGATGGATCTAACCTTGCAACTACTCTTTACAACAGAATCCGCATATCTTATCTCTAGACTGAAAGTTAGAAAACCAAAGGAAACGACTACAAGTTCAAGGCATATTTGGGTTTTCTCATGAGCTTCATTTTAGTAGCCACTACAACTGCTATTTGGCCACTGCCAAAAACCAAAGTGCAACAGGGTTTCACTTAGCACCTAAGGGTTGCTATAACATATTGACTACAGAGGTGGAAGTATTGTCCTCCATTTTAGGAATCAGGGAAGTGAAACCTTGAGAGGGAGAGAAGGTTGCATAAAGAGGTTTCAGGTTGGTATAATATACAAATGAGAGATATAAGTGCAGTTTTCATCGAGTGTTGCCTTTTTCACCTTTCTTCTCTTTCATATAACTAAATTAATTATTGTAAAGGAGCCTTTCATATAACTAAATTATTTAGTTTTGACTTGATAACTAAATATAAAGAATAATGAAAATCTTTGTCTGTTTTGTTCCTCTTAATGCAAGTTGTGTTTTGTTTTGATGTAGCAGGTTTGTAAGTATTGTTTTATGGACTCTTGCAGGTTACTGTTGTGATAAGTTATGGCTTTGCTGCAGGTCATATGTTGTAGGTCTGCGGTTATGGTTTAGAGCAGATTTTGGAGTTTTGTAGGCTTTGATGCGCAGGGTGATAGCTGTAGTTTTATGTTTCTCTTGATCCTAAATCCCACACTTCTCCTCCACGTTCCACACACAATGGAGTAGTTTTTTTAAACACAATTCCTAGGAATTCTCAGAATATGCTAAGCCCAAACTAAACTGTTTTTGGAGTGGAATAATATGAGACACTTAATATGAAGTGGAGAGTTTTACTATTGAAGGACAAAAAATAACCATTCATAAACTAAAAAGAACTGTACTAACATAAATGTATGAAATTCTATGTACATTTTTTACAATGTTAGACAAACTTTGTAAAAAGATTAACCACACCAGAAGTCATAATACAAAATTTTCCATATTTTGCTACAAATTATGTGGAGTTATTCTTTCTGTATTAAAAACAGTATGTGCTCTTGATGTTCCAGTGTTATGATATATGTCAGCACTATTATTGTACTCTTCACTAGCATCTGGTGTTTCTAATTCATCACCATTTGATCCTACTCTAACATATTATTGAACTACCAAAATTGAAGCAGTTGCTGCAAAATCTGATGAAGCTAATAAATCACCTATTGCACCCATCTCAGGACACTCACTCCAATCAGTTGTAGGTATTATGTTGTAGGTCTGCGGTTATGGTTCTGCTCAGTCTTGGGAGCTCCTTCAAGACTTTGAGGTTAGGCTGCAAGTCTTATGTTGTTTAACTTAGAACTGAGGTTTAGTATGGTGAGTTGTATTCATGGCTGCTATCAGAGTTTGTGGAGAGGTTGAACCATCTAGATTCCCATCAGACCCTGTTAAATCCCATGTTTTAGCTGTTGCTTTGATATAGGAAAATTTTAGGACCTGGCCATGCTTGTGTTAAGAGAAACCACTTATAATGACTTGTGGAAGCATCAAGAGAAACCATTTATAATGACTTATCGAATCTTCCCCTGTTGATCTAGATTCTGAAGTTTTGTTAGGCTGAGTCCGTTCTTGATTTTGATGGTAGTCTGTATGTGTGCTATTATATACTGCAAGAACTTCTTGTAATTAGTTTTCATTCGTGTCGCTGGGTTCACTTGATTATGCATGTGTTCAAATTTGCACGAGAATGCATTCAAAGTATAGGTGGACGTATACTTGATAAGTATCGAAGCACTCTTTTACCCGAAAATGTTGAAGCATTGTTGTGTACACATGATTGGCTTTGTGGAACTCCAGGTTAGTATCTACAATATTTCCGTTTGTATTCTTTTCATTTATATTCTTTTTTAATTAATGTATGTTTAATTGTTTTCTACTTTGATTCTCTTTTGTAGCTGCATTTGATTTTGATGGACCCGATTTTGTTGAGGACCTTTCAACCTTCTTTTCCACAACATGAGGTTACTTGTTTGAGAGTTTTTTCTTTTCACCCAAGGTACTATTACATCATTCATACACAATCTTCATGTTAAGAACTATACACAAAATACACAATCTTCATGTTAAGAATTGTGTTTCTTCTAATTGTGCTTTTGATGAAAATTTTGACACGTTACAATGAGTGGAAGAAGCATGTAAGCCCAAGTAATTTTGGAAAAAGACAATGTAGAGGGATGTTAAACCAACTATGCTTTACTTGTTGAATTTTCATGAATTTATCTTTCTATGTTAGATTAACATTAACTCTTGAAATACTGACTTGGTTCAATCTACCATAATCTTTAAGGTTTGGGACCATCTTTTACTTTACACACTCTAGTTACAGGAGATTCTTCATAGTGTTATCAATCAGCAAATTAAGATTTTCTGCCTACTAGTGGTTTATTTTTTATGGGAAAGAATTGAGTCACTATGTTCTTTTTATTTTTAACTTGTTATTTAACTAATGTGTCACATTTACAGAGAGAGGGGCACAAACTAATATGTTTTACTTGTTGAATTTTCATGAATTTCTCTTTCTGTGTTAGATTAAAGTTAAGTACTTTGTTTAATCAAACTTGCAATTTTTGATCTCATAATAGATCTTGCAGATTGGTATTGATATGCTACTAGTGTAGAAGGATGTTAAACCAACTATGCTTTGCACTGCCAATGATATAGAAGTGTGGAAAGATTTTTTATGATCTGCTACTAGTGTAGAGGGATGCTAAACCAACTATGCTTTGCACTGCCAATGATTTACAAGGGTGAAAAGATTTTTCAAAGGGATTCAGGGTTCTTCTCCTTGAAGGAGACAACAATTATGCCACTGAAATAAGAATAAAACTTGAAGACAAGATTGTTAAATTTGATTTCATTTTCTATAGACTTCATTAACACTAATTCATTAAGATTGTTAAATTTGTGTTAAGCAAAAATTGTATCATTTTAGACCAGAGTATGTACAATTTACTTCTTAGAACAATACATTTTCTCATTTACTTTTTAGAACAAAAATTTTATATATATATATATATATATATATATATATATATATATATATATATATATATATATATATATATATATATATATATATATATATATATATATATATATATATATATATATATATATATATATATATATATATATATATATATATATATATATATATATATATATATATATATATATATATATATATATATATATATATATATATATATATATATATATATATATATATATATATATATATATATATATATGTATATATTCTTAATTTAATTTTTTTTATGAAATTTAAAAAATAATTCAAAATATTTAAATTATGTTTCTATGAAATTTAAAAAATAGTTAAGAATTTTTAAATTAATTTTTTGGATGGATGGATATCCATCCATTATAAATATGTTAATGGATGGATTGGATGGATTTTATCTCTTAATGGATGGATTGGATTGGATTTTTATAAAGGGAGTTAGTGGATTGTTAATGGATTAATGGATTGTTTTGATCCATCCATTAACAATCCAATCCATATCCATCCAATCCATCCATTTTGACACCCATAATATTTACTGTTATAAACATGAACATGAATAGTATATGCTTTAACTTTACCATTTTTAATATGTCAGCCTAAACCAGCTGAGTCTAGAATGTGAGAATCATCGTACTTAAGGTGCTCTAGTAAGCCGTAAATTTAATGTTTATAATGAGAATTTTTTTATGTTTGAAAATTTCTTGTTTTATAATTAAAGTTTATTGCGAAAGCAGAAACATAGCGATACTGATTTCAAATCAAAAGAGTGAAATTGTATCTGACTGTAGGAAAATTCAGGAAATAATTTTAAACATTGTGAAACACGTTTTTATTAATTTGGAAAAATCCAATTTTCATAAATGTGATTTAAAGAGTATAAGCAGGCACACGAAAGCGGGTGTTTATACGTTTAAACTTCGATGTTGATCAAGCAAAAGTGGACGGTACCTTTAAATTAATTTTGAAAGTTATTATTTTCCAAAAGGGATTTTGCACTGTAACAAGGTGAACACGTGACAGTAGACAATTAGAAGGGCCAAAATCTGATATTGGTCACGCGAAACCGGAAGATACCTTCAGCTTAATCCTTTTTCTACAAGAAACTATTTTCTCATTATAAATACTAGCATCCAGACGGGCACTCACGTGCCCATCTGTCCGCTTTTTTATTGCACACATATAAATATAAATGATATATTTTTATTTAATATTAATTTTACATGAAAGTTATGTGGGAAGTTATTAGTAGGAAGTTATATGAAAGATGATAGTAGTAGTTCAATGGAAGTTATTGTGTAAGTTATATATTTTAAAATAAGGGTAAATTTGGTATAAAAAAAAAGCTACACCAAAACCCAAGTATTGCCTTTATATATGTTATAGATATATGCAGTGACTTTGCGAGTACCAATGGTCGATGATAATTGCATTTCGGTCTCTCGTCAGTATAATTAATTTAATATCAACTTATTTTCCTATTTCATGAACAACACCAATTCATATCACCTTATATAAATAAGTAGTAGTAGAGAATGGTAGTTGTCAATTAACCTCTGAGGGATCGATTATACTATATACTAAATGCGATAAAGTTGTGCACATGGGGTCGTATCACGATACAACCATAACTCAAGTAGCTTTTCATCAATCACATCTACCTCCTCATTGAAACACTGTGAATCCTATAGAAGAAGCTTCATTACATCCAAATGTGGTACAAATTCCTCAGATAGCTGGATCTATTCAAGCTCATCTGATCGCTCGTCCAGTTCCACCTATGGTCTCACAACATAAAACCATACATGGCTTCTAGTTAATACAAGTTAACCTTGGCTTACAAGGCGCTAACGAAATACTGAATAATATGATTTTCCCATGGTGATCACAACTACATCTAGGAAGTCTGGCGTTGTTCAGATCTTGATTGAGGACATTCGAGAAAATAGGATTTGAAAAATGCAATTTATGGCCATACAAAGCTCTAACTTGAAGGCGTTCAATAGGACGACCACCCGTCAATGGGGGTTTAAGTAGTTTACATGAAGGATGTTCAAACAACCAATTTGCAATTCCTTGTTATCCCATGCAAAAACGTCTATAATTGCATTTTGGAAAGGCCTTTCACAACCACTCTGGATGATGTAGCCTCACCAGTGTATCTCAAACTCAAGTATCACAATTAGCAGGGAGAATCGGTCACCATCAATGCTGACCTCAAGAGGGAAAAAAGAATATATCATACCTTCCAGAAATATCAAGGAGAAGACATGGCCATAGAGATTTATGTAGCTTCCCTAACTGGTCAGCTTAGTAGGATGGACATTTGTCCTCCAAGAAGTGGCTAGACAAGCAAAAGTGAACAATAAATAATAAGTGGCAACTAGCCCACCTGGTTATGTCACTTTTTCTCATTTGTATTAAAATGTTGTGATTGTATAATCATCTTCCTTATGTACATAATTATCTTGCAACTATAAATTAAATATAACATTTTCTAGAATATTTGTTTCTTTATGTTTATGCATAGTGATAACGAGTCTGGGGTACGACCGACGAGATTGAGGCACAATACACCAAAAGTTACGGATGCTGTCGAAGATGCTTTTCACATCTGACTACAGTAATTAATTTCCCACAAAATAAAACACATGATAAAGAAAATTAGTGGTGTTATTAGAGACACTTTTCACGTCTCACTATAACAATCAATTCCCCACAACATAAAACATATGCTAAGAAAGTCATGGATGTCGTTAAAGACGTTTTTCAGATCTCACTACAACAATCAATTCCATACAGCACAAAGCACACACTAAGAAAATCAGGGGTACTGTCGGGGACGCTTTGTACGTTTGACTATAAAAATCAAATTTTCACAAAAAATTAGGGGTTATGTCATAGACAGTTCGTACGTTTGACTACAACAATCAAATTCCCACAGGAAACAACAGTCCACCCCCTTTGGAAGCTAGCCACTCTAGAGGTTGCAATGGGTTGGCCACACCTCTATCCCAAACCATGTTTTCATCTGAGGAAGGGGAAACTGCTCTTGGCCGGGAATGACCCAAATGATGTTCAACAAACTTCAAGGGAAGACCTCGTAAGTTCGCACAAGATTCAGAGCTTCGCACTCAAGATCATACAAACACACCTCAGACAGGTTAAAACGGCCTTCAATCCGAAAAGAAAATATATTTACGTATATTCTATCATTACAAAGGTACTCTACATATAGTACAAAAATGGCCAGCATGCCTACTTCGATAGAAAGACGACCTCCCCATCTTCAAGCATTTGATCTGACCAAATCTACTCCCTTGAGATGCACAGAGGATGGTGAAAATGATCCACTTGCTGCAAAGCATTCTCAAATGTCAAAGAAGAAGATATCCGCTAAATTGAGGAAATGACTCCAAGAAAAAGAAACAACGCCGATCCATCAAGAACTATATTCTATCATGCAAAAGGGATTAGACTCAATCAAACATATCAAATCACTCCCACACAAGATTCAAGCGTTTCAGTTTCCAAGGGTCGTAATGATGACATATCCGAATAGACTTTTGAAGTATGAAGCATTAAATGTGCGAATCCCCAAGATACTGAAACGTTTCTCTATCACCCTTCCAAAAGAGAGCAAATGAGTGGTCTGTATCTGAGGCTGTCGCGACAAACCCTCGCCTTGCTACGTATAAACAAGGGCTTGTAGGGCAATTGTTCTAGGTTGACTATAACGATCCTGAGCGACCACTCTGAAGGAATTACCATCCTTCTAGATCCTTCTCAATGCACGAGGGCTCTCCTCTTAATAATCACAAAGGATCTCAACCGCAAGTGCATTTAATATATATATATATATATATATATATATATATATATATATATATATATATATATATATATATATATATATATATATATATATATATATATATATATATATATATATATATATATATATATATATATATATATATAGCAACATGCACCTTAGGAAACATTTAACCATTTTAAGTTAAAGCTTGGTAAAATACATCTTTATAAAAATAATATATGTGTGTATGAATGCGCGCGCACGTTTGCTGCTGCGTTTGAAGCTTTGATTCACCATTCTCACCATTTCTCACCTCATTTCTAATTCTAAAACAGAACAGATACTCAATCCACATTTACATTTTAATAAACATATGCTCTTTCACTTCACTTCATCCAAAATATTTTTTTTTCCTCAACACAACCCTGCTCTTAACGTGCGATAGATTATAAACTTACTACGTTACGAGTTTTTTATTTATTTTATATTTCTTTTAATATAAATTTGCAAGATAGGTTCTAATCACATTACTTCTACATAAATTGAATTTACAAATATTTATCTAATTGATAATCAACTCACATACACCTCTAGATTTACTAAACAATGCAAGAAAAACTATAAAATAAAAAACAGAAAATCAAATTTAATTAACAGCGCAGACGGGGCGGGCACCGCTTCACACAGAAGTGGATGATTCCACGTGTACGTGCAAGATGACGTCTAACTGAATGATCGTGCGGAGCACCATCGTTTAACTTTTCCGACTAACACAAAAGCCTCAAAAATCTCTCACCTCCTTAGAGATCTCGCCGTCTTCCTCTCCTTACCACCACGCCCGACGATCCTTGAATCCGAGATTTAGGGTTTCACTTTTCCAATCACCCTTTCTAAATGCAGCCAGCACAGTAATAACGGTATGAATCAAAACTGATTTCAATGCATTTTCCTAGTTCCTACTCCAATTAACTTTTCTAACATTGCATGTTGGATTTTCTTATAAATCAATCTTTTGCGGTTGTTTGCTTTTAGTTAAAGTTGATTTTTGTTTTTATGTGTAGGAAAATTGTGTCACTGGTTCCAAAATGACTTGAAGTGCTTCTTATTAGCTTACTTTGAAGCTTAAACATTACATGATTGAGCTTTGTTAGCAACCAAGAAAGGAAATGGTATGCTTCTATCTCTTTTGCATGGCACTTATATGCATCTTGAAATTAACATTGTTGTCCAGAAATGGATTATAAACTCTGTACCACCAACAACTCTGAAAAAAGACAAGGCACCAGCACTTGATTTGATTACAGTTAATTAATTCTTTTTTTTCTTCAAATTTTTACTGAAAATAAGGCGTGTCCCTCGGGGTGTCCGTATTATGTAGCACCGAAACCTCTGGAGAAAAAAGTGTTCCTGCACCGATGCTTGTTATTATATTTAATTTATTAATTTTTTCAAATTATTACCGATGTCATTGCATCCATATCAGTGTTGGGGTCGTGTTCGGGTGTCTCTGCATCATAGATTATAAACTTTTCATGTTTGAATTTCAAGTGTTAACTATTGCTTTAAATGTGACAAGTTGAAAAATAGTTCTTTGTACTTTGATTTGCATGATGTTTCCAACAATAACTGTTTTATCAGGTGAATAGGTTTTTAGTTCAGATTTGTTGGTGTACTTTAAAAGTTCCTTAAACATAGTTTCATGGTTTTAAATGGCCTTGATATTTCTGTCCCTTTTCACCAAGCATCTTAAAGCTTATATGTATATGTAGCTCAGATATAGTATTAGCAATATCATTTTTCTGTATGGAACTCTCTGGTGGGTGCATTTTACTAATTTTGTTTTTGTGACAGTCGTTTGACAATCAACTATTTTGGATGGGGAAGAGTAATGGGAATTTGAATGACAGTGATGACACGGCGTATGATAATTCTAGAATCGAGTCAAAGCGATCTAATCAGTGGTTTGTGGATGGCCCTGAAGTGGATCTGTCTCCCAATAAGAAACAAGCAGTAGAGGCTCCTAACAGTTTATCGCCAGGATTGCTCAACTCCAATATTTCGGCATGGGGAGATTCTTTAAGTTTTCACTCTTTAACTGGCCATTTTACTGCGCAACTATTTGATCCAGGGGCTGCATCTATGAATTTTGAAGACGCAAACATTTTCCCTTTAAACATAGATACTAAGTTGAGTGCGGAGAGAAAGGATATCTTGGATCCTTTTGGGGGTGATGCCTCATTTGGTTTATCCATGTTAACTACATTAGAAAATTCTCAACCAGTTTTTAATCACGATGGGACTAGAAATGTCAACGATGATGAGGTGAAAGAGTCGAGAAATTTCATGTTTGTTCCAACTAATAATCCCTGTGATGGAGGAGTTAGCAACACTGTGTCACATTCTCATGCATCCAAGGAGGGTGATAGTTCAATATCAACAAGCCTCACATACAACAACGAGGATGCCAATGTAATATTGGTCGACGGTGCTTTTGACAGGATGGATAACGGTTTAATGTCGACGAGTAAAACTTATAACAAGGGAGATGGCAACTTATCGGTACCTCCGACATACAAAGAGATTTGCAATACAATATCAATGGATCAAGGATACATTAATGTAGATAGTGATGCAATGTCTATTGCTCAAGCTTACAACAAGGCCTGTGATAATTCTATGTTGAGTAACCACTTATTCAATGAGGTTGAAGATGACACCATATTGATGCGTCAGACTTACCATCAGAGACCAAATGACATGTCATTTGTTTCTCATTCTTATAATAAAGGAGAAAGCACTATCATATCCTTTGGTGGCTGTGATGATGATGATGCAATTCAATCTGACGCATTTGTTTCTGACTATGCGCTGTTTATGGGTCAAGCAGCTTCACATATGTCACAAGTTGCAAATGAAAAAGAGTTGGTTAGATCAAGCTCTAAACTAATTCCAAGTACAGCCCAGATGTCTGCATCTGAAGCTGAAAATGTTCCCAAGACAAAAGAGGAGATGAAACTGTCTAAAAAAGCTACTTCAAATAACTTCCCTTCGAACGTCAGAAGTTTGCTATCCACTGGTATGCTGGATGGCGTCTCTGTAAAGTATAAAGCATGGTCACGGGAGGTAAAATTTAGTATTCATGATGAGTTCATCTTTCACATTAGCTTATCTTTGATCACGTCTGGTTCTTCCTATGCTTGATAGAAGGAACTTCGAGCTGTTATAAAAGGTGCTGGGTATTTGTGCAGCTGTTCATCGTGTAATTTTTCTAAGGCAAGTTTGTTTAATCACGATAGAGGAAAATCCTTTTGAGGCCAACTTGCTGTCTCTAACATTACATTACTTCAGGTTATTAACGCATACGAGTTTGAGCGGCATGCTGGTTGCAAGACAAAACACCCAAATAATCATATTTACTTTGAGAATGGAAAAACCATATATGGAGTGGTACAAGAGCTCAGGAGCACTCCACAGAATATGTTATTTGAAGTTATTCAGACAATAACTGGTTCACCTATCCATCAGAAATCCTTCCGCATTTGGAAAGGTAAAATATCTTGTTCAGATTACCCTTTTTGTATATAATCAACTGAATTAAGCCCTTATAGCATGCGCGCTTAGCATGTAAATGCTCATGTTAGAGATATTTCTATAATAAAAAATAAAATAAAGTCAAATTATATTATCATATATTCATATAAGCTAACAGCTGTTTTCATAAGTTATGCTAGAGGGTTTATGGATAAAAAATGGAACACAACTTCTAAAGAATCTTACTAATGCTAATATCTTTATGCTGTTGAACCAAGATGCTTTATGTTAGTACATATTTGTTTCTTCTTACAGTCTGTCTTTCTTCTTCCTATACAGAATCCTTTTTGGCTGCAGCACGTGAGCTCCAGCGCATATGTGGTAAAGATTAAGTAAAGCAATTGTTATGAAGAAGCAAATTGGAGTTGCAATATAGAACAACCTTGTTGGGTTCATAGGATTAATGTTTTGATACCTTTTTGGCTGACTAATTGTTGACCCTAAAGTTTGAGTCCTTTACCCTTTTGAGGAAAATAGGGACTAAAATAGAAGGAAACTCTTGAAACGAAATATAACATTGGGTGTTGCAAAATGAATGTAGCATGACATGTAAGTGTATAGAGAGTAAATTTCATGAGGGACACATGATTTTGATGGCATGGTCTAATTATACAACAAAACCTCTGGAAGTGATGTTCTCGTTTTATGTATTTAATTTAACATCAACTTTTTGACAGTTAAAATATTTTGTCGATCAAAACTCATCTAACTGTGCAGTGTGTGTATATATATATATATATATATATATATATATATATATATATATATATATATATATATATATATACACACACACACACACACGTATATACATACATATATGTATATGTATATATACGTATATATATTTATATATACGTGTGTGTGTGTATATAATTGTCCGTCTGCTACTACGAACCCGACCCATAGGCCCATACCTTTCTCGACCGAAGCCAGCATTTCATTTCATTTAAAACGCAATTCCTCGATCCAATCTCGCACTTGGTCTGCTACTCTTTATATATATATATTGTGAATCAGGTGTTTTTAAACAAAGTATAAACGGTTTCTTCTTGATCAAGAAACACACAAGGGTTAAGGTTAACAAAGAAAACAAGGTAAAACAACAATGATTGATTATAAACTGCTATTATTTCCTTTCTCTTTTAACAAGATTACAAGTATACAAGAATAACAAAGCAATCTCTCTCTTAAAATTAGGATTTTATTTTCTTATGTCAAGATTGAGAACCTAGCATTCTATTTATAAGAAAAATAACACACTAACTTAATGGACTTTTTAACAATTATCCATTACGAGCTAACTTAGAGTACAAGCTAACTTTAGCAATTGAGCATACAAGTAAGGTCCAATCTAATATGCTAACAAATTAGCAATATTGACTAATGCATGTTAGAATAAACTTCAACTACAACATGCATTACTTCGACAACAGCATGCGAACATACTTGGACCTCATGCTTAATTCTTGTCGAACTAGAAGCTACACTTCGATCATACTAGAGTTCAATCCAATATCTCACAAATCTCCACCTTGGATCTAACTCTAACATCAAGGAACTAGCTTTCTTCATGCAGCTTTATCAACTGCACACAGTGGAAAAACTTGCAACTAGGAAACGTCTTGGTGATTATATCAGCAGCATGTGAATAGAGTTCGATTGCTGCTTTGCTATCTTCACTCAAGGCTCTACCATAAATTAGGACTCTATTCAGAGATCCATTTATGTACCTTAGAATCCACTTCAATGCTTGCCAGTGAGTCTTTCCAGAATTCGCCAAGTACCTGCTTACAAGACTTACTGCATATGCTATGTCAGGCCTAGTACAAACCATAACATACATTAAAGAACCCACTATGTTAGCATATGGAATGTTATTCATATAAATTCTTTCAACATCAGTGCTAGGACACTGATCTATACTCAGCTTGTATTGAGGGTTTGTCGGAGTCACAACAGACTTTGAATTCGAGATACCAAACTTTTCGAGAATCTTCCGTAGGTATGCCTCTTGAGATAAACATAATTTCGACTGCTTTCTATCTCTTCGGATGTCAATCCCAAGAATTCTGGACATAGCTCCCAGATCCTTCATGTCGAACTCCTTATTGAGTTCAGCCTTCACCCTCATTACATCTTCGACATTGTTGCTTGCTATTAGAATATCATCCACATTGAGCAACAAAATAACAAATGAATTACCTGGTCGAAATCTAAAGTAAACACAGTGGTCGAACTGACTTCTAATGAAACTTATGTGTGCCATGAACTTGTCGAATCTCCTATTCCACTATCGAGGAAATTATTTCAGTCTATATAAGGATATATTCAGCTTGCACACATAATCTTCCTTCCCTTTTTTGACATACTCTTCAAGTTGCCTCATCAGGATTGTTTCATCTAAATCATCATACAAGAACGCAATCTTCACATCCATATGTTCCAGTTTAAGGTCGAACTATGCCACTGTGGCAAGCAAAATTCGAATGGATCTGTGCTTCACAACGGGAGAGAACACATTATTGAAGTTGATACCTTCTTTCTAAGTGAACCCCCTAGCAACCAATCTTTCATTGTATCTCTTCGACGCCACTCCTTCGATTCCTTTCTTAACTTTGAAAATTCATTTACAACTGACTAACCTAGCTCCAACAGATTTTTTGATCAGTTCCCAGGTGTTGTTATCATGAAGAGATTTCATCTCGTCATCCATGGCCTTCATCCATTCAGTCTTCTTTCGACTCCTCATAACTTCCTTATAGTCTCTAGGTTCTTCATCTAGAACCTCACTTGCAGAGATTAAGGCATAAGCTATAAGATCTGCATACCCAAGTCTCTAAGGTGGCTTGATGACTCTCCTCGACCTGTCTCTTGCTAGCAGGTAACCATTATCAGTCTCCTCATCTTCGAAAACATCTTCTGCGTCTTCTTCGAATTCATCTGGGATACACAATTCAACATCAATATGCTCCACCTCAACATGAATCTCTCTCTGTTCCAGCTCTTCGTCAACATCATCAGTTTTCTTGAAAGTCATCTCTGCTTCATTGAAAACTACATCTCTACTGGTGATACACCTCCCGTGACCTGGCTCTAGGCACCATAACCTATAAACTTTGACTCCTTTAGATTATCCCATGAACATGCATTTTAGAGCTCTAGGTTCGACCTTGTCTTGCCTAATGTGAGTATGGGCCACACAACCAAATACTCTCAGTCTGTCGAGAATAGGTGGATGTCACGACCAAAATTCTTCAGGTGTCTTCATTCCCAAGGCAGTCGAGGGACATCTATTTATCAGGTAAGCTGCTGTCGAAACAGCCTCCGCCCAAAACACCTTCTTCAATCCAGCACTAACCAACATGCATCTAACCCTTTCAAAGATTGTTCGATTCAATCTCTCAGCTAAGACATTTTATTGAGGAGTACCTACTACAGTCTTATGCCTTACAATCCCACACTCAACACAGTAACTGTCGAACGCTTCGTTGCAGAATTCAAGGCCATTGTCAGTTCTCAACCTCTTAACCTTTCTGCCAGTTTGAGTTTCGACCAAAATCTTACAACTTTTGAAATTCTCAAAAGTTTCGTCATTCGTCTTCTGAATGAATACCCATAGTTTTCTGGAATAGTCATCAACGATGGATAAAAAATACCTTGCACCTGAGTGTGAAAGATTCCTTGCAGGCCCCCAAAGATCAGCATGAATGTAATCCAGGGATCCATGTGTTCTTTGCTTGCCTTTGTTAAACTTTGTCCTACAAGATTTACCAAATAGATAAGATTCACAAAACTCTAACTTTTCGACTTTGTCACCTCCTAGCAGGTTCTGCTTCCCCAATTCGACCAGGCCTCTTTCGCTGACATGGTCCAATCTCATGTGTCATAAAATCTGTCTTCGACACAAGTTTCGTGGATACAACATTTGTCGAACCACTTACAACCTCAGCCTCAAAGGTATACAAGCCTTGTTTCTTCACGCCTATCAAGACTTTCTTCGACCCCTTCATGACTCTTAGGATACTTTTCTCTCCTTGAAAAACATATCCCTTTCTGTCGAATTCACCAAGAGAAATCAAATTTCTCTTCAAGTCAGGTACATACCTAACTTCAGTCAATAACCTTATTGACTCATCATGGAGCTTGAATCTCACAGATCCAATACCTGCAATTTTGCAAGATTTGTTGTTTCTCAGCAGCACATATCCAACATCTTGATCACATAGCTCCTCGAACAATTCTCTGTTTGGAGTCATGTGCCAAGTGCAACCTGAATCCATAATCCACTCTTTTCTCGAGTCTCCACTTGAAACCACAAGAACATCAGATGAGTCGAAGTCATCTTGAACAATGGCCGCATTGTCATTACCTCCATGATCTTTCAGACATTCAGGACACACTTTCTTGTGTGACCCTCTTTCTTACAGTGATAACATTGAATACCAGATATTTTGCCACTATAATATTTCTGTTGACTTTTACCTTTCTTCTTGTCGAACTTACCATCCTTTCGCAAGATTTTTCCCTTAACGGCCAAACCTTCGCCCACCGTCGAAGGTTTGTGCTCCTTTTCTTCGTTCAAGTCCTTAGAATACAAGATTGATTGAACTTCTTCAAAGGTCAGAGACTCCCTTCCATACAAGAGAGTTTCTTTGAAGTGAGCATGTGTTATAGGCAAAGCACACAGCAACAACAGTGCTTGATTTTCATCATCGATCTTCACATCAATATTTTCAAGATCAAGAATCAGCTTGTTAAACACATCCAACTGCTTAGCCAACACTTTGTCTTCACTTATCTTGAATGAATACAAAGCTTGCTTCAGGTAGAGTCGATTCAGCATAGATTTGGTCATGTACAAACTTTCAAGTTTCACCCATAATTCTGATGCTATAGTCTCTTTTGATACCTATCGAAGAACCTTATCACCAAGACTCAACAATATTGTGTTGTGGGCTTTCTCAATCATGTCCGTCTTTTCTTTTTCCGTTAATGCAGCGTCCATGGCTGTCTCTCCCTTCAACGCTTCCAAACAACCCTGCTGAACCAGTAGCGCTTTCATCTTTAAGCGCCACAGGCCGAAGTCGTTCACTCCGGTGAACTTTTCAATCTCATACTTTGTTGAAGGCGTCTTCTCCATGCTCACTGCACCAATTTGTTGTGAATCGGATGACTTTAAATAAAGTATAAACGGTTTCTTCTTGATCAAAAAACACACAAGGGTTAAGGTTAACAAAGAACACAAGGTAAAACAACAAGGAACAACAATGTTTGGTTATAAACTGCTATTCTTTCCTTTCTCTTTTAACAAGATTACAAGTATACAAAAATGACAAAATAACATATCTCTCTTGAAATTAGGATTTTATCTTCCTATTTTTTCTTATGTTAAGATTGAGAAACTAGCATACTATTTATAAGAAAAATAACGCACTAACATAATGAGCTTTTTAACAATTACCCATTACAAGTTAGCTTAAGCAATTGAACTTATAAGCAATGCTCAATCCAATATTCTAACAAACTAGCAATATTGACTAATGCATGTTAGAACAAACTTCGACTACAACACACATTACTTCGACAACAACATGCAAACATACTTCGACCTCATGCTTAATTCTTGTCAAACCAAAAGCTACCATTCGACCATACTAGAGTTCGGTCCAATATGTATCATGACATGTAAGTGTATAAAGAGTAAATTTCATGAGAGAAACATGATTTTGATGGCATGGTCTAATTATACAACAAAACCTCTGTAAGTGATGTTCTCGTTTTATGTATTTAATTTAACAACAACTTTTTGACAGTTAAAATATTTTGTCGATCAAAACCTCATCTAACTGTGCAATATATATAATATTTGTTGTGCTTATGAGTATATTTATTTACTAGATTTATGACTTGAAAAGTTAAGTTAAGTTTAGGCATGTGTCGAACACTTAGTCCTCCATAAAATTAATGACAACTAATCATCTGTTATCAATATTGTCTGTAAATGTTGCATTTTAGTTTTCATTTTCAAATTATGCTATTGCGGCCAATATTTATGTGTTTAGTGGGTTTTTTTTTGTTCCTTTTTTTTAATGCTTTGTGTTTTGTTGGATTTTACTTGAGGAAAGAAGAACTTACAAACAAGAAGCACAATAATGAAAGAAAATAGTCTCATAAAAATGAAGTGAAAGTAGAATGTTTGTGTTATTTCAGAACATCTTAACGGGGATGAGTTAATTTTTCTTATCTATAAACGATTAAGTCACATTTGTAATCAAATGTTTTTTACTACTAAAAAATCAAAGTGGTTTTTTTCTTTCAAAAATAGAAGTATCTATTGAGGAAATTTCTTATCCCGCCCTTTGAGGTTATTAGACACTAGGTGCGTTTCTTTAAATGTTCTAAGGTTTCGGAAATATATTTTTGAATTCACTTTTTTTTTACTTAACGTTTGATTTTTTCGGATATACATCTCTGGATTTACCATAAAACACGTATTTTATTCGTTTTTTGAGTCAGATTCCCAGATTTACAAATAAATTGTTTCTGGATATATATCTCCGGAAATAATTTATTTGTAAATTTGGGGGGTCTGTCTCAAAAACGAATAAAATACGTGTTTTATGGTGATTTCGGAGATGTATCTCCGGAAAAATTCAAAGTTGAGTAAAAAAAAGTGCGTCCAGAGATATATCTCCGGAACCTGAGGACATTTAAGAAAACGCGCATGGTGGCTAATAATCCCAAGGGGTGGGATGAGAAATCCCCCTCTATTGATTATGATTAAGGTACATTTCAGTCCATTAGTAATTGTTTTGGACCGTTACAAAGCTCAATAAAGGAAGGACTCAATTGCTAATTTGAGACCATCAAATCCATGCTACGAAGGTTTAGGGCAATCAGGTTTTAAAGGATATCTACCTTTTAATATAATTAAACATTTTTTTCTCGATCCTTGTGGTAAAAGAAAGGATTTCTTTGACCACTGTGTAACACCCACTGTCATACCGCAAATTTTACCCTCATATTCTTTAATCTTGTGCATTTTATTCTAGGTTAATCATATTGCATAACTAACCAGTGTCTAGGCTGCTTTGTTTCTTTTGTGAATCAGGGATTGTCTTCAAAAGCTTCAAAGGTGGTTGAATTAGGGTGGACAAGAGGTTTTCTGATAAGGTGAATTTCCTTTGGTCAGAAACTGTTTCTTTCCGTCATTGTACTCAAGTTTGAGGTAGAAGTGGGAGTTTTCAGTTGTCATGAGCAGTGTCTATCTGAGGTTTATTAGGCACGACTCCAATTTCTCTGATTGGTCACAAGGGTGTCATTGTTTAGGGTTTCATCAGTGGTTTGATTGGAAAAACTTTGAATCAGGGTTTTGGTTCTCATCAAGTCATTGTGACAGTATACGCTAAAGGAAAAGATTAGGGTTTCTCACCCTTTGTGTTAAAATGGGCCAATGGTCATTCAATTGAGTTTTTCTTGAGGTTAGCAAGTGAGGTGTGTGTGTAGTAGTTTGCAATTTAACTGGATGTGACCTTAGTCTTTGTCAAGAAGTGGGATTTATTTCATTGAAGTCAAGTTGCAGAGCCATCAGAAGTCAAAACATTTGGTCAACCTTTTCAAGTCATTCACAAGTCCTGACTATGTGTCATAGGAGAACTCAAGCTTTCTTTTCCATTCCGGACTATTTCAAGATGGAATCAGAATGTGGTGTTAATTTCTCATAGAGTCGATTCAATGTTTCAAATTTCATGCCTTTCCAAATGCAAGATTCAAATTCCATTCAAGATTTAATCCAATCCATTTCCAATTTTGTTTTAATTCTATCTAATTCAAGTTTCATCTCTTTTTAAATTCAATCCAAGTTTCAATTCAATGTCAAGATTTCACCTTCTAGTTTTTATCCAATTTCAAATTATATTCAATTTTTCAAATTTCAATTTCCTTTTCAAATTCATTCAAATCCAAATTTTCTTTCAATTTCTTTCCAAATTTTAATTCATAATCCCATTTCAAGTTCAATTCATAACCTATTTCATTCTCAAATTTCATTCATAATTTCCGTTCAAATACATATCATTATCTTTTCCTAAGATCCATTCATACAAAAGTCTACAAAGAATGTGAATAGTCCAAGTTACAAAGTTCAAAAAGACTACTTCCAATAGGAAGGGCCCAAGATCCATAATTTGATGAGCAAAAATAATAATAAAACAATGAGGAACTCTAGCCAAAAGAAACCTCACGAGCCAACGTACAAGCCAAAAGCCATGAGCAAAAATAATAACAGTTGTAGCCAAAAGCCATTTTTTTCCACGCCAGCAAGCCTTTCAAATAATGAGCATTATGCTGTTACACCCTACCCTCTGATAACAAAGTACAACCTGTAGCACAAACCTGTTATAAAACCTGCGTAACAACGTTTGTCTTTATACACCAACTTGTCACTCTCAAAACAATTGTAACAAAAAACAGCAAACCAAAACTCCACTTTACATAACCTGTCACAAACTCGTACGAGCCAAGAGTAAAACAACAAAACCATGCCTTCAAGAAATGCTGCTACACCACGCCACAACACGCTAAAAAACCTATAAATTTTTTCAGCATAACAACCTTACAAACCTGCATCATGAAAGCAACCTTTCAGTCAATACAGTACAAGGTTTTTATTACTATCAAACTTAACCAAACAAGGGGAGAATCCGTTTTAAAGGGGTAAAAAAGGACGATAGAGAGAAAGGGAGAGTGCTCAGAAAAAAATCACTTTCAAAGGAACAGGGGGGACCGAAAAAGGGACGAAAATTAAAGTAGCTCACCAAGCCTCGGCAACTGCTCAAATCTTCATACCAAAAACTCCTCCATGTTCTCTCCACAACCACCAAAAACCACTCCAGCCACTCTCCTCCTTAAACAAGCACCATAAAATTCCACACCCATAACTCTGCAAGCTTCATCAATCACTCACGAATCGCTTTCTCATTCGCCCTTCAATCTTCCCCCTCAACTGCACTACAAATCCATTTTCGATTCTAAAAACCAGCTCCTCGTTCATCCTTTCATTCTCATCCACGATTCAAGCCACCCCGTTATTATTCAACCATCGTGACGATACGACCAAATACACCACCTATTGCAGCTGCGTCGACAATGATGTTTTGATCTACCACGCATAACTAACTGCCACTGAAAAACACCGCCGTGAAAAAGGGAGCAGTTTTCTCAGAGAAATATTCGCGAGACCAATAAGAGATTGCCGTCGTGGGAGAGACTGAGAGAAGCGACGCGGCGTTGATTTCCGCCGCTGTGGGACAGGCTCGTAAGCGAAGTTCCATAGGTTTCATTTTCTTTCGTCTTCCAGATTAGATGATTGTTCATGTTCTATTTATTTCACCCTTAAATCTTTTTTTTTTCCTTAGAACATGGGGTCTGGGCCCGTATGAGCTGGATTCACCATTGTTTGCTTTTTTTTATATATATTCTTTTTGATTAGTTTAGGTTTTTTAAAAATAAACTTTAATTTTAATTAATTTTTAGATTAATTTTTTAAAACTTTAATTTTAATTAAATTTTAGATTAAAATTTTGAATTTTAGTTTAAATTTTGGACTCTCGTCTCAATTAAATTTTTGCTTAACTTGTAACCTTAGTTTTGTTTAAATTTTAATTAATTTTGTTCTTAACTCTTTGATTAAAATTTTGTTTAGTTTTGTTCTTCTTTAACTAAAACCTCGATTAAAGTCTATTCTTTACTTAGGAGGTGCTGGTATCGATGCCAATTTTGGATTAAGTGTTGATTAATTATTGATGCTTTTAGTTCGACTTGATTCTTAAAACAAATTTTGATTATTTTCTTGCATTGCTGATTGATTTATTCTCGATGTTTGCTGATACTTTCTTGACATCATGGTGTTGTCTATGAGTTATTAATGAATGTTTAGTTTTCTCTTATTTGTTCTTGATCGTTATCATTTATGCTGTGAGGTTCATTCTTGGCTCTTTGTTGTTATAAGTTGCCTATTTCCTTGTTTCCAAAGGAAAGGACCCCATAGTTGACTGCCATGTCATGATGGATAGACTTGTCCATTTTTCCCCGAGACCTCTTGAGAGTCTTGTCTGTTATAACCTAGTTTAGATTTGGAGTCGTCGCACTCCATGTAAGTATCATGGTTATGGGCACTTACCTCCCCTTTGGAACCTTGATCTTCATCAAGAGTTCCTCACCCTAGTTGGCTGAACTACTAAGGCTCTGACTCCTCTTTCTTAGTCAGGATACGTAGGTACAAGATGCGATAACTTGTCGAGCCCTCTAACAACTAACTTTAATCTCCCTCCTTTTGGTATGGTTAGAACTAATTGGTCTTGCAACTTAGAATTAGGTGTAGAGTTGGTAAACTCTATGTGAGTATCATGGTTATAGATACTCACTTTCCCCTTTGACTTTGGTTAAAATCAACTTTATCTAGTTTTTAACTTAGATCTAGAGAGTTGGTTAACTCTACGTAAGTATCATGGTTATGGATACTTACTCCCCTTTAGAATCTTGACCGTTATCAAAAGTTCCTCCTCCCATAGTAAGGAGAACTACGGTTGCTCGGATTCTATCCTAGTTAGGATACGTAGGCACGAGATGCGATCTCTTGGAGAGCATAATTAGTGTATATACCCCTAGGTCTTTACCTTAGCACAATTTCCTTAGCAAGCAACTTTAACATAACAAAAATATTAACAAGAGGTTCCTGTAGGTTATTACAGATGCTTAGGATGCTAACACCTTTCCTAAGTATAACTAACCCTCAAATTTTAGATCTCTAGCTGTGTTGTTACATAGTGTACTTAGGGTTTCTTCTATCTCTACCCTTTCCTTTGGATAAATCAAAGCCCGATGGTGAACTTCATGATTTGTGATTCAAGTTAATTCAATAGCTTGACATCAGATTCTCATCGCAACACCCATATATAATATACATCTAAAAAATACATTATACATAGTGTAATTGGTATTAAATACACATAATAATCTATCATCATTATATATACATGTCCAATAGAGATAATATACATAAATAACACATGATACACAAATGTGTCTAAACAAAACTAGGATCTATAATAGAGTCCACATGATCCACAACAGAAGATTATAACCCAAAAATCCAGATCACCATAACATCATCAAGTAAGCTTATCCTTGTCGTTCACATGTGAAGAACTACCAGAAAACAACAAGAATAGTGGGGTTAGATAAAAATATAATTGAGTTCTCCTATCGTATGAGTCCAATCAGTTCTAAAGGGATCTCTCCTCAATTTTCTAAATTAAGCCTTTCATCATACGTTACTTATTTATTTCTCAAAAAGTAACAAGGACTTGAGCAAGATAGGCATTATGAACCTACAATGATGTTGAGTCACTAGGATTATAACATCCACTCGGCTCTACTTAACTAATCTTGATGGGATCCTACAATCCATAGGTACCAAGAAACGAGCCTTGTATCATGAGAGAATGTTATAATAGTTATCGCCTATTACGTCAATGTATAGCAAGTGAGGCTTATGGTTACATTTATAGACTAAGCTAGTAATCAACCATTCTTTACGCCCATTATACCTGTATTAATCTAGTCTCAAGTTTGACACCAATTCAATAGTATTCTCACATCATCCTCATTTATTCACACAACAACCAACTTAATCAATTGGCATATTAATGTAGTTACATTATTCCGGACAGGCCCAATGGTTAGGCATGCCTCAATCCACTTCTGTACCCCAGAATGGCCCAATAGCCTAAGCTTTGCCGGTTAAGGGCAAAAGAAAGCATTTTCTATTCTACCCCTCAACCGAGGAGGGTTGGCCAGCTGATCCCCAGGATCAGTTGCCCTTCCTCACACCTCTGTCTGTCACGCACGGTTCAACCATCCAGAAACGACCACGACGCCTTTTCCCGCAACCGTGCCCCTGCTCAAAGCAACGACTAATTCCGAGCACGTATGCCCGTCTCAACGGCTAGTTTTTGGCAGTTACCTATTTTTGGGGAGTGAACATCTCGACCCGAAAATAGGGACCAATGGCCAAGCGTTGGGGGCATTATAAAAACCCTCTCCTTTGAGAGGTTCAAGGATAAAAAATCATCCTAAGAAATACTTACTTTGTACTTGCCTTCTCATCTCCCGATTCTTACTTTAGCACCAGAGTGCCTTGTAGGTACACCCCTCCTCCTTGGGTTCCAGCATCGTAGACGAAGTCCTTGGCCACTTCAGGTTCTGATCAACCAGAAAGACCAATTGGTGTATTAATATAGTCATATTTTCTAATACCCTTACTAGGATCAATGTATCTTAACGACTCTTAATTAGAGCAAGATACTCACATCATTCACAATTCTTTCGATAGGAACTTAATCACACTACTAATTACGACCCTGTTCAGTTGGATTTAACACATGACTTGCCATTACTAATTATGACCCATTTCGATTGGACTTTAGTATGTATAACTAATTACGGCTCCATTCGGTTGAATTATCACTTCACTAGGCTTGTACCAATTATGCTTCACAAAACCACAAAATAAACACATTATAATTCCATGCAATTTATACACATACACATCACAAGAAGTTCTATGAAACACATTAGGTAGTTCATCACTAAAAGGACTTTTGAAAAAAAGGGATCCTCACTAAATATCCAATCAATAATCGAACTTGAAGCATTTTTTGTTTTTACCAAAAGGTAGAGCATTGGACTATTTTTCCAATGCATTCGACCTCACATCAATCAGATTTATGGTTCACATTTTATGGTGGAAATAGGAACACTAGTTATTCTTCACTGCATTATAACTCTCGCTTAGTGAGCTCTGGTGAGATCCAAGCGAGACGAGGCATAATGTTTATTTTCCCAAAATTCCCCTATTTCGCTTAGTAAGCCCTAGCAAGACGTTAAAATGATCTCTCGCTTAACGAGCTTCAAGCGAGGCTCCAGTGAGACAAAATAGAAAGCCAAATCTTTCAACAATTCACTGTCTCGCATAATGAGAAATGCAAAGAGTTTCTGCTACTGTTATTGATAAGCTCGCTTGGCGAGCAGTTCCCTCGCCTAGTGAGAACTTCTACACAAAACTAGTAAGCAAATGAAATAGGAACGAAGATAAGTAACGATACATCATCACATAACATCATATTGAATCAACAACACCAAATATCATAGATTACCACTTTGAATTGTGTGAAGCAATAAGTAGAACATATGTTAACATTTATTTCCATGATCATAACAAAACACATAAAACCATAATTTCCCATTCATGGATGTTCACCACCAAGTTATGTCTAATTAGGAACCTACCATGAATCAAGAAGATGATGAGAGGTGGAAGTTGGGGATGATTCTTGATGAATCAAGTTGATTCTTCCTCTTTCCACGTCTTTTTCTTTTTCTTCTCTTCTTCTTTCTTTCTCCTTTTCTCCTCCCTTGTTTTGTTACTAACTTTCTTCTTTTCTTATTTTCTTACTTACTAACAAGGGCAAATGGTTGATAAGAGGAAAAAATAGAAAATATATAAAAATGGATATTTCTTCTAGTGAGCAATTTGACCATTCACTAATGTTACCAAAATGTTTCTTCTTTTACTTATCAATAAAGGTAAATTGAGTTGAGTAAGATTAAACTCATCTGAGTTTACTAATTATTCTATTTCTCCCAACTAATAATAAATAGAGCACATATGAGCTCAATTTGTCCCAAGTGATAACAAATAGAGCACATAGGAGCTCAATCTATCATAACCGATAACAAATAGAGTATTCAAAAGGACATTGGATATTGCATTCTCCCCCATTAAATAAAATTTATTCTCAAATTTAAAAGATCTACCTAGAAAAGATAAGGGTAAGCTTTTCGCATCTCATACTCTAGCTCTCAAGTAGTTTCGATCGGGTGTGATCCTTCCCAAAGAACTTTGACATGCAGAATCTCCTTGTTCCTCAATATCTTAGCTGAATAATCCATAATCTGATCAGGTTGAGGTTTGAACGAAAGAACTACTTATACCTTAATAGAACATGCTGAAGGGAGTCGGGAATGAATCATCGAAGTTGAAATACATGGAACAAGTCATGCAATCCGGAGAGTGAGGGAGGTAAGTCTAAACGGTACGCTACTTCACCAATCCTTCCAATTACCCGATAGGGTTCGATATATCTTGGACTTAACTTTTATGACTTGAAAGTGTCGCTACTGTGAAAAAAGGAGGCCGACAATGACTAACAGAGTCGCCACCTATCGTTATTTATCCCAAAGAGAGGGAAAGGAAACGATCGGAAAAAACCTGACGAAAATGGGAAAAGACGAGGTCATCGCAACCAAGTCCTAGGTTCGGGAGTCGGTTACACAAGGGGAAGGTATGAGCACCCCTCACGTCTGTCGTACTCGACGGGATCCACGCATGTGTTGTCTAACTAAAAGGGTGTGTAAACTATCTACGCTAAAGGCTTATGGACAAAAGAAAAAGAAAACAGAACTGACTCGGCAGAGCATCGCTGCTCTGTGCCTACGTAATCCCTCATGCAATGGGAAAGTTAGAGTCAACGTAATTCGCCTAACTACGACCAAAGAAGGGGGGAAGGTTGCTCGCCAAGACATTGCGTCTTGTGCCTACGTACTTTCGTCTGGTACGAAAGATCAGAGCAAACGTAGTTCGGGCTTACGAGAACACAGGTTGTTCAAAAGTTTTACCCGAGTAGGGTTAATAAACAGTTCTAGCAGTTGGTGTATGCAACTCGACCTTTGGAGACTTAGGCGTTATAGTTTGCGATAGGACTGAAAGTTAACAACACTCTTGTTTATGAAAAGAGTTTTCCTGATTAAGACCCCAAGGGGTGAAAAAGAAGTTGAGTTGTTTTGTGTTTTTTAAGGAAGAAGTGTTTTGAATTAGAGTGTTCATAATGTATGTTGTAACAAAGTCTAAAACCTAGGATCGAATACGTCGCATATCGTCCTAAGGATGTATACTAAACACTCTAGGCAATTGAGAGGTAACCACTCAATCACCATTTTCCAAGTACAAGGCTCATGGCACAACATTCATTATATTTATTAAGTGAATTGAAGTTATTTGAAGATGAGAAGAGAAAGGGGACAAACTAAGGGGGACCAGACCAAACCCTAAAAGTTGTCATGCAAAATGCACCTAAAGTTGAGTTTGAAAGGGGACTAATTAATGTTATCATGCATGGTTAGAACCCTAATGTCTATCATAACCTCTCTTGAACAAGAGAGGTTAGAAATCCTAAGGGAAGGAAGACAAAAAGAAGAAAAAACAATGAGAAGAAACAATGCAAATGAAGAATGCAAACACAAATGCAACAAGGAAGACAAGGATGCAACGCAAGTGAGAGAGGAAATATGTGTGAGGCTGGAGCCTCCACAAGCTCATCTCAACCTCAAGCCATGGTATGAACAAGTGCAAGAGAAAAAGGAGAGAGATGCATCACAAACAAGTAACAAAAACAATGAGAAAAAGTCCTCATGGATTCATTACTTTAGGTAGGCTTCAAGTTCCTCCTAAGGAGGGACCAAGCAACTTTAAGTAGTATTCCAAAGTCATAGGACATAATGGGGATGAGGAGAAGAGATCTCAAAAGCTAAAATAAAACATCACAAGAAAATGCAATCAACAACATCAAAGGATGCAAGCAAACACCATATATGGAAACACATTGTGCAAACATGAAAGTATGAGATCAAATGAACAACTTATGCATAAGGTAAAGACCTATGAATTGGCACACAAGACCTATAACAAGCTCCTGACATGAAACAATCAAAATAAGGTTCATCAAGAATGCACAACCAAGTTTTTGGAAGCAAAACAAATCAAGTACACAAGTAGAGATGCACAAACATGAAGCAACTTGCAAAATACATGAAAAATGTTAAAATGCATCTAAAAATTCCAAATAAAATCTCAAAGGGAAGTGCCTCAACAGAGGGCAAACACTAAGAGTGTCCCAAACTAAGGGAAAAATGGAGAGGGGATAAAAGGTAATTCAAATCACATGGAAACAACACTTAAAAATCATGAAAAAAATATCCAGAGATCAATCAACATGTTAATGAAGTGCTCAAAAAAAATCAAGCAAAAATGAGGAATTTAAACATAGAAATAAAATCAAGAAAGAACAAAACCACAATTTAAATCAAATAAAACAGCCCCAATATTTAATTCGTTTTTAATTGAAAATAAAGTCAAAAAATAAAATAAAAATTTCCAGAAAAAACTAGACATCTTAAAGTTTATGAAAATTATTTTTGATGAATTTTTAAACTATTAGAGCTATTTTATTTGAATTAAAATGTAAACAACACAAAACAGAAAAATAAAGTAAAATAAGAATTAAATGAAAGGAGAGTGGTGCAAACAACAAACATTTTAAGTGTAAAATGCAAATGGGCCCAGGCTGGGGGGGCGAATAGTAACTCGCGAAAGGCCCAATGAGAAAGAGAAATGATAAAATTCTGAATAGACAAAATGAGGTTGGTTGACTATGGACCAAGGTGGAAAGCTCTACAAACCGCATGATCAACATCAAAGTATACCAATAAAGTGGCTCATAATGAGCCACCTCAATTAATGAATTGGGGTTTTGCTATGGTGCACAAAAGCGAAAAGGGAACACGTAGGTCTTAAAATGAAGCACACGATCAAACAAAACAAAATCGGACGAACGCGATTGCGCCACCTCATCGTCTTCAAGCTTGGAACCACCAGTCGCCAGAAAACTTGCTCCGGTCATCCCCTCCGTTGGTCCGGCCGCTGCGAGCTCCCTTCCCCACCGTAGCTTCATCGTTTCTCAACCGTTTTCCACAAACTCTAGATGAAAACTCATCTACTCGTCGTGAGGATCATGAATCCAACCTTTATTTCCATTAATTCTCAACAGCAACCCCGGAAATCAAACAACAAGCAAAACGTGCAAAAATGAAAGTTCACCAAAACTCAAATTAAATAGTCTAAACCTCATCTACATGTTGCAAGGAGTAAGAATCCATGAAAAATAACTCAAAACACCACAGAAATTCTTCAAACCGAAACAACACAATTTGGAGCTCATAAAATCAAACACCATAAACTCAAACGAAAATGATCCAGAAATGATCCATACAACTCAAGGATTCAAATGCAACGAAAATGGTGAAAAACCATGGCATATTAAGAGTGTAAGGTTGAAAATTAGTTTACCTAGTGGAGAGCCTCCACTGGGCCTTGAAACTGTGATGAAGCTTAACGAAAAACGCCCAGAATCACTCCATGAACTTCAATTGAGGTGTTTGAAGGCTTGATTTGGTTTGAAAGTGGTTGAATCTGAGAATTCGTTTTTGAGTTTTTCACCACTTTTCCAAAATGTATTATGGCTGTTCATGCACGAAAATGACCTAGCTCTGCTCCAATTTTCATCTGGAATACTTATATATTGGGTCTATGATCAAATGGGGCTTCAATTCAAGCTAAACAACCCATTTCAAAATTTCACATTTCACCACTTTTTCCAAATTGCCATACACGTTTTTACCACTACACCAGCTGGTTTTTCAATCCAAATCCACTACAAATCAGTTGTATTGATCAAAGGAATAAGATTTGAGGCTTAATTTTGATCCTATGGTTGATTTCCATTTTGTTACTTCAAGAGGAAGAAACCATGAAAATGACCTATTTTGAGACCTCAAATTTCCAATGTGAAGATGGCAATGTCTTTGAATTATCATTTGCAATCAGAAAATGCACAAACTTGCCTTGAAAAAGTTTAAAATCCATAAATTCTCAATTTCTCAATTTAAGCCTCCTTTATGAAAAATTCAAACCCCAAATTCTCAAACCAAGCCTCCACCATGACAAGAGATGATTTGGTAATGCAAATGGCCCCATTTGAAGCAAGTTTCATGTTGAAAAGATTTCCATTTGAAGTGTGCAAGTTGGTGAAATGGACCTATAATTTTATGACCTATAATTTTACTTTCCCAAAATACCCCTGACTTGTAAACCTCATAACTTGAGCTCTACAAATCAGATGAAAGACTTCTAGTACAATTTGGAAAGACTTCTATATTCTTCAATTGCACAATTGACTAAGGATTTACCAGATGAAAACCCTAACTGCAACACTTTCAACTGTAGCTTGTTCCACTTCACACAACAACTTGAATAAGCTCCATAATGACCTTCAAGACACTCAATGGGCTCTCTCAACATCTCATACCCATAACCATGCATTCACCATCTTCTGATGCTCTTTAGTTGACCTCCAAGTTAGGAGCTGACCCACACACATCCATCTATTTTTTCACAAGACAATGACCACTTCAGGATGTCCTGATGACCATTCAAGCTTGAGTAGAACCCCTTGCTTAGGCTCAATTCTCTGAGAAAACTCCTCTTGCTATGCACATCCCTTTTGATCCCCTGTTCCACGAAAAATGCTATGCAATGCAAATGCTAGAACAAAATGAAATGAAACATAAACCAAGTTAAGAAAAGGTTGAGCAAATTTTGGGGTGCAACAGCTGCCCCTATTCAAACGACTTGGACATGAATGAGTGAAAAGCGAACAACTTTCACGTAATCAAGGTAAAAGAGGGTTGAATACCAAAGAACTCGGAAATTTGCCAATCGCAGAAAATCCGAATATAACAGAATTGATCTCAAAGCCACCCTGTTGGGGAAATAGAATACAAACGTCAAAACCGGCGCCATGGTCTGGATGCCATATTGGCAAAAGGTAACAATCCAAGTTACCGGAGTCTGGACACTCCACAGAAATCAAAGCCTGAATACTCAAAATATAACTCTGAGTCTGGATACTCAATAGACGGAGCCTGATTGCTCAAAGAAACAAGTCTAAGTTTGGATACTCAAAGATTAGAGCCTGGATGCTCGATAAACACAAAACTAGAGCCTGGATGCTCAATAAATAGAGAACTGGAGCCTGGATGCTCGATAGTAAATCTGAGTCTGGATACTCAATATCTGGAGCCTGGATGCTCGATGAATCGGAGCATGGATGCTCAAAAACACAAATTGGAGCCTGGACGCTCAAAGAACACATCTGAGTCTGGATACTCAATAGCATGAGCCTGGATACTCTATGCAAATAACCTGAGTTTGGATACTCGGTTAACCTGAGCCTGGATGCTCGATAATAATTTTGAGTTTGCATACTCAATGAATAAATTTGAGTCTGAATACTAAAAAACTGGAGCCTGGATGCTCGATGCAATCTGAGCCTGGATGCTCTATGCAAATAGAAATATATTTATCAGGATCTGGATATCCTACAAGTTCAAGTCAAACGACGTTGATGGGAAACAAAATTAGTTGTGGTCTGGATACCACATAGGCTGAGAAAATATTACGTGCCAAGGTCTGGATACCGCACGACGATAGGAGATAACAACAATTACTGTGACCTGGATATCACGAAGTATCAGATAAACTACCATGGTCTGGATACCATAACTGCCATCACCGGAGTCTGGATACTCAACGGAGAAAGTACAAACAAGATTCATCAAGGTCTGGACACCCAACTGACTTTACCGGAGTCTGGATACTCAACGGAGAAAGCGTCATAAAATGAGCATAAGCCATGGTCTAGATACCATAAGGCACAAACACACCTGCTGCGATATGGATATCACAAAAGAATTTGACCGGAGTCTGGATACTCAACGGATCAAGAAAATACCTGTTGGAGAAAATACCGGAGTCTGGATACTCAACAGAACAAGCAAAATAATATCGGTCACCGTGGTCTGGATATCACAACCATCCTTACCGGAGTCTGGATACTCGACGGGAAAAGGAAAACTTCATCAACTGGGTACGGGCCGGAGTTTGGATACTCAACGGGAAGAGATGATCATCACCATACTTATCATGACCCACTCAAATCCGAAGATACTGCTGGGGAATAACATGTGCCAGGGTCTGGATACCACGCGGGCTAAGAGAGATCACATGGTCTGGATACCACAAGGGAAAATCAAACCTCCGAAGAAACACCTGAAACAAAGAGATAACAACCTGGTCTATGTTTCACATGCAAATGTTTGAAAATGGCGTAATGCTCCATACAAAATGGAAATGCTATGCGTTTGGGTAGATGCTATGCACACATGCAGATGCATCGGAACTGAAACAACAAAGTAAATTCCAGAGAAATAGAAACCATCCTGTCAGGAACGACAAACAACCCTGCAGGGAAAAGCTTACCCATACCAATAACAATTGGACTTACACCAAAAAGGCCTCGAAAGGCTCACCTACCGAGGATAAAGTTCATACAAGAACAAAAAATCCAAAATCAACCGAGGATGCAGATCAACACTTGCTGAGGTAAATGTCCGGGCTGACCCTCCAGAATACCAAACCTTCTGAAGAACAAATAACTCACTGAGTACTTAAAACAAACAGGCTAAACAACCTAACCCACCTGATAAAGAACAAAACTTCTATCGGATGTCTCAGTCTGTACTGCTGAAAGCTGAGTTCCTTCAATCAAACTGAGTGAGAGGGAGAAATATCAGGCCACTACTGGGGGAAACTTGACACCTACTCTATGGGGATACGCCCAAAACTCGACTCGCTGGGGAGTAAGCACTTGCCCATACTCCGCGGAGGATTAAAAGCGCACTGGAAAACTGCCAGGGACATGCTACACACTGCATGTAACTCTACTGGGATAGAGATGCAACCTCAACTGCTGGAGAACAACACTGTTTGGGGGAAAAGATGAATCCATCCATATTCGCAAACCTTGCCCCAAGGGTAACAACCCTGCAAAAGACAAACAGACAAGACATCCTATACAACAAGCCTATCTTGGTCATCGTCCGTGACATTGTTCAATTAATATCAAAGTTTTAGCAATTATTGGCCAAGACCTGCAAGTTTATGTATGCAAGTTCATCAAAAACATCGGGCATTTTTCACAAACAAAACAGTAAAAGCATAAAACAAAGCGCGCCGACAAGTACTGAATAGTATATGTTTATTGATAATCGGCCTGTGAATAGGCAAAGTTTTTACAACAGATGCAACTCCTGGAAAGAGGAAGCTGCGCAAAAACTACAAGTATGCATAAAAGCAAATACAAAAGTGTACATTTTAAACAAAAAGTACAACAATGTCGGCAATATGGCGCAGACAAACACCATGAGCTGATTCCTCTATGACTCGCTTGACCCTGACGCTTTCCCGACACTTCGTCTTTAGAAGAGATTGATTCGGATAAACGGCCCCCAGGTTCTCCCAATCCACTAAGCAATGAAGTTCATACGCAGACCGCAGTCATTTGCTTTTCAATCCCTAACTTTTGCCTGAACCGCCCTTTCGGGTTTTTGATTCACCGGGATACCCATTTTTGCCAAAGTCGCCTTTTCAGGTTTTCGACTCTGCGGGTTTACATCTTTTTTCAATTTTTATCCCTAATTTTTGCCTGAACCTTTTTCCTTTTTTATGGTTCGCCGGGATGCCCCATTTTTTCCTGGACTTTTCTTTTTGTGTCCAGCGGGTCTCTTTTAAGCAAAGTATTTTTTAACTGCGTCTGCGTTCACAGGAGATGCGAAATCCTCACCGTCCATGGTGGATAATACTAAGGCTCCTCCAGAGAAAACCTTTCGTACAACAAATGGACCTTCATAGTTGGGAGTCCACTTGCCCCTGTGATCTGACTGTGGTGGGAGAATCTTTTTCAGCACAAGATCGCCCGTCTGAAAGCTTCGAGGGCGCACCTTCTTATCATAAGCTTTCTTCATCCGGCTCTGGTACAAACGACCATATGCAATTGATGCTAGCCTCTTTTCGTCCATCAGACTAAGTTGATTCAATCTATTCTTGATCCATTCTGCCTCATCAAGTTTTACGTCAACCAAAACCCTTAAAGAAGGAATCTCAACCTCTAGCGGTAGGACAACTTCCATACCGTACACTAGTGAGAAAGGAGTTGCCTCGGTTGATGTGCGTACCATCGTACGATAATCGTGCAAAGCGAAAGGTAACATTTCATGCCAATCTTTGTATGTAACAACCATCTATTGCACTATCTTCTTAATGTTCTCGTTGGCCGCTTCAACAACGCCATTCATCTTCGGCCGATAGAGCGATGAGTTGTGATGTTCAATCTTGAAGCTCTGACATAGCTCCTTCATCATCTTATTGTTCATATTCGAACCATTGTTAGTAATGATTCGCTCGGGGATTCCATATCTGCAGATGATGTCCTTCTTTATGAATCTTGCCACCACTTGCTTGGTCACATTAGCATACGAAGCTGCTTCCACCCACTTGGTGAAGTAATCGATGGCTACTAGGATAAATCTGTGTCTGTTGGAAGCAGTGGGCTCGATCTTTCCAATCATATCAATGCCCCACATGGAAAACGTCCAAGGGGATGACATAACATTCAATAGGCACGGCGACACATGAATCTTATCAGCATAAATCTGGCATTTATGGCATCTCTTCGCGAATTTGAAACAATCCGACTCCATTGTTAGCCAAAAATAACCAGCCCGTAGAATCTTTCGAGTCATGGCATGTCCGCCGACATGCATGCCAAAAGTACCCTCGTGGACTTCTTCCATAAGCAAGCTTGCTTCTTTTTCGTCCACACACCTGAGTAGTACCAGATCACGATTCCTCCTATACAGCACACCATCTGGGTTGAGGTAGAAGTTTCAAGACAATCTCCTAAAAGTTTTCTTATCTTGGGTCGATGCCCCTGGTGGATACTCTTGGTTCTTAAGGAAATTCTGGATGTCATGGAACCATGGTTTACCATCGGAAGCTCCTTCAATAGCAAATATGAAAGCAGGCCTGTCGAGGCGTGAGATAACAATCCTTGGCGCTTCATTCCAAAAATTGACCTTGTACATCGAAGACAGTGTAGCCAAAGCGTCTGCCATTTGATTCTCCGCTCTTGGCACATGGTGGAAGTCTATACGGTCGAAAAATGGTAACAGTCTTCTTGCATAATCCTTATAAGGGATTAGATTGGGCTGTCGAGTTTCCCATTCTCCTTCGATCTGATTAACAACTAGCACTGAATCGCCATATACATCAAGATTCTTGATCCTCAGATCAATAGCTTCTTCCAAACCCATGATACATGCTTCGTACTCGGCCTCATTGTTGGTACAAGGGAAAGTTAATCTGGCAGTGAAAGGGATATGAGTTCCATGGGGAGTTGTGATAATTGCCCCAATTCCTCTACCATACGAATTAACTGCACCATCGAATATCATCTGCCATTGAGATCCCCTTTCTGGTCCTTCGGTGGGTAATGGCTCATCACAATCTTTTGCTTTCAAGTACATAATATCCTCATCCGGAAATTCAAATCTCATCGGTTGGTAATCATCAATTGGTTGTTCAGCAAGGTATTATGACAGAACACTCCCTTTAATGGCTTTCTGGGAAACGTACTGGATGTCGTATTCTGTCAATACCATTTGCCATCTGGCAATCCTTCCAGAAAGTGCCTGCTTTTCAAAGATATATTTAATCGGATCCATCTTCAAAATTAGCATGGTTGTATGATTGAGCATGTACTGTCTTAAACGTTTGGCCGCCCAAGCGAGTGCGCAACACGTTTTTTCAAGCATTGAGTAACAAGACTCACAATCTGTGAAATTTATACTCAAGTAACAAATCCCATGCTCCTTCCTTCCTGTCTCGTCGTGTTGACCAAGAACACAACCCATACTATTCTCCAGAACCATTAAATACATGATTAATGGTCTTCCAGCCACTGGGGGTTTCAGTATCGAAGGCTCCTGCAAGTACTGTTTTATTTTGTCGAATGCTCTTTGACAATTTTTGTTCCAGACCACCGCCTGATCTTTCTTTAACAGCTTAAATATTGGTTCACACATGGCCGTTAAATGAGATATGAACCGAGCGATGTAGTTCAACCTCCCTAAGAAACCACAGACCTCTTTTTCAGTCTTCGGTGCTGGCATTTCTTGAATAGCTCTTATTTTTGCAGTATCTACCTCGATTCCTTTTCTGCTGACAATAAACCCTAATAGCTTTCCGGACCGAACTCCGAAAGTGCACTTATTTGGATTCAACCTCAATTTGAACTTCATCAACCTCTCAAACAGCTTCAATAGATTGACCAGATGTTCTTCCTCCGTCTGGGACTTCGCGATCATGTCATCAACATAAACCTCGATCTCATGATGAATCATATCATGAAACAAAGTCACCATTGCCCGCTGATAAGTTGCCCCTGCATTTTTCAACCCAAGCGGCATCACCTTATAGCAAAATGTTCCCCACGGTGTAATGAATGTTGTCTTCTCCATGTCCTCTGGTGCCATTTTTATCTGATTATAACCGGAGAAGCCAACCATGAAGGAAAATACCGAGAATTGAGCCGTATTGCCGACCAATACGTCAATATGGGGAAGCGGGAAATCATCCTTTGGGCTCGCCCTATTCAAGTCTCTATAATCAACGCACATTCGTACCTTACCATCCTTCTTAGGTACAGGTACAATGTTGGCGACCCATGGAGGGTAAGTTGTCACGGCTAAAAATCCAGTGTCCAACTGCTTTTAAACTTCTTCTTTGATTTTTACCGCCATGTCTGGTCTCGTCCTCCTAAGCTTCTGCTTGACGGGTGAGCACTGTAACACCCCACTTCCCAAAATCAATTAAATTAATAAACATCGTAAATAAACATCAGAGTATTTCTCCCTAGTGGGATATCACATAAAATCAACATTTCCTTTATAAAAGGTTTTCCTCCAAAACACAGCGGAATATTAAAAATATTAAAATCCAATAAAAGTTTGATACGTTCACAGGAAAATAAAATATAAGTTCTTCAGAAAACAAATAAAAACGCCCAAGTCCCGTGCTACGTATCAGAGCATCCTAGACTCGACTGTCACACCATAATCCAAGCTAGCTAAGTACCTGGATTATCTGTACTTCCGGAGAAGCACAGACACAACAACAACAAAGGGGTGAGAAATCATGATCAAAAATATAATGGTAATGTAATACATGTAAATAAGGTAGTACAACACACCAACACACCAAGATTCACCCCTAACAACACCATATGACGAACCTACTGTTCAAATTACAATATAACATATTATAATGCAAAATGCAACTCAACACCATGCATGCGGTACCGACTCATTGGTTCATTTAATCGAACCTGGATAGATCACTTACGCTCCTCCTGAGACATGATCTATCCCCCACCATTCTCCACAAAGGAGTACGGATGAATCACTTACCCTCCTCCTGAGACATGATTCATCCCACCAACACCATGATATGCACACACCAATGCATAACTATTATATTCAGGCACACTAAGTGCACACGATCCTCCTGATCATATCATCATACATAAATGCATATATGTATAGATATATTACATCAACACCATATAAATCAATCAGATAGTAGACAAATTCACAGATATAAACACATCCCACCACTCGGGGATACACGATCCTACTGATCACTGCACCATAATCATATACATGATACACCCATTATTCATTTTAATTAAATTAGATATTAAACGAGTTCACACTCTAACACCATATATAATCACATCCCAACACTCGGGAATACACGATCCTACTGATCGTTGCACCATGCTCTGCATGATTCACACACCAACTAATCATCCTCTTAAAATATTACGGGAACCTCGTACTATCACCAAGTACCTCATACTCCAATACACCGAATGCACGTGATCCTACTGATCATCTCGTTCTACACTCGTATACACCATACACCAATTAACCATTTACTTTAAATTAATTATCAGGAATCACTTCCTATCACCAAGTATGCACCATACATCATTCAATAATCATCCCTACACTCATCGTGATCAAGGGATCCTACAAGACTAAAGCTCCAGACAAAACACCTCAAGAGTCACATTCTGCTACGTTCGCTGGCATTCGCCAGGCGAAGCATAGCGACCCTTCGCTGGCATTCGCCAGGCGAACTTGCTGGCAAAGCCCTCATTCTACTATCGTGCATTCGCCAGGCGAAGAGATCATTCGTCAGGCGAACCTTCGCTGGCTACACTCGCCAGGCGAAGTTTCTACTCTTTAGGTCTGGGACTTAATTCAAAATTATTCGCTACCACTCGCCACAGCTCGCCAGGCGAACACTCGCCCCCATTCGCCAGGCGAAGCTTCGCCAACACTCGCCAGGCGAAGCCCAGCGAATGCTGCGATTTCACCAATTTCTCACAGTTCTGCAGAGTGCTTTCTAAGCCAAATGGGTTAAACTTCCTACTTCCAATTCACCTCTTAACATCAATACTAACAACATAGATATCATAACTTATCGATTTCTAGACTACATTCCCAATTCAACTCTTAGGCATTCTATCGATATCCCAAAAGGTCACACAGAATTTTCCCTAAAACCCGTAAACCCAACCTATCCGCCAAATTAACCAAAAACCACAATTCATCAACAATCAACATCCAATTATCAGCAATAGTCAACAATCACAACATATCAATATGTAATATCATATATCGATCAATCTCCTACGGGGTTAAGGACTCCCCACTACCCTATACATGTATAAACCATTCCCAATCAGGTTTCTCCCCCCTTACCTTGTTAATCGGTTGATCGATGAAAGAACCCTCCAAGGTTTGGCCAATTCTGATTTTCCCCCGTTCCTTCGTTCTTCGCTCCCTTTTCCGTTCTTCTCACTTCTCTCCTTTCTATCGTTCTTTTTCCACTTTCTCTAACTTCTCACAATGTATCGTAAACTACTAACCCCTCACATTCTCTATTTTAATTCTCTAATCCCAATAATAATAATAATTTAATAATAATAATAATAACTTAATAAAATAATAATAATAATAATAATATTATTATCTCACCAAAATAATAATAATATTAATAACAATAGTAACTATAATAAATATAATAATAATAATAATAATATTCCCACCAATATTAATATTATGCACTATATTATTATATTCATCAAAACACCACCAATAATCCTCCCACATTAGGGACACCCACCAAACATCACCAAATACACCCCCACCAAAGGGCACACCAACACATAATATTTAAAATAATAATAAAATGACTAAATAATTAAAATGGGTGTTACAACTCTCCCCCACTTTAATTATTTTCGTCCTCGAAAATTACCTGATGGAACACTTCCGGATACGCTCCCCGCATCCTTCATTCCAACTAACAGGTCACACTGCCTTCTGCAGCACCTCCCCAAGTTACTTTCACCAAAGATATCTCCTCCCTTCGGAGTTGTTTCTCGCTCGTCCAAACGAAATAGCAATGCCTCAACAATCAAATTATTTTCACTTGTACCTCATCCACCTGGTTCAATGTACTTTCTCAACTAAGACACATGAAACATATCATGCCAATTCATAGCGACAGCGGGAAAAAAGGTCTAACATGTTACTCCTCCCATGCCTCTGCTGCGCCACTCTGATACAAACCACAAAACACGGTGCGAACTTCTGAGACTTCGAAGCTCGACCAACATTAGTCACCGACGTGACTCTCCAAACACATCTTTCCTTGGATCCTCTTGATCTTTTCAGCCATCTCAACATAATTTTCAGGTCTGAGAACAACACTCTCACTCGACCCATTCCAACACAGTAGAGTCCTACACTCCCTATTTCACCAAGCCACATATAGTGCCATTCCGACACTAGGATGGTAACCGTTATTATAGGTAACTCAATCAACGGTAATTAATCATCCCACAATCCACCTCGATCCAACACCCAAGCTCTCACCAATTCTCTACAGACTCAATAGTCCTCTCTGACTGACCATCAGTTTGCAGATGGTAAGTCGAACTCAACTTCAACTTAGTACCCGATGCTTCCTGTAAGCCCCTCCAAAATCTCAATATAAACCTCAAATTCCCATCTGACACAATATTCGTCAGTATCTCATCTAACTTCGCCACTTACCCAATATGCATCTCATATATCCTCAACGTAGAATAGTTAATCCACTAACAATAACCCAAATTAAAATTATATCTTCCCAATTCTTTGGAAATCTCAACACCAACTCCACGAAAATACTACCCGATTCCCACTCTGGAATATTCACGGCTGCATCAGACTCAACAGTCTCTGATGTTCACTCTTCGAATTTCGGCAATTCTAACCAGCATATTCAACCTTAACCACTTCTCTCCTTATCTATGGTCACCAAAACAATCTACTCAAATTCGGTTACTTCTTCATAGCACTGGGATGGATACTCCATCTACCCCAATGTATTTCTTCACGAGTACTTCTACTCCCCTCAACAACATCTGGTACACATACTCTATCATAACACCTCTTGGTATTATTTCCACAAACCCGACAATCCACTCTTCGACTCTAATTTATCAATTTCAACTAATTCACTACTCAACCCAGATTTCTGACTTTCTCGATTCTTCTCAAGGATATCACTAGTCAGATCTTAATAATGAAAGCTTAACTCCATAAGGGGTCTATTCACCCACCAAACTCATATTATAAAATTGCTCAGTCAATTCTAACTCTTCTCACCGTCATCTTCGGTATACGCAGACATTTCCAACTCTCCGCATCATCTACCAAATGCACTTTACCCGAATGGTAATTCAACTCGTAGTCGTACTCCTTCCGAAGTCCCAAGTATTTCCTATGCCTCATATTCATCTTATTCAAATTAAACAAACACCTTAAACTCTTAAGATCACCAAACATCTCCGATCTCAGTCTGAACTTTCGAAGCCTCCGACTCCGGTACAACCACAATAGCAACCACTCTAAATCACTGGTCGGATGATTTCTCTTATATACTTCAAGTCGCCTTTTGCATATTTGAAACTCTCTGAAGTTGTCTTTAGCAATTTCCCCAATTATATCAACAAGCATCACAAACACTACAATTAGTTCTGTCGGATTCGGCAGAACTTTCCTTACGGAATTATATCACCGCTCTTTTTCCAACACTGATAACTCAAGTTCCTTATGCTCAACATAATCCTCTATACTCTTCGAATATATCCAAACATCCTTGATTAACGCATCCATTGACTTACTCAAACAAGTATGGAACATCCCATGACAGACCGACACTCAATTCATGAGTTATGGCGGGAACACAAACCACACGCTCTGCGTCTACTACAAAGTCCAACTATAGTTCATCAAAAATTAACTTATCTCCATGCCACTACTGCACCATCACATATAGCATTGCAATAGCTTTCCAACGCTTCGAACCGGGCGTCATTCCGAGTTACGGTTCTCCCGTTACGACAAAAATACCACAACAACATTTTCTGCTCACGGCACTTCGCCAGGCGAATCTCGGCGAACATGACAGTCCCGAAATTCTATTTTCGACCGTTACCTGACTTTCGAGTGTCCGATTTTGATTCTGTAAAAAGCTACGATCTCGCAATTCTACGTACAACAACAATTTCATCTCTAGGAGGCCATTCAACACATCTACAACTCTTGGAATATTTTAAAACCCAATGGTTTCCAATCTCAACAACAGATCTTTGAGCCTCCTAATACGATACAACTTTCGACCTTCGTTCTATCCACCACAAGAACTCTACTCGAGATCACATGACCAAGGAACTCACATCCCTTGATCAATTGTTCCATCAAATCATTAACCCTTGGAAGCGAACATTTATCCTTGATAGTCACCTTGTTCACTCAAAGCTTCACAAAACCTTCTGTCTGTCTAACCAACAAAAATTGGTGCACCTTACGGTAACACACTCAAACAAAAGAACCTCTCCCCCAGCGGGTCTTCAAGTTGACTCTTCAACTTCTCCAATCCCAATACAAACACGCCATATGGAGTCACCAATATCGGACTCGTTCCAAAAACAAAGTCAGCGTGTAAGCTTTACTTCACACTCTGATAGTAAATCACTTACTTCCTCAGGGAACCTCCGACAATTTCAACTAATTGACAAATCCCAATTTTCTCACTTTCCTTCTCATTTGAAGTTTCCGTCAAAATAAACATCTCAACACCGTATTACGCCAACTCCTCAAAATAATCCCTTAAGCACTTAGCTTAACTCAGGACAATTCACTGCTCACGCCACACAAGCTTGCAAGACACGTCTATCCCATCCAACACAATCCCGTCTACTATTAACAAGAGATTAAGGGTGATCAGTTCCTCAATTTGTTAATAGATAGCCGATATCATGATGGGGTACAAACCATCTTTACCAAACTATGATAGCATTCCTCAACACACTAAGCCACCACACCGTAGCATTCCAGAGAAATACAAACTTCTCCCCCACTGGAATCATTCCTCTCCTGCCAACGAAGTTAGTCAACAACATGTACCGACAATGTTTTCACACACATGCCGCATACCAGGGATTTAAACCACAACACCAGGTTAAACAACACACAGTCTCCATCCCAAAGGACAGACTCAACTCAACTCAACAACACTGGCCGGACGGACCGACCTGCTCTGATACCAATTGTAACACCCCACTTCCCAAAATCAATTAAATTAATAAACATCGTAAATAAACATCAGAGTATTTCTCCCCAGTGGGATATCACATAAAATCAACATTTCCTTTATAAAAGGTTTTCCTCCAAAATACAGCGGAATATTAAAAATATTAAAATCCAATAAAAGTTTGATACGTTCACAGGAAAATAAAATATAACTTCTTCAGAAAACAAATAAAAACGCCCAAGTCCCGTGCTACGTATCAGAGCATCCTAGACTCGACTGTCACACCATAATCCAAGCTAGCTAAGTACCTGGATTATCTGTACTTCCGGAGAAGCACAGACACAACAACAGCAAAGGGGTGAGAAATCATGATCAAAAATATAATGGTAATGTAATACATGTAAATAAGGTAGTACAACACACCAACACACCAAGATTCACCCCTAACAACACCATATGACGAACCTACTGTTCAAATTACAATATAACATATTATAATGCAAAATGCAACTCAACACCATGCATGTGGTACCGACTCATTGGTTCATTTAATCGAACCTGGATAGATCACTTACGCTCCTCCTGAGACATGATCTATCCCCCACCATTCTCCACAAAGGAGTACGGATGAATCACTTACCCTCCTCCTGAGACATGATTCATCCCACCAACACCATGATATGCACACACCAATGCATAACTATTATATTCAGGCACACTAAGTGCACACGATCCTCCTGATCATATCATCATACATAAATGCATATATGTATAGATATATTACATCAACACCATATAAATCAATCAGATAGTAGACAAATTCACAGATATAAACACATCCCACCACTCGGGGATACACGATCCTACTGATCACTGCACCATAATCATATACATGATACACCCATTATTCATTTTAATTAAATTAGATATTAAACGAGTTCACACTCTAACACCATATATAATCACATCCCAACACTCGGGAATACACGATCCTACTGATCGTTGCACCATGCTCTGCATGATTCACACACCAACTAATCATCCTCTTAAAATATTACGGGAACCTCGTACTATCACCAAGTACCTCATACTCCAATACACCGAATGCACGTGATCCTACTGATCATCTCGTTCTACACTCGTATACACCATACACCAATTAACCATTTACTTTAAATTAATTATCAGGAATCACTTCCTATCACCAAGTATGCACCATACATCATTCAATAATCATCCCTACACTCATCGTGATCAAGGGATCCTACAAGACTAAAGCTCCAGACAAAACACCTCAAGAGTCACATTCTGCTACGTTCGCTGGCATTCGCCAAGCGAAGCATAGCGACCCTTCGTGGCATTCGCCAGGCGAACCTGCTGGCAAAGCCCTCATTCTACTATCGTGCATTCGCCAGGCGAAGAGATCATTCGCTAGGCGAACCTTCGCTGGCCACACTTGCCAGGCGAAGTTTCTACTCTTTAGGTCTGGGACTTAATTCAGAATTATTCGCTACCACTCGCCAGGCGAACACTCGCCCCCATTCGCCAGGCGAAGCTTCGCCAACACTCGCCAGGCGAAGCCCAGCGAATGCTGCGATTTCACCAATTTCTCACAGTTCTGCAGAGTGCTTTCTAAGCCAAATGGGTTAAACTTCCTACTTCCAATTCACCTCTTAACATCAGTACTAACAACATAGATATCATAACTTATCGGTTTCTAGACTACATTCTCAATTCAACTCTTAGGCATTCTATCGATATCCCAAAAGGTCACACAGAATTTTCCCTAAAACCCGTAAACCCAACCTATCCGCCAAATTAACCAAAAACCACAATTCATCAACAATCAACATCCAATTATCAGCAATAGTCAACAATCACAACATATCAATATGTAATATCATATATCGATCAATCTCCTACGGGGTTAAGGACTCCCCACTACCCTATACATGTATAAACCATTCCCAATCAGGTTTCTCCCCCCTTACCTTGTTAATTGGTTGATCGATGAAAGAACCCTCTAAGGTTTAGCCAATTCTGATTTTCCCCCGTTCCTTCGTTCTTCGCTCCCTTTTCCGTTCTTCTCACTTCTCTCCTTTCTATCGTTCTTTTTCCACTTTCTCTAACTTCTCACAATGTATCGTAAACTACTAACCCCTCACATTCTCTATTTTAATTCTCTAATCCCAATAATAATAATAATTTAATAATAATAATAATAACTTAATAAAATAATAATAATAATAATAATAATATTATCTCACCAAAATAATAATAATATTAATAACAATAGTAACTATAATAAATATAATAATAATAATAATATTCCCACCAATATTAATATTATGCACTATATTATTATATTCATCAAAACACCACCAATAATCCTCCCACATTAGGGACACCCACCAAACATCACCAAATACACCCCCACCAAAGGGCACACCAACACATAATATTTAAAATAATAATAAAATGACTAAATAATTAAAATGGGTGTTACAAGCACTCTTCCCGAAGTGGCAATCGATGCACCACAATGTCAGTATCAAGCTCAGGCATATCTTCGTAAGACCAAGCAAAAATGTCACTGTACTCTCGAAGCATCTCTATTAACCTTTGCTTGATGTCTTCTTGCAATGCGACCCCTATCCTGACATTTCTAACGACCTCTTCAGAACCCAAGTTGACGATCTCAATCTCTTCTTCATGAGGCAGAATGACCTTTTCTTCTTGTCTTAAGAGTCTAGCCAATTCCTCAGGCAAGTCTTCATCCTCATCAATCTCTTCTTCAGCTTGGAATACCGGGTTATTAAAGTCGAAGCGAGTCATAGAAGATTCTTGGTTGGTGTCATCTACAATGATATGAGACCTGCAATGAAAATGGTTAAGTGCTTCAAATGATATGCAAACAAACACATTGCCATTTTATTGTTAAAGATAAAACATGAAAAATACAGATCTCAAAATTTGAATGGAAAAACGCCCTTTGATTAATAGATGAAACAGTATTCAAACATAAACAAGACAAGCCCTGAAATAACAAACCAACTATGCTCCGGGTAGAACATAGGGTCGTACAATAATTGAAAAACAAAGTATTACTGTTCATTGGTCACTTGGACAAATTCCTCGATGGACCAGTTGCATAAGCGCTGTCCTGGAATGCATGGCTTGATCCAAGCATCCATGTCGCAGTCACTGTCTCCAGCCTCATCATCTGAAATGGCGTTGAGCTGCTCGAAGAAAACACCTTCGCTGGTAAACCTGATTGGCCCCTTGAACTTCGGTGTGCTTTGTGAAGAGGATGGGTGGTACCCCAGACCGAACTTGTCTTGTTTCTGAGGGATATCAATCACCTGCCCCCATCCTTGGGTTTAACTAGCCTGCGCTTCTTTGAAAGAAGACATAGCCACCTCAGGCTCTTTTCTCACCACTGGCGCCTTATCCTTCAACTGAACAGTTTCAAACGCTTGACACAGGGTCTCATGAATTTCCCCATTGTTGCACCCCAAAATTTGACCAACATTTATTTATCCATCAAGAGTTGTATGAGACTTTGAAGCTAGCCAAGAAGGTTGTTCAAGTGTTCAAAGATTGATATCTTTGTCAGAGAACTCAAGAGATCCTCAGAGAGATTGGATGAAACCAAGGTTGTGTGCCTCATAATTTGAGAACTGTGGGAGCTCCTCAGATGATTCTGAGACTATGAGGATGGACTTGAAGCTTTTAGAAAGCTTATGAGATGTCTTGAAAGCCATCATGAGGCTTAAAGAGGTCATTGTACAAGAATTCAGAAGATTCAGCCATGAGTGGTGGAATTAGGGTTTGACTGGGTCAACCCTAGGTCAACTGATGATTTGGAGAGGGTTGAGACCTAATCCATGAGCCATGTGATCATGAAATGATGCATTGAGATGTTATAAGGATTATTCCTAGACCAACTCATCATGATTGAGGAGTTTGAGAAGTTTCAAGCTAGGGTTTCTAAGGCTCGATAGTGTAAAATCCCCTAGTTTGATCCCTATCTTCAAGGCAGTTTAGCTCAATATGTGATTGTCATCTCATCTTCCCCACAACATGAATGTTGTAGATCTTGTTCTTAGCTTTAATTTGAGTACTATAAGTCCTTGATAGGATGTGTAGAGCTCAAGTTATGACTTTGACAAATTACAGGTCATCTGAGGTATGTGAATCTGGGTCCTTGAAAGTCACCCAACTTGCATCCAACTTTTGCCTTAGTAGGATGATTCCTATGGATTCTTGGTCAACATGAATGTTGTAGATAATCTTCTTATCTTTCTAGAGAGTACTAGAAGTCCCTGATAGGATTTGTAGAACTCAACTTATGGCTTTGACAAGTCAAGGGCATTTTGGTCATTTGGAGGTTATAGGTCATTTCAAGCATAAGGCCATATCTCCTATTTCCAAGCTTCAAATGGAAAACTATTCAACATCAAACTTGCTTAGAATGATGTTTTAAGGCTAGTAAGGAGGTCTTGATATGTTGAAAAGGCTTGTATCAAAAAGTGATGAAAATGGCCTAAAATGGAGGCATAAGTTAAATAAGTTGAAATTGAAAATTGGAAATCACAAGTTATAAATCCAAATCATGTCATATAATAGGTCATTTTGACTCCAAATGACATTCTAAGAACAATGGTTCAGCCACAATTTTGATTTGAGGCTTAGATCATAGGGCTGCCTTGGAAATGGCTTACTTGCATCTTAAGGTACCAAACCAAAACTCAACAAAACTCAATAAGCACATTGGTTATGCATTGTAACTCATCATAAATCTCATATGGGGAGAATTTCAAGTCAGTTACAAGGGTTACAAGGAGCTTGGCATGAGATAGCACATAAGGAGAATTGAAATCAAAATGTCATGACATGAAAAGTTCAATTTCTCATTGGATGATCCTAGAGGGTTCTAGATGATTCTAAACCACTCTATATAACATGTATGACTTGCTCAGATGCAAGGTTGGTGAGAATTGGTGCATAGAAGAGAGAGTGAGATCAAGAATCTTCCATTGCAAGTCAAGTTCCATTTCTTCATTCTTCTTCATTTCCATCCCTTTTTTCTTCACAAACACATTCCATAGATCCCTCTGAGTGTGTGCATACTGAATTGAAGTTCCATTGATGGAGGATTGAAGGTTTGGCCATTGGATTTTGCAAGAAGCCATTCATACTCGGATCTTGAAGTGCAAGCATTCTCCCTCCAATTTTTTGCAAACAGAAGAAGTATCATCATCCAAGGATCATTTCTGAAGAGTTTCAAGTGCTGAATTGAAGATCTACCACCACTGCCATACCAAGAAACCAGGTTTGCAAATTCTCTGCCACATCGTTATTTAAGCATTGATAGGTTGAGTTATTAGTGTAGAATGGTTAGAGACACTTAGGTGATGAATTTTGGAGAGTTAGGGATCAATTGGTGAAGGTTGAATGTGTGACACCATTACTTTGATGAGCAAGAACTCGAGCTATGGTGAGAAAGAATGAGTGTTTGATAGCTTGTTTTAACCAGTGGAGTGAGGTGAACATTTTGATGCAAGAAAATCTAAGGTTGGTTGAAGTTGAGGATTGACCATATATTGAGATGCACCATCGGGTTTTATGATAGAGACCCTTTCAATGCATTATAATACCATGAGCATGATCAGTGTGGATTGAGCAATTTAGTGTTTTACATTTTGAATTTTGATGCTGTTATGAGGAGGTACGAGTTGGTGGAAGTTTATTGTTTGAACTCTGTTCTTGGAAGCTCTCATGGCAAACCCTAGGCTGAAGGTTGAAGACAACCTCCTAGCCATCAGATGCAAGCAAGACCAGTTGACCCCTCGTCTAATCCAACGGCCCGTGTTCAATTGCATTTTGGGAGGGAATCTGAACAATCCAAAACGTAGCGTTTCACTTAAAATAGGTTTCTTGGGCTTAAGTGAAGCTTGCTAATCCCACCCCCCTTCATGGCCCAATTGGTTTCTGAACTATATTTTGTTGCTATTCTCACCGTAGTTTTTTCATTTTCTTTTGGTTTTATTAATTGATTTTCTGAGTGGATATTGGGCCAGGCACATTGCTTTCTGAACCCCCCAGTCTGGGCCCATATGTGAATTGAAATGCATATGTTTACTTGCTGCACCCCATCCCTTCATAATTCATTTTATTTTTTTATCATTTTATTTCAATCTTTGAAAAATCACAATAAATGGAAAAATAATGACTTTTTAATGGGAGTTTTTCCCCCCATTTCATATTTTTGTCAAGAAAAATATAAAATAAAAATATTTTCCTTTCATGCATTTTTAGTATTTTTTGTATATTTTCTACTTTTATTGCATTTTATTTCTTTTATGTTGATCTATGAATTTGTAGAATTTTGTTTAGGTAGTTCCCTTAACATTTTTAGGCCATTCTTTTTAGGATAGTTAGATATAAGCCTTAGATTCCCCCTGGATTTATTCCATAATTTTGTGATGAATTTTAGGATAGTTTTGATTAGATGACATTATGTTGTGTAGAATTAGGTCAAACTTCAACATAGGTGCATAATAACACTAGAATTTTGGGTTTTTAGGACAAATTAGACTATGGGACATATAAGGGTATTAAGGGTAGGTATGTAGGATCCCTTAGAAATTATATTAGGATTTAATATAGTAGTATACTATTTTTAGATGATTTTTGTAGTTGATGATTGTTTGTGTTGCCCTAGTGGGCTTGTATTTTGGTTTGCTTTGCTTTGTGGGCTTGGAGAGCTTGGTATTGTTCTAAGGAGCATTGAGGAGCATAGTAGAAGACTTGAAGATAGATTGAGGAGCTTTAGAGCTTGATCTTATTTCCTTTTTTTTTCTGTTTTAGGGTTAGGGATTAGGAAGAGTTTAGACTTAGATAACTTCTTTCTTAAACATGGATGGTATCTGTCACCTCCATTCCTCCCTATGATTCAAAGTCCTTCCATGGTATACACCTCTCTCCTTTGGAGGGATAAGTGATGTACCTAGGAAGTCGAACTTTTGAGGGAACCATTCCTTTGATGTTGAACCCTTATAGGTCACCTTTGGTGGTCAGTAAGCAGTTCAATATCCCCAGCTTATCCAGTAAGTGATTTCCTCTGGTTTGATTATCTTGAGAGATGTTGAGCATGAGTTTGAAGATGAAGACTTCATTGAAGAGTGTTGAAGAGGATGAATCCTTGAGTATTGCCATTCCAGCTGAAGCTTGAAGAGCAACAAGAGCAAGTTGACACTTGAAGACCCCAGAAGATGAAGTAAAGACTGAAGGATGAAGTTGATACTTCTAAGTGATTGAGATTATTCTGAAGAGCTGAGGCTTGAAGAACAAAGGAAGTTAATACTTACTTTGATACCTGGAGATCCTGAAGGAGCCAACTTGACACTTATGGTTGATAGTGAAGCCTGAAGGTGGAGCTGATCAAGAAGCTGAAGCTTAAAGGAGAAGATAAGTTGAAACTTAGGTTGAAGGGTTGAAGCCTGGAAAAGAAAATTGATATTTGTCAAGAGTGATTGAAGTCTGAAGACTGAGTTGCTGTTGGAAGAGCTGAAGCTTGAAGTTGAGAGAAGTTGCTCTGCTTTCCTTTTCTTTTTCTGTATTGATGTGTTTTGTTTGACTTGCTTGATGCATTAGAATAAGTCCATATCTAGAATAAGTAGAATCTAGGAGCATGATTGCACTAGAGGTTGAGTTGCTCCCTCTGCTTGTATTGTTACTGTGTGGCTTTGCTTGCGGGTATTCGGTAGAGCCCAGCTCCCTTGCCCATGTGGTTTGTTTGCCTGATGGCATTTTATTTCATTTCTTTCTGTATGATTGCAGTTTACTGTTATTGCTTGATAGCAGGTTTTATATTTCAGTATGATTACTGCTATCCATTCTGGCTTGAGGTTGAGATGAGCTTGTGGAGGCTGAAGCCCCACACATATTTCCTCCCTCACTTGCATTGCATGCATTTTACTGTTAAGCTGATGCTTTGTCTATTTTGGTGTATCATTGACATGATCCCTTAGGACTCTCATTTCCTTTGATAAGGAACTGATGATAGAACTTTAGGTTGAAACCTATGCATGACAACTTCTAGGAGTTCCCTGTTCAAACCTCAACCATAGGATGAATCCATGGCATGACAACAGTAGGACTTGATAGTCTCCCTCCTAGTTGGGCCTGTTCTCTTCTCATCTCAAAACAGTTTAAGATACAGTAATCATGAATGATTTCTTTCGTACGTTACGAGCCTTAAGCTATCTGAGAAAGGATTGTGGGAGAGTTTCGTTTCCACAGTCTGGATGTTTAGTATGGTACCCTTTGGGTGACATGCGACGCATTCACTCTCAGGTCATAGTCTCTAGTGCGATTGAAATTGCAAACACAATAAAAAACACTTCTTTCGTAAAAGACAGGAAATAAACCGTAGTTTCCCGAACTACGTGAGCTTTGATCTCTCATACCTGTTGAGAGTACGTAGGCACAAGATGGAGATGTCTTGGCGAGCTACCTTCCCCCATAATCCGTCGTAGGCCGAACTACGTTGACTCTGATTTCTCATTCTCTGATGAGAATACGTAGGCATAAAGCGCGACGCTTTGCCGAGTCATTTTTCTTTTCTGTTTAAGCCAGCCTTGATAGGTAGATAGAATAAAACCAACCCGTCCAAGTAAACACAACAAGCGTGGATCCCGTCGAGTACGACGGACGTGAGGGGTGCTAATACCTTCCCCTTGCATAACCGACTCCCGAATCCAGACAATGGTTGCGATGACCTTGTCTTACCCTTTTTCGTCAGGTTTTTCCGATCGTTTCCTTTCCCGCTCTGAGGGATAAATAACGAAAGGTGGCGACTCTTCTGTTGTGCCGGCACCTTATTTTCGCGCAAGCGACAACTGGCGACTCTGCTGGGGAATTTCAACGGTTCCCTGCGAGAGTCAATCCTAACGCTTGTATGTTTACTTGTTGGGTTGCATTTATTTATCGCATTTTACTTCTCGCACTTTATTTCCCGCATTTTATTTTCAGTATGATATGATTATCTGTGCTGTTGTGGGATGGGAGTTCTGATGAGTGAGAAGCCAGACCCAGGCTTGAGTGCACTATAGACTTAGAGTGGAAATTAGTGGGCGCGTGCTTGCTTTGCAGGCACTAGTGTCTCATGAAATCCACGCTCAGACGAGGTTCATTCGGTTGGCTTCTCTTTCAACCCTTTGGGTTGAGACGGTTGCTGGTTTGGTGGATTGTCGACTCTGGGGACCGATCATTTGTGATTCAGCTAAGTGAGGCCACTTCATGAGCTGGTGATGCCACACCTTCTGGGTATCGTATCACCCCTCTTGAATGTCTGTGACGCTGATGAACGCATAGGATGTCGAACTTGAGTCAGTTTAGGTCCATACATGTGAGCAGGGTTGGGTTCATTGCAGGAAACTTTGACCTTCAAATCACTTGGTTTTCTTGACAGTGAATCAATTTTGTTGGTACCAGGGTTTCTCAGTTGCAGATTTGTCCGTTCTTGATAGAGCAGGTTTTGATCAGAGGATCTTATCATCAGGTGTGTGCCTGTTCTTGATAGAGCAGGTTTTGATCAGAGGATCTTATCATCAGGTGTATGGTTGTTCTTGATAGAGCAAAGTATCGTTATCAGTTGTTTGTTCTTGATAGAGCAGATTTTTGGGGTCTGAAGATCTCATCAGCAGATGTTGTTTGTTCTTGATAGAGCAGATTTTTGGGGTCTGAAGATCTCATCAGCAGATGTTGTTTGTTCTTGATAGAGCAGGTTTTTGAGTGGGGTCTGAAGATCTCATCAGCAGTTGTATGTTTGTTCTTGATAGAGCAGATTTTTGATTTGGGGTCTGAAGACCTCATCAGCAGATATTTCTTGATCACACATCAGAGGTCCTTATTATCAGACGTTTGTTCTTGACAAAGCAGAATTATGAGCCTATGTAGATGGTCCTATCAGATGGTTGGTCTTGGCAGATCAGATTTGTGGTCCTACACCAAGGTTTCTTCTTATCAGACGCAGTGGTTGTTCTTGATAGAGCAAGATTATGGTTTTATTGATACAGAATCTCCACAACACCAGTTGCCCTGACCTCCTATTGCATGACTGTATTTTGCATTAGTTTGCATATTCATTTGCATTTCATTAACGTGTGTCTGTGTTGCAGGTACCGTTTTCCCCGATCCAGGATTTCTTGCCTCCTATTGTATTGTTATGGGTTCTTTGAGGAAGACCGTGGCTTACAAGTTCCCTACCCCTGACGTGGTTAAGCTGACTGGTTTGATAGATCTAGCAGATGATTCTGTGAAGGATGAGTTCAGAAAATCTTACGGCAGGTTGCTCAGTTTGGTTCATAAGCCTTCTGTGTTCGAGGTGAATGGGTTGCATGCTCTGCTGCAGTTCTACGACCCTCCGCTGAGATGTTTCACTTTCCAGGATTTTGTCCTCGCCCCTACGCTGGAAGAGTATGCTGATTTGCTAGGTGTGCCTATCAAGAGGCAGATGCCTTTTGTTCACATGGATGCTGAGCCTGATCTGGCTGGTTTAGCTCCTTCACTTCATTTGGACGCCTCTGAGTTAGTATTGACTAGTTGGAACAAGGTTCTTGGGTTCTCCTTGCAGTTTCTAGTAGGTAAGGCTCAACAGTGCGCCAAGGACGGATGTTGGGACGCGTTCAATGCCATCCTCGCTCTATGCATATATGGCATCATCCTGTTCCCTAATATGCCCGATTTTGTAGACTTTGATGCGTTTCACATCTTTGCTTCAGGGAATCCAATCCCTACTTTGATAGGAGATGTCTATCATCCAGTTCACTACAAAAACGAGAACAGGAGGGGGAAGAACGTCTCATGATGTGTACCCTTGCTGTACAAATGGCTTGATAGCCATCTGCCCAAGAGGGGTCCTTTTGTCTTGTCTGCAGCCACAGCTGAGTGGCCCGAGCGTCTGATGAGTTTATCTGCAGAGGATATCGACTGGTTCGACAGAGATAGGTTGGGTACTGAGGTGATCTTCAGTTGCAGCGGGTTTCCAAATGTACCTTTGATAGGTAGGAATGGCTGTATAAACTACAATCCGTCATTGCTGATTCAACAGTTCGCATATGCTCTGAGAACTCCGTCGAAGGATGAAGAGGTACAAGAATCTCTGTACCTCACTGGTACTCTAGAGGGGGATCTGTTGTCCAAGCTTCAGCGCGCGTGGAATGGTATCAGTAAGCGAGGAAAGCCATTGCTGGGAAAAAGCAACAATCAAGCCTACCCTCCGTATTTGACTTGGATCAGAGCCAGAGCCAATGCTATAGGGATGCCGTTTCCTCAGGCCAAGCCAGAAAGTCCTCCAATGATCGAAGAGCCTACTACTGTGCCCATTTAGCAGCATAACCAGGTATTAGCTGAGCGGGATGAATTGAAGCGGGCGAACGAAGAATTGGAGAAGGAATTAGCTCAGCTCCGAAGCGAGAGGAACGAAGCCGTTCATTCTTTCAAAAGGCAGACAGAGTTGGTGAACCAGCTGGGTACAGACCTAACTAAGCAGATAGCCGAGCGTGAACGCATGGGTCGAGACTTCAAAGCTGTCAACGACGTACTGGCTACGAAGAAGCAGCACTTGGACGAGGCATATCGGAGGATATCCAAGTTCAACCAGCACTGGAAGGCTTCCCTGGCCACCAGGAAAGAGAGGGAGGATAAGCTGATGCTGCAGATCTCCAAGCTGGAAGTCCAGGTGAAGGACAGTGAGAAAAGGTTTGATGAAGAAACCGCCCGCAGATACACCATCGAAGGCCAGCTCAACAAAGCTCTCGCTAACCTGAAGGAGCGCAAGCTGACGTTTGAGTCCAAAAAGCGGAAGTTAGAAGATTGCTTTGGCAAAGGAGCATGGGAAAGTTCGGTCGAAGGACTTCAGTATACCATTGTGTAGAGGGAATTGCTCGTCGAGGGGTTGCTCACTCTGCCAGATCATCCAGAGACGAAGGAGTTGTTAGAAGAGTATCGCGCCCGTGGCCGTACTTGACTATTTGTATTCCTTTTGTTTTGATCATTGTTGTATGCTGACCATCACCAGGCTTGTTGGCTGAGGTCACGCTGTTGATTCGTCTTGTACTCGCTGATGCTATGTACTGCCTTGATAGGCTTTCTTTATATATGAGATTGATGTTTCCATGATTGGACTGGGACTTCTTCTTCTTCTTATTATCAGCACCGACACTCAGGCACTAGGATCGGGGGAAATCTCCCAAACACACAGACACACGCATGCATTTGCATGAAGCATTTGCATGGCAAGCCTTTTGTTGTTTTTCCTAACCCTTTAGTGTTTACAGGTTTTTCAGGTTTACAGGTCCCAGGCTGTTTCCGGTGGTTCCAGGATTGATCAGAGACTAATTCACCGTTATCCGACTAGAGCTAATCAGACCAGGATCATGGATCAAGTGCAAACAGACATTCAGGAGCTCCGCGAGAGGATGGATCGCTTCATGGAACTCATGCAAGTGGTCACCAATGGTCAGGACCAGCTCAGGACTTTGGTTCAGCCTTTGATCTCCAGGGTTGATAGCAACGACATACACCATGGCGGGGCCGTGCCTACTCCTCCACTAGTTGATACTCCGCAGAATGGTGTCCCCATGGCCGGGGGCAACGGCAGTGCTAATGGCAATGTGATGGCCAACATCGGACTCAATACGACGGGCGTCAGTAATGGGAGTCTGGGAGCTAATGTCAACATCGGGCCGGGCAACGGCAATGCAGGCGTCGGGAATCTGTTGGTGCCTCAACCATGGCTTGAGGATCATCAGGATGATGTGTTCTCTCAAAGAGGTGCTGAGGGGGAGCTGAATGCTGAAGCGCAGCTCAGATTCAAAGCACTTGAAGATAAAATGAGAGATATTGAGAATCAGAATACTTTGGGCGTTGATATGTCCAAGCTGGGATTAATTGCTGATTTCAAGGTACCTCCTAAGTTCAGGGTGCCTGACTTTGAGAAATATAAGGGCACCACTTGCCCTCGTGTCCACCTTAGATCGTACTACAGGAAGATGTCTGCCTATTCCGAGGACGATAAGTTGCTGATGCACTTCTTCCAAGACAGTCTTTCCGGGCCATCCCTCGAGTGGTACATGGGCCTGGAGCCCACTAGCGTGCGCACATGGAAGGATCTCGCTGAAGCATTTGTCCACCATTACCAGTACAACAACGACTTGGCCCCGAACCGAGTCCAGCTCCAGAACCTGTCGCAGAGAAATAATGAAGGATTTAAGGAGTACGCCCAGCGGTGGCGTGAGTTGGCAGCCCGGGTTCAGCCGCCGATGGTTGAACGCGAGCTCGTGCAGATGTTTGTTGCCACCCTCCCAGGGGTTTACTATGAAAAGTTAGTCAGCGGTATGTCTGGGACGTTCTCAGCTCTCATTATCATGGGCGAGCACGTCGAGAATGGAATCAAGATCGGGAAAATTCAAGGTGAGTCATCCTCAGCCGGAGGGGGTGGAAAGAAACCTTATGCTGGTAAATGACGAGAAGGAGAAGCGAGCGCTGTGACCAACGCTCGAAGGAAGGGCAAAGGCCCTCAGCAGCAGATAGCCAGTATAAATATCCCAGCAGCTCCGCAACAGCAGCAGCAACCGAATCAACAGGGATATAGAAAGTACCAGAATCGGGCACCTTTGGCAAACCGTCACTTCGAAGCACCACCCATGTCGTACGCGCAACTCTTGCAGACTTTGATTCAGCTTCAGCTGGTCCAGAAGAGGACGATGGCTCCCTTGACAGGGGCACCTCCACCAGGGTACGATGCAAATGCCACTTGCGATTTCCACTCAGGGGCACCTGGCCATACAATCGAGAACTGCAAAGCCTTCAAGCACAAGGTGCAGGACCTGGTAGATGCCAAGATCATTAACTTCTCCGATAATGTGCCCAATGTTACGAAGAATCCTATGCCGAATCATAGGGGAGGCGGAGTAAACGCCATTATCGAAGAAGAGAGTGCAGATCTGTTGACTGATGTCAGAGACCAAAAGACGCCGCTTAGCTTCGTCAAAGCTAAGTTGTTGAAAAAAGGGTTCTTTCCAGGGTGCGGAGAGCTATGCATGGACTGTGCTACACATTCTGATGGATGTGAGCAGTTGGTTGAAGGAATTCAAAGTCTGGTGACTGAAGGGATTCTGCAGTTTAGCCAGAAGGCTGAATGTGTATCAGGAGAGGTAGTGTTGAAGCAGGCCGATGAAGTCGCCACCATCACCATCCCTCGCCGGCCAATAACCATTTCTGCGCCCAGACCGCCTACAATCACCATTACCAAAGCTGGGTCGATACCATTCGAGAGCACTAACGCCGTTCCGTGGCATTATGGGGATGAAGTCTATTGCAACGGACAGAAGTTGGAGCTAGAGCCGTATGGGTCGACTGTGGAGAGTCTTGCAGGAATCAGTGGTATTACTCGCAGCGGAAGAGTATTTGCACCGCCGGAAGTCGTGGCAGAGAAAGAGGTCAGAGCTGATGCGGCCGATAAGGGTAAAAGCAAAGTCGTCGAAAAAGCCCCGTGTGGGGTAGAGAAAGATTTGCTTGTCAAAGATGCCGAGGAGTTTATGCGGTTGATCAAAAAGAGCGACTACAAGATTGTAGACCATCTCCATCAGACGCCCTCGAAGATTTCCATTCTCAACTTGTTGCTGTGTTCTGAAGCACACCGCAACGCGCTGCTGAAGGTATTGAACGCTGCCTACATACCGCAAGAGATATCGGTGAATCAGCTAGAAGAGGTGGTAGCCCATGTTAATGCTGGCAATGGGCTAGGTTTCACAGACTTAGAGCTGACACCAAAAGGGAGGAATCACAATAGCGCCCTACACATCTCGATAGAGTGTAGGGGCACAATCATGTCGCACGTGCTAGTGGACACGGGTTCGTCACTTAATGTTCTTCCGAAGAAGGCATTAATGAAGCTGGATACTCGTGGAGTGATCTGCACACCCAGTGATCTGGTTGTGAAGGCATTCGACGGAACTAAACGCCACGTTTTCGGGGAAGTGACCCTGCCGATCCAAGTCGGTCCGGAAACGTTCGACACGGTCTTTTATATTATGGACATCATGCCTGCCTATAGTTGCCTCTTGGGCCGGCCATGGATCCATGCTGCTGGTGCCGTGACCTCCACGTTGCACCAAAAGCTCAAATATGCTGTCGGGGGAAGCATCGTAACCGTGTGCGGCGAGGAGGACATAATGGTGAGCCATTTGTCATCCTTTAAGTATGTTGAAATGGATGGCGAAATCCATGAAACTCTTTGCCAAGCCTTCGAAGCTGTCAAAGTGAAAGAGGTAGCTCCTGTAGTCACAGAAAAGCCAGAGATGAATCTCTCCTCATTCAAAGAAGCTCGGGCCGTTGTCCAAGCTGGATCTACCCCAGGCTGGGGGCATATTTTGGAGATACCCAACAAGCAGGATAAGTTTGGGTTGAGGTATTCTCCTGGAGATGAAGCTTCTTCTTCTTCGTCTAGCAGTGCGTCTCGGGGTAAGGGGCCGATCCTATTTACCAAGGGCGGAGTGATTTTCGAAAGCATTAACGCGGTGTCTGAAGACAGCGGGGATAGCGATTGTGATCTCGACTCTTGGATACAGCCAAGCAAGCCGGGCGAGGGCCTCAACAATTGGACCATCAAGGATATCATCCCGATGACAAGTGAAGAGTAATGATTTACTTTTTCCAATCATTGTGCAACCCTATGTCCTACCCGGGGCATAGCGGTTTTATTGTCAGGGCCTTGTTGGATTATGTACATGCATTTTGTTAATAAATCAAAGGCGTTTTCTTCGTATTCAAATATTGTGATCTCTGTTATTCCTGTTTTATATTTGTTTTGAAAAACAGTAAAATGGCAATGGGGTTTGTGCTAACCTGCATATTCTTGTTTTAAACTTAACCCTTGTTATTGCAGGATCCACATAACAGATGACATCGACTCTGGACCTTCTACGGCTCACTTCGACTTCGATTGCCCGATCTATCAAGCCGAAGAAGAGATTGATGAAGACGAAGACCTTCCTGAAGAGTTGGCCCGCTTGTTGAAACAAGAGGAAAAGGTTATTCTGCCTCATGAGGAGGAGATCGAAATCGTGAATCTGGGTTCTGAAGAGCTCGTCAGAAATGTCAGGATAGGGGCTGCGCTGCAGAGTGATGTCAAGCAGAGATTGGTCGAGATGCTAAGAGAGTATAGTGACGTCTTTGCTTGGTCATACGAAGATATGCCCGGACTTGATACGGACATCGTGGTCCACCACTTGCCGCTACGAGAAGATTGCCCTCCCGTTAAGAAGAAGCTTAGGAGGACGAGACCAGATATGGTCGTTAAGATCAAAGAAGAAGTGCAGAAACAACTTGATGCTGGCTTCTTAGCGGTCACTACTTACCCTCCGTGGGTCGCCAACATAGTACCTGTACCGAAGAAGGACGGTAAGGTACGCATGTGCGTCGATTATCGGGATTTGAATAGGGCGAGCCCTAAAGATGATTTCTCGTTGCCTCATATCGATGTGTTGGTCGACAACACAACCCAGTTCTCCGTGTTTTCGTTCATGGATGGCTTCTCCGGTTACAACCAGATCAAGATGGCGCCGGAGGACATGGAGAACACGATGTTTATCACCCCCTGGGGAACATTTTGCTATAAGGTAATACCCTTCGGTCTGAAGAACGCAGGGGCCACTTACCAACGAGCAATGGTAACTTTGTTTCATGACTTGATTCATCATGAGATCGAGGTCTATGTTGATGACATGATTGCGAAGTCCCAAACGGAGGAAGAGCATCTGGTCAACTTATTGAAGCTTTTTGAGAGGCTTAGGAAGTTCAGGTTGAGGCTGAATCCTAACAAATGCACTTTCGGAGTGCGGTCCGGAAAGTTACTGGGGTTTATCGTTAGCGAACGAGGCATCGAGGTTGATCCTGCGAAAATAAAAGCCATTCAAGAAATGCCCGCGCCGAAAACAGAAAAAGAAGTTCGTGGTTTCCTGGGCAGAATAAACTACATTGCAAGGTTTATCTCTCAGCTCACGGCCACATGTGAACCGATGTTCAAGCTTTTAAAGAAAGATCAGGCAATTACTTGGAATGAAGATTGCCAGAAGGCATTCGACAAGATAAAGCAGTATCTCCAAGAACCTCCAATCTTGATACCCCCAGTGGCTGGACGGCCTCTAATCATGTACTTGACAGTTCTTGAGAATAGTATGGGGTGCGTTCTCGGTCAGCATGACGAGACGGGCAGAAAGGAGCATGCCATTTACTACTTGAGTAAAAAGTTCACTGACTGTGAATCTCGATACTCGATGCTGGAGAAGACGTGTTGCGCACTAGCCTGGGCTGCCAAACGTCTACGACAGTACATGCTCAATCACACCACCATGCTAATTTCGAAGATGGATCCGATCAAGTACGTCTTCGAGAAGCAGGCTCTTTCGGGCAGGATTGCCAGATGGCAAATGGTGTTAACGGAATATGATATTCAGTACGTGTCCCAGAAGGCCATCAAGGGAAGCGTATTGTCTGAATACCTTGCCGAACAGCCGATCGAGGATTACCAGCCGATGAAGTTTGAATTCCCTGATGAGGATATTATGTTTCTCAAAGCGAAGGATTGCGACGAGCCGTTGCCCGACGAGGGGCCAGATAGGAAATCCCAATGGAAGTTGATATTCGATGGGGCGGTTAATTCCTATGGAAGTGGCATCGGGGCTATCATCACGACTCCCCACGGATCCCATATCCCGTTTACTGCGAGACTGACGTTTCCAGTCACCAATAATGAGGCGGAGTACGAAGCATGCATCATGGGTCTAGAAGAGGCAATTGATTTGAGAATCAAGAATCTAGACGTATATGGTGACTCAGCACTTGTGATCAACCAAATTAAAAGGGAGTGGGAGACTCGTCAATCTAATTTGGTGCCGTACATGAATTATGCCAGAAGGCTACTTCCGTTCTTTGATCGAGTGGAACTTCATCATGTGCCCAGAGCGGAAAATCAGATGGCTGATGCCCTAGCCACGTTGGCTTCAATGTATAAAGTCAATTTTTGGAATGAGGCTCCAAGAATTGTACTATCCCGTCTTGATAGATCGGCATTTGTCTTTGCAATCGAGGAAGCCGCCGACGGCAAGCCATGGTTCCATGACATCCAGACTTTCCTTATGACTAAGGAGTATCCTGCGGGTGCGTCAACCCAGGATAAGAAGACTCTGAGGAGGCTGTCTGGAAATTTTTATCTCAATCCTGATGGAGTGTTGTATAAAAGAAACCATGATCTCGTGCTACTCAGATGTGTAGATGAGAAAGAGGCGAGTATGCTCATGGAGGAAGTCCATGAAGGCACATTTGGTACGCATGCAGGCGGGTATGCCATGACGAGGAAGATCCTGAGAGCAGGATATTACTGGCTGACGATGGAGTCGGATTGCTTCAGATTCGCGAAGAGATGTCATAAATGCCAGATTTATGCTGATAAAGTTCATGTGCCGCCGTGCCCATTGAATGTCATGTCCTCCCCGTGGCCGTTCGCCATGTGAGGCCTCGACATGATAGGCAAGATCGAGCGCACTGCATCTAACGGTCATCGCTTCATTCTGGTAGTTATTGACTACTTCACCAAGTGGGTGGAGGCAGCCTCGTATGCTAATGTGACCAAGCAGGTAGTGGCTAAATTCATAAAGAGGGACATCATCTGTCGTTACGGAATTCCCGAGCGGATCATTACTGATAATGGTTCGAATCTGAATAACAAGATGATGAAGCAGTTGTGCCAGAGTTTCAAGATCGAACACCATAACTCATCTCCTTACCGACCGAAGATGAATGGCGCCGTTGAAGCAGCCAACAAGAACATAAAAAAGATTATTCAGAAGATGGTTGTGACCTACAAAGACTGGCACGAGATGCTGCCGTTTGCACTGCACGGTTATCGTACGATGGTACGTACGTCAACCGGGGCAACTCCTTTCTCCTTGGTGTACGGTATGGAAGCAGTCCTACCGTTAGAAGTGGATATCCCTTCTTTGCGAGTTTTGGTTGATGTGAAACTCGACGAGGCAGAATGGATTACGAATCGTCTGAACCAACTCAGCCTGATGGACGAGAAGAGATTAGCATCGATTGCGTTTGGTCGTCTGTACCAAAGCCGAATGAAGAAAGCTTATGATAAGAAGGTGCGTCCTAGAAGCTTTCAGACGGGTGATCTCGTCCTGAAGAAGATTCTTCCGCCACACTCCGATCACCGGGGCAAGTGGACTCCGAATTATGAAGGTCCGTATGTCGTCAGCAAGGTCTTCTCGGGAGGAGCTTTGTTGTTATCCACGATGGATGGTGAAGATTTTGCATCCCCGGTGAACGCGGACGCAGTTAAAAAATACTTTGCTTGAAAGCGACCCGCTGGACAAAAAAAAGAGAGTCCAGGCAAAAAAGGGGCATCCCGGCGAACCAAAAACAGAATAAAAGGTTCGGGCAAAAATTAGGGATATATTGAAAAAATGTACACCCGCGAAGTCGAAAACCTACACTGGGCGGCTTCGGCAAAAAAAGGCATCCCGGTGAACTGAAAACCCGTAAAGGGCGGTTCACGCAAAAGTTAGGGATTTGAAAAAGCAAATGACTGCGTTCCGCGTGTGGACTTTCTTTGTTTAGTGGTTTGGAAGAACTGAGGGCCGTTTATCTGAATCAATCTCTTCCGAAGCTGAAGCATCGGAGAAGTATCGAAGTCGAGTGGGTCATAGAGGGATCAACTCATGGTGTTCGTCTACGCCTCGTTGCCGACATTTGTATATACTGATGTATATTTATGTTTTATTTGTGCGCGGCTTCCTCATTCCAGGAGCTTGCATCTGTTGTAAAACATTTTTACCCATTCAGGGGTTCATTATCAATAAAATGCATACTATTCAGCAATTCTGTTTGCCTGTTTAGCATTTATCTGTTTTGTTTGCGAAAAAGAACGCCGATGTTTTTGATAAAATGCGCATACATAAACTTACCGGCCTAGGCCACTGATTGTTGAAACAATTAATTACTTGAATATTGTCACGAGATAATAACCTTGATAGGTCCTTTTGAGAAGGGTATCTTGTCTGTTTGTTTGTGTTGATACAGGTGTAGCGTATTCCAGACAGTGCGCCGTGCGCATCCCTGAAGCAGGATGATTCCTCCTTCTCCAGCAGAGTTCGGTAGCCTCTCCCCGCAAAGTCTGAACACAAGATAATGAGCATTGATATGTCTCCCCAGGCAGAGATAATTCTCTTCCCCAATCAGATACGTCCTGAAGGAACGTCATCCCCCCCAGCTGAGTCGGGCGCCGAAGCATGAATTCATTCCCCCAGCACCGGGTCACAAGTGCAGGTTTCGTAGGAGACTATTCGTACGCCGAAGTATGCAACAACTAATGGTGCCAGACTGAAGTCTCCAGCGAAATTGAAATTCCCCACCAGAGTTGTACTTTCCCCCGAAGTCGGATGATTCCTTCTTCCCCAGCGGAATTGAGATCCCTCCCCAGAGTCGTACTCTCTCCCGCGAAGCAGAATGATTTCTCCTTCCTCAGCCGAGTTTGCAGATCCCCGAGAGAGCCGAATCCTTGGAAGTTGCTCAGACCATGATTGGTTTCTTCCCCAGTAGAGTGTTGAACAGCTGAAGTTGTTTCCCCACGGAGTCCTATCTCCAGAGAAGTAGCCATGAAGGCCACGCAGTTTATTCCCGCGATTGACATCGTTTTCCCTCAGTAGGTCCAGGTTCTCGTAGAGCTTCGTTCCCCTGCAGCAGTCAACTGAAGTTGTTTCCCCCGCAGCAGTCAACTGAAGTTGTATCCCCTGCGGAGTCCAATTGAGATTGGCGTGACTCTGTTCTCCTCAGCAGGATGATTCCTCTATCTGAGTAGTTCTATCTCCTTGACAGGAGGATTCCCCCTTAGGCATTTATTTTGCTGACGGGATCGCATCATTGTGCATGATTGCATATCATTTATCATAAACGCATAGCATTTCCACCGTGTGGAGCATTGCGCCATTGCCGGAGCATATGCATAATAAACATGATCTAGGTTGTTACCGTTCTTGTTTTGCAGGTGTTCCGCCGCAGAATTGATTGCTCAGGATGATTCCTGACATTCTCCCCAACGAAGTCACTTGCTCAAGATGATTCTTGGGATCCCCAGCGAAGTCTTCGGTTCAAGATGATTCTTGAATTCCTCAGCAGGGTCGTTTGCTTAAGATGATTCTTAAAGTACCCAACGCAGTCTCCAGAGTTGGTTGCTCGAGTTGATACTTAGAGTCCCCAGTGAAGGTTGCCCAGGATGATTCCTGAAATCCCCAACAAAGTGTTCGCTCAGGATGATTCCTGAAATCCCCAGAATGGTTATCGGTTCAAGGTGATTCTTGAAGGTCCCCGACGGAGTTAGTTGTCCAAGATGATTCTTAAAGTCCTCAGCAGAGTTGATCCATCCAGAATGATTTCTGGACCCCCGGAGCAGAGTTACTTGATAGTTCTCCAAGATTCCCCAGTGGCGAAGCGTCCTCCCCAGCAGGTTTTCTGACGGCGAAGTTGAAATCTCCCTGGAAGACTCCATGATTGAAGTCTGACCGTGTTAATGAAGCAGTTCTCTCAGCTGATGCAGAGTGCCTGATGGCAGAGGTTTAGATATTCCCAGTTGGCTCATGATTGACCAAGAATTCTGTTCCCGACTTGCTGACAAAGTCTGGCTGATGCCCGACAGTTTCTTTGAATGCCTGATGGCATGATCAACCTGATGGTTGAAGTCCGGCTGATGCCCAGCGATTTCTTTGAATGCCTGATGGCATGATCAACCTGATGGTTGAAGTATGGCTGATGCCCGACAGTATTCTTCGAATGCCTGATGGCATGATCGACTATGTATTGCCGGTTACCGAGTGACCAGTGACCCCTTGATGAATTGAGGACGAATATCTACAGCAGAATCAGATGATCATCCTGACGGAGATTTAAAATCAGACTTTTCCCCGGTTACCGTGTGACCAATTCCCCAATGGATTTTCTCCACCTGACGGCGAGGTCAGACGATGTTGAGGATTGACGGCGAAGTCAGATTATGTTGAGTACTTGACGGCGATGTTGGGTGTTTCCCAGAGTTACGTGTGGTTGACGGCGATGTCAGACCCTTTTGCAGCTCCAGCAGCGATGTTGGATGTTTGTTTCCGGCGGCGATGTTGGATGCTTGTTTCTGACGGTGATGTTGGAGGTTTGTTTCTGACGGCGATGTCAGGTGACTTAGTTTTCCGGCGGCGATGTTGGATGCTTTGAATGCCTGACGGCGAGGCCAGGTGTCTGATGATAATGTTAGAGGAATTTAATGTGGATAATTGACGACAAGGTTCAGGTCAGTATGTCTCCAGCTAGTTGCCGTGCAACTATTATTTCAGTGTTCGAAGATCTGTTCCCGACGGAGTATCGTGTGCTTGTGCAGTTGGCAAATTTCCGGGTTGATCGGTATTCAACCGTCTCGCACCTCGATTGGCTGAGAGTCGTTCGCTCCTCACCCAGTCAGGTTCAAGCCGTTTGAATAGGGGCAACTGTTGCACCCCAAAATATGACCAACATTTATTTATCAATCAAGAGTTGTATGAGAATTTGAAGCTAGCCAAGAAGGTTGTTCAAGTGTTCAAAGATTGATATCTTTGTCAGAGAACTCAAGAGATCCTCAGAGAGATTGGATGAAACCAAGGTTGTGTGCCTCATAATTTGAGAATTGTGGGAGCTCCTCAGATGATTCTGAGACTATGAGGATGGACTTGAAGCTTTGAGAAAGCTTATGAGGTGTCTTGAAATCCATCATGAGGCTTAAATAGGTCATTGTACAAGAATTCAGAAGATTCAGCCATGAGTGGTGGAATTAGGGTTTGACTGGGTCAACCCTAGGTCAACTGATGATTTGGAGAGGGTTGAGACCTAATCCATGAGCCATGTGATCATGAAATGATTCATTGAGATGTTATAAGGATGATTCCTAGACCAACTCATCATGATTGAGGAGTTTGAGAAGTTTCAAGCTAGGGTTTCTAAGGCTCGACAGTGTAAAATCCCCTAGTTTGATCCCTATCTTCAAGGCAGTTTAGCTCAAGATGTGATTGTCATCTCATCTTCCCCACAACATGAATGTTGTAGAGCTTGTTATTATCGTTAATTTGAGTACTAGAAGTCCTTGATAGGATGTGTAGAGCTCAAGTTATGACTTTGACAAATTACAGGTCATCTGAGGTATGTGAATCTGGGTCCTTGAAAGTCACCCAACTTGCATCCAACTTTTGCCCTAGTAGGATGATTCCTATGGATTCTTTGTCAACATGAATGTTATAGAGCATCTTCTTAGATTTCTAGAGAGTACTAGAAGTCCTTGATAGGATTTGTAGAACTCAACTTATGGCTTTGACAAGTCAAGGGCATTTTGGTCATTTGGAGGTTATGGGTCATTTCAAGCATAAGGCCATATCTCCTATTTCCAAGCTTCAAATGGAAAAATATTCAACATCAAACTTGCTTAGAATGATGTTTTAAGGCTAGTAGGGAGGTCATGAGATGTTGAAAAGGCTTGTATCAAAAAGTGATGAAAATGGCCTAAAATGGAGGCATAAGTTAAATAAGTTGAAATTGAAAATTGGAAATCACAAGTTATAAATCCAAATCATGTCATATAATAGGTCATTTTGACTCCAAATGACATTCTAAGAACAATGGTTCAGCCACAATTTTTATTTGAGGCTTAGATCATATGGCTGCCTTGGAAATGGCTTACTTGCATCTTAAGGTACCAAACCAAAACTCAACAAAACTCAATAAGCACATTGGTTATGCATTATAACTCATCATAAATCTCATATGGGGAGAATTTCAAGTCAGTTACAAGGGTTACAAGGAGCTTGGCATGAGATAGCACATAAGGAGAATTGAAATCAAAATGTCATGACATGAAAAGTTCAATTTTTCATTGGATGATCCTAGAGGGTTCTGGATGATTCTAAACCACTCTATATAACATGTATGACTTGCTCAGATGCAAGGTTGGTGAGAATTGGTGCAGAGAAGAGAGAGTGAGATCAAGAATCTTCCATTGCAAGTCAAGTTCCATTTCTTCATTCTTCTTCATTTCCATCCCTTTTTTCTTCACAAACACATTCCATAGATCCCTCTGAGTGTGTGCATACTGAATTGAAGTTCCATTGATGGAGGATTGAAGGTTTGGCCATTGGATTTTGCAAGAAGCCATTCATACTCGGATCTTGAAGTGCAAGCATTCTCCCTCCAATTTTTTGCAAACAGAAGAAGTATCATCATCCAAGGATCATTTCTGAAGAGTTTCAAGTGCTGAATTGAAGATCTACCACCACTGCCATATCAAGAAACCAGGTTTGCAAATTCTCTGCCACATCATTATTTAAGCATTGATAGGTTAAGTTATTAGTGTAGAATGGTTAGAGACACTTAGGTGATGAATTTTGGAGAGTTAGGGATCAATTGGTGAAGGTTGAATGTGTGACACCATTACTTTGATGAGCAAGAACTCGAGCTATGGTGAGAAAGAATGAGTGTTTGATAGCTTGTTTTAACCAGTGGAGTGAGGTGAACATTTTGATGCAAGAAAATCTAAGGTTGGTTGAAGTTGAGGATTGACCATATATTGAGATGCACCATCGGGTTTTATGATAGAGACCCTTTCAATGCATTATAATACCATGAGCATGATCAGTGTGGATTGAGCAATTTAGTGTTTTACATTTTGAATTTTGATGCTGTTATGAGGAGGTACGAGTTGGTGGAAGTTTATTGTTTGAACTCTGTTCTTGGAAGCTCTCATGGCAAACCCTAGGCTGAAGGTTGAAGACAACCTCCTAGCCATCAGATGCAAGCAAGACCAGTTGACCCCTCGTCTAATCCAACGGCCCGTGTTCAATTGCATTTTGGGAGGGAATCTGAACAATCCAAAACGTAGCGTTTCACTTAAAATAGGTTTCTTGGGCTTAAGTGAAGCTTGCTAATCCCACCCCCCTTCATGGCCCAATTGGTTTCTGAACTATATTTTGTTGCTATTCTCACCGTAGTTTTTTCATTTTCTTTTGGTTTTATTAATTGATTTTCTGAGTGGATATTGGGCCAGGCGCATTGCTTTCTGAACCCCCCAGTCTGGGCCCATATGTGAATTGAAATGCATATGTTTACTTGCTGCACCCCATCCCTTCATAATTCATTTTATTTTTTTATCATTTTATTTCAATCTTTGAAAAATCACAATAAATGGAAAAATAATGACTTTTTAATGGGAGTTTTTCCCCCATTTCATATTTTTGTCAAGAAAAATATAAAATAAAAATATTTTCCTTTCATGCATTTTTAGTATTTTTTGTATATTTTCTACTTTTATTGCATTTTATTTCTTTTATGTTGATCTAAGAATTTGTAGAATTTTGTTTAGGTAGTTCCCTTAACATTTTTAGGCCATTCTTTTTAGGATAGTTAGATATAAGCCTTAGCTTCCCCCTGGATTTATTCCATAATTTTGAGATGAAGTTTAGGATAGTTTTGATTAGATGACATTATGTTGTGTAGAATTAGGTCAAACTTCAACATAGGTGCATAATAACACTAGAATTTTGGGTTTTTAGGACAAATTAGACTATGGGACATATAAGGGTATTAAGGGTAGGTATGTAGGATCCCTTAGAAATTATATTAGGATTTAATATAGTAGTATACTATTTTTAGATGATTTTTGTAGTTGATGATTGTTTGTGTTGCCCTTGTGGGCTTGTATTTTGGTTTGCTTTGCTTTGTAGGCTTGGAGAGCTTGGTATTGTTCTAAGGAGCATTGAGGAGTATAGTAGAAGACTTGAAGATGGATTGAGGAGCTTTAGAGCTTGATCTTATTTCTTTTTTGTCTGTTTTAGGGTTAGGGATTAGGAAGAGTTTAGACTTAGATAACTTCTTTCTTAAACATGGATGGTATCTGTCACCTCCATTCCTCCCTATGATTCAAAGTCCTTCCATGGTATACACCTATCTCCTTTGGAGGGATAAGTGATGTACCTAGGAAGTAGAACTTTTGAGGGAACCATTCCTTTGATGTTGAACCCTTATAGGTCACCTTTGGTGGTCAGTAAGCAGTTCAATATCCCCAGCTTATCCAGTAAGTGATTTCCTCTGGTTTGATTATCTTGAGAGATGTTGAGCATGAGTTTGAAGATGAAGACTTCATTGAAGAGTGTTGAAGAGGATGAATCCTTGAGTATTGCCATTCCAGCTGAAGCTTGAAGAGCAACAAGAGCAAGTTGACACTTGAAGACCCCAGAAGATGAAGTAAAGACTGAAGGACGAAGTTGATACTTCTAAGTGATTGAGATTATTCTGAAGAGCTGAGGCTTGAAGAACAAAGGAAGTTGATACTTACTTTGATACCTGGAGATCCTGAAGGAGCCAACTTGACACTTATGGTTGATAGTGAAGCCTGAAGGTGGAGCTGATCAAGAAGCTGAAGCTTAAAGGAGAAGATAAGTTGAAACTTAGGTTGAAGGGTTGAAGCCTGGAAAATCAAATTGATATTTGTCAAGAGTGATTGAAGTCTGAAGACTGAGTTGCTGTTGGAAGAGCTGAAGCTTGAAGTTGAGAGAAGTTGCTCTGCTTTCCTTTTCTTTTTCTGTATTGATGTGTTTTGTTTGACTTGCTTGATGCATTAGAATAAGTCCATATCTAGAATAAGTAGAATCTAGGAGCATGATTGCACTAGAGGTTGAGTTGCTCCCTCTGCTTGTATTGTTACTGTGTGGCTTTGCTTGCGGGTATTCGGTAGAGCCCAGCTCCCTTGCCCATGTGGTTTGTTTGCCTGATGGCATTTTATTTCATTTCTTTCTGTATGATTGCAGTTTACTGTTATTGCTTGATAGCTGGTTTTATATTTCAGTATGATTACTGCTATCCATTCTGGCTTGAGGTTGAGATGAGCTTGTGGAGGCTGAAGCCCCACACACATTTCCTCCCTCACTTGCATTGCATGCATTTTACTGTTAAGCTGATGCTTTGTCTGTTTTGGTGTATCATTGACATGATCCCCTAGGACTCTCATTTCCTTTGATAAGGAACTGATGATAGAACTTTAGGTTGAAACCTATGCATGACAACTTCTAGGAGTTCCCTGTTCAAACCTCAACCATAGGATGAATCCATGGCATGACAACAGTAGGACTTGATAGTCTCCCTCCTAGTTGGGCCTGTTCTCTTCTCATCTCAAAACAGTTTAAGATACAGTAATCATGAATGATTTCTTTCGTATGTTACGAGCCTTAAGCTATCTGAGAAAGGATTGTGGGAGAGTTTCTTTTCCACAGTCTGGATGTTTAGTATGGTACCCTTTGGGTGACATGCGACGCATTCACTCTCAGGTCATAGTCTCTAGTGCGATTGAAATTGCAAACACAATAAAAAAACACTTCTTTCGTGAAAGACAGGAAATAAACCGTAGTTTCCCGAACTACGTGAGCTCTGATCTCTCATACCTGTTGAGAGTACGTAGGCACAAGATGGCGATGTCTTGGCGAGCTACCTTCCCCCATAATCCGTCGTAGGCCGAACTACGTTGACTCTGATTTCTCATTCTCTGATGAGAATACGTAGGCATAAAGCGCGACGCTTTGCCGAGTCATTTTTCTTTTTTGTTTAAGCCAACCTTGATAGGTAGATAGAATAAAACCAACCCGTCCAAGTAAACACAACAAGCGTGGATCCCGTCGAGTACGACGGACGTGAGGGGTGCTAATACCTTCCCCTTGTGTAACCGACTCCCGAATCCAAACAATGGTTGCGATGACCTTGTCTTACCCTTTTTCGTTAGGTTTTTCCGATCGTTTCCTTTCCTGCTCTGAGGGATAAATAACGAAAGGTGGCGACTCTTCTGTTGTGCCGACACCTTATTTTCGCGCAAGCGACACCCATCTACCTCAACATACTTGAAAGAAGACAGGTGACTAACCATGATGTCTTCTTCTCCACATACTGTCACAACACTGCCACCGACCATATATTTCAACTTTTGATGCAGAGTCGATGTGACAGCCTCGGCTGAATGGATCCATGGTCTGCCTAACAAACAACTATAAGCAGCCTGAATGTCCATGATATAAAATACAGCGTCGAAAACTTCTTGGCCCACTTGGATAGGCAAAGTCATCTCACCGAAGACAGACCTCCGAGTACCATCGAAAGCACGTACAACCAAATCACTCGGTGTATAGGTAATGCCCCTAGTATCCAGTTTCATAAGTTCCTTCTTCGGCAACACATTCAAAGATGACCCTATATCGACAAGGACATGAGACATAACCACTCCTCTACATTCAACAGAAATATGTAGCGCACAATTATGGTTTCTGCCCCTTGGCGTTAAGTTTAGATCTGTAAATCCAAGGCCATTTCCCGCTCTTACATGCCCAACAACCCCTTCAAGCTAATTCACTGATATTTCCTGAGGCACAAAAGCGGTACTCAATACTTTCATCAATGCATTTCTGTGAGCTTCAGAACTCAACAACAGCGATAATATCGAAATTTTGGAAGGTGTCTGCTGTAAGTGCTCGACTATCTTGTAGTCGCTTTTGCGTATCAGCCTCATGACTTCCTCCACATCATTCTCCAAAAATCCCTTTTCACCAGACTGGGAGGTTTCTTCAATTACCATCTTACCCTTCCCTCTATCTGCTTTTTCAGCCACCACTTCGGGCGATGCAAAGACCCTACCACTTCGGGTAATTGCCCCTGCTCCCACAATATTCTCTGCAGACTCCACATGAAAAATTTTCAAATCTACCTTCTGACCATTACAGTACACCTCAACCCCATAGTTCCACGGGATGGCTTTGGTGCTTTCATAAGGCACAAGTCCTGCTTTGGTAATAGTGATTGTTGGTGGCCTAGGTGGCGCTGAGATGGTTATAGTCTTATATGGGATCGAGATCGTAGCGACCTCATCCCTCTCCTTGCTCATTTCCTCAACAGGTTTCTTTTCTGCAGTCCGCTCAAACTGCAATGCCCTCTCGTCTATCATTCCTTGGATACACCTTCTCAGATCAATGCATCCCTCAGGATGACTTAAGCAATTAACATAGTCCTCATTACAACCTGGGAATACACCTCCTCCCAGCAATTTGTCTTTCACAAACTTCAACGGAGTTTTCAATTCACTCACATCCATTATCAAGTCTAAATCCTCCTCCACCAGAATAGCACCAACCCTAGCCTGCCCATGGTTTGGCATAGGGTTCTGCACAATGTTAGGTGCATCATGAGAAAAATTTATCGCTTTACTGTCAATGAGATCTTGCAACTTGTGTTTAAAAGCCTTGCAATCGTCAATAGAGTGGCCAGGCGCCCCGGAGTGAAATTCGCAACGTGCATTTGCGTCATAGCCGGGTGGGGGATCACCTGTCAAAAGAGCGAGAGTCCTTTTCTGAATTAATTGTAGCTGCAATAAAGTCTGAAGCACCTGAGAGTAGGGCATTGGTGGAGTTTCAAATACTCTATTCGGCCTGGCCCTATCAGGATACCTCCTATATCCTTGCTGGTTTTGCTGTTGTGGCTGATACTGTCTTTGTTGTTTTTGTTGTTGTGGTCGTTGTTGTTGTGGCACAGGAATAGTGACACTGGCCACCTGCTGTTGACGATATTGGTTCTGTGGCTGACCCCTTCCTCTTCCTCTAGAACTTATTACTGAACTGACGTCCCCTTCACGCTTCTTGTTCCCAAATATCTTTTTTCCTCCTCCTCCAGCTGAGGGTACCTCTCCTACCTGAATCTTTGCCAGCTTGATGCCGTTCTCCACCCTTTCACCAGTGATTATCAAGTCTGAGAAACTTCCGAACATACTGCTTATCAGCTTTTCATAGTACACCCCTGGTAGAGTGGCAACAAACATGTCCACTAGCTCCCTTTCTACCATGGGTGGCTGTACTCTAGCAGCAAGCTCTCTCCACCTCTGGGTGTATTCTTTAAAGAACTCGTTACTCTTTTGAGAGAGATTATGCAGTTGAACTCTATTCCGTGCAAGGTCACTATTGTATTGATAGTGCCTTACAAAAGCCTCGGCTAATTCTTTCCAGCTGCGGACGTTTGCTGGCTCCAACCTTATGTACCACTCCAAAGAGGGGCCAGACAAGCTATCTTGGAAAAAGTGCATCAAGAGTTTTTCATCGTCCGAGTACGCGGACATCTTCCTATAGTACGAGCGCAGGTGGACCCTCGGGCAAGTAGTGCCTTTGTACTTATCGAAGTTGGGCACTTTGAACTTATGAGGCACTCTTATGTAGAAGCAAGCTTCATCTCAAAGTTTTGATGACGTCAGCATCAAGATCAAGAATATTTCATATGTGCAAAAAGGCAAACGCTTTCAAAAGGCCAAGATCAAGTGGAATGGAAGTGATCAACATTCAAAGCTTCATGAACATTGGACTGATCAACTTTCAAAGTTTTGGACACAAGCTATGGTATATCAAAATCCATTAATTTAATTGATATACAAGTGTTCAACATCTTTATCATTTGATCACATTGCATTAGCATACTTTTTAAACTATTAGAATTGGTATAACACTATTTTTATAAGTATTTTTCTGAAAAATAGCAGTGTTAACCGATTAACCATATAGGTTAACCGGTTAACCATTTCAAATTTTGAATATTTTGGTATAACGTTCAAGTGTTAACCGATTAACCATATAGGTTAACCGATTAACACTGAACGTATTTTGAAAAATGGCTTTGTTTCAAGTTCAAAAATGGTTTGAAAATTATATCAGTTCATATTTTGAATTATACTCAAATATACCTGTTGGAAAAGGTGTGTTTACACATATAAATTCTGAGTTTTTCAAATTGAAAAACAATCCTCCAATAATCAATTTCAAAACAATTCTTTGAATCAAATTCACCACTTTCAAATACTTTTCAAATCTTTTCAAAAGTGTTCATATTGATCATATCTTTCATATGCATAGCATTGAACACTTGTGTTGAAATTAAATGAGTGAATTTTGATCAGAAGGAGAAGATCAATCTCAACATTGATATTACCACTATTACTCTCAAATCAAAGTATTCAGATTACTTGTATTTTGACTTGTGATCCAGGATTGTTGGACACAAGGGTGAGTGTTTACAAGAGGATTGTTCTTGTACACTTGTTGATTTTTATTGTTTGATAGTAGGCCTCACCGGTTGATGGTGTGATAGGTTGTACTTTATTAAACAATAGTGAAAACTCTCTTTCGTGTTGAAAGGGGAGTGGAGTACTCTCGGATTGTGAGGGGAACCACTATAAATCTTGGTGTCCACTTTGTTTTTCTTTCTACTGCATTCATCACCAAGAACCTAACCAGTAAAATTTCAAGAATACCGAAAAACCGGAAAAAGTCTCTAAAAGCCTAATTCACCCCCCCCCTCTTAGGCATACTCTGTACTTACAATTGGCATCAGAGCAGGTTAAGGTAACATGTTCCTATCGATCCTAATGGCTTTCGCTAGTACTAACCCGGTTTTCAAAGATGGTGGAAGCAGTAACAAGCCACCACTCTTTTCTGGAGAATACTTCGACTTTTGGAAAATCCGTATGAAGGCACATCTTGAGGCTCAAGGAGATGGTATATGGGAAACCGTAGAAACTGGTCCGCATGTTCCTATGAGCGTCATAAATAACGTAGGCACTCCAAAGATAAAATCCTCATATGATGAAGATGACAAGAAGAGAATTTTGAATGAGAAGAAAGCAATCAACATACTTCAAAGCGCCCTCAGTATGGACGAATTCTTCCATATATCACAGTGTAAATCAACAAAGGAAATTTGGGACACCCTGGTAGAAACGCATGAAGGGACAGTCGAAGTAAAAAGATCAAGACTTAATACTTTAAGTCAAGAATATGAAATGTTTCGTATGCAGCCTGGTGAATCCATTGTTGCCTTACAAAAGAGATTCGTTCATCTAACTAATCATCTGATTGCCCTCGGGAAGACCTTCACCAATGATGATCTCAACTTAAAAGTCCTAGGATCCTTAACAAGAGAATTGCAACCGAAGGTGACCGCTATTTCGGAAAAGAAGAGTCTTTCAACAATGACATCCGCTTCCTTATTTGGCAAACTTCAAGAGCATGAACTAGAACTTGGAAGGCTTGAGAAGCATGAAAGTCAAGACAAGAAGTCCAAAGGAATTGCCTTGAAGATTGACACAAAGGATGACAAAAATGACGAATCTTCCGAAGACGAAAATTTCATACTTCTAGTAAAGAAGCTTGGTAAGTTTTTTAATAATAATAAAATTTCCTCTTCTTCTAAAAAGAATAAACATTTCAGGAAAAAGGAGGCACCCACATCAAACCAAGAAATTACATGTCACGAATGTGGGAAACAAGGTCACATAAAGCCAGATTGCGCGAAACTCGCAAATAAAGGAAAAGTCAAAGGCAAGAAGGATTTCAGAACAAAGAAGGCTTATGTCGCATGGGACGACAACGAAGTAAGTTCATCATCAGAATCGGAAAACGATGAATATGCAAATATGGCATTAATGGCCTCTCACCACTCCGATGAAGAAAATGAGGTATGCTTGAAGACAACCACTAATCAATGGTATCTTGATAGCGGTTGCTCGAAACATATGACGGGAGACATAAACAAATTTTCAAGTCTATCATTAAAGGCCAAAGGATACGTCACTTACGGTGATGATAATAAGGGAAAAATTCTTGGAGTTGGAACCATTGGTGCACCTCCATGTACAATCATCGAAGACGTTCTTTATGTGGAAGGCCTTAAACACAACCTACTGACTATAAGTCAATTGTGTGACAAAGGGTTCCGAATCAACTTCACAAAGGAGGAATGCTTGATAGAACATGAAGTCACTCATGACATTTTGTTAAAAGGTAAAAGATATAATAACATTTTTATGATTTCTTTTGATGACTCTTCCTTGAAGGTAAAATGTCTTATGGAGAACAACAATGAGGCATGGCTTTGGCATAAAAGATTTGCTCACATTCACATGGAGCATTTAAATAAGTTGATAAAGCATGATCTAGTTGTTGGTCTTCTGAAGATAAAATTCATCAAGGATAAGTTATGCGATGCATGTCAAAAGGGAAAACAGACCAAGACAACTTTCAAATCCAAGCAAGTGGTTTCTACATCAAGGCCACTTCAATTGTTGCATATGGATCTTTTCGGTCCATCAAGAACAAAAAGCTTCGGAGGTAATTTCTACGCCTTAGTTATTGTTGATGATTTCTCTCGATACACTTGGACATTGTTTTTAGTGCAGAAAAGTGATGCTTTTAAAGCATTCAAGAAATATGCAAAGCAAATTCAGAATGAGAAATCACTCACCATAGCCTCTATAAGAAGCGATCACGGTGGAGAATTTCAAAATTTAGACTTTGAAGAATTTTGCGAAGAGTATGGAATTTCTCATAATTTTTCAGCACCAAGGACGCCTCAACAAAACGGTGTCGTAGAACGGAAGAATAGATCACTGGTGGAGCTTGCAAGGACAATGCTTAGCGACGCAAATCTTCCAAAATATTTTTGGGCAGATGCAGTTAGTACAACATGCTTCGTAAGCAACCATGTCAATATTCAACCACTCCTCAAAAAGACTCCGTATGAGTTGTTCAAGGGTAGAAAACCAAATATAGCATTCTTCCACATATTCGGATGCAAATGCTTTGCTCTCAACAACAACAAAGATAATCTCGGTAAGTTTTATGAGAAATCCGACGAAGGTATATTTCTTGGTTACTCTCTCTATAGTAAAGCATTTAGAATTTTTAATAAGAGAACACTTACTATTGAAGAATCCATTCATGTTTCATTTGATGAGACTAACCCCTCGAAAGAGGATAATATTATTATGAATGATGATGATGATATAGTAGGTTCTCCATAACAACAAGAAGAGATTTCAAAGAATCAAGAAATACCACAAGAAGATGTCACTCAAATCATTGAAGAACATCAAGATCTTCCAAAGGAATGGAGAACGCATAGAGATCACCCGATAGATAAAGTTATTGGTGATATTAGCCAAGGCGTTGCAACTCGACTTAATCTAAAGGATGCTTGTCTCAACATGGATTTTGTATCTCAAATTGAACCAACCAAGATTGATGAAGCTTTAGGCGACGACCAATGGATTGTATCAATGCAAGAAGAACTCAATCAATTCGAAAGGAATCAAGTTTGGAGTCTTGTACCAAGACCAGACCATAAGCACATCATAGGAACAAGATGGGTGTTCAAGAACAAACTTGACGAGAATGGGATCATAGTTCGTAACAAAGCAAGATTGGTCGCACAAGGCTACAACCAGGAGGAAGGAATTGATTTTGATGAAACGTTCGCTCTGGTAGCAAGGTTAGAAGCAATTAGATTACTACTTGCTTACGCTTGTTCTATGAATTTTCAATTGTTCCAGATGGATGTCAAAAGCGCTTTCCTGAATGGGTACATTAATGAGGAAGTCTACGTCAAACAACCTCCGGGTTTTGAAGACTTCAAGAATCCCTCACATGTCTACAAACTGAAAAAGGCACTCTACGGACTAAAACAAGCACCAAGAGCATGGTATGACCGCCTTAGCAATTTCTTATGTGAGAAGGGATTTACAAAAGGAAAGGTTGACAAGACATTGTTCATAAAGAAGATCAAAGGAAACACTTTATTGGTTCAAGTCTATGTCGATGACATCATCTTCGGATCAACAAACAAAGAGCTTTGCGAAGAATTTTTACTTATGATGCAAGGAGAATTCGAGATGTCCATGATGGGAAAATTGAATTATTTTCTTGGACTACAAATCAAGCAAACTAAGGATGGCATCTTCCTCAACCAATCCAAGTATTGCAAGGAATTGTTGAAGAAATTCGATATGGATAGTTGCAAGGTGATGTCCACTCCTATGGGATTCGGAACGTACGTTGATCAAGATGAATTCGGTACTCCAGTTGATATAACAAAATATCGAGGTATGATCGGTTCATTACTATATTTGACGGCAAGCCGTCCTGACATTATGTTTAGCGTTTGTTTGTGTGCACGCTTTCAAGCAAGTCCGAAGGAATCGCATCTCACAGCCGTAAAGAGAATCATAAAGTATCTCAAAGGGACAATGAATGTCGGATTATGGTATCCTAAAGGTAGTATTTGTTCTTTAGTTGGTTACTCTGACGCTGACTATGCAGGATGTAAGACTGATAGAAAAATCACAAGCGGTACATGTCACATTCTCGGGAATGCATTAGTGTCATAGGCCTGCAAGAAGCAAGCGTGTGTGGCACTCAGTACAACCGAAGCGGAATATATTGCAGCAGGAAGTTGTTGTGCACAAATTTTGTGGCTCAAGCAACAACTCCTCGATTACGGTATAGATTTCGGCTGCATTCCTCTTAGATGTGATAATACAAGTGCCATCAATATTACAAAGAACCCAATCATGCATTCAAGAACAAAACATATAGATATCCGGCATCACTTCCTTCGAGATCACGTATTGAATGGAGATGTAGATGTTACTTTCGTCGACACGCACAATCAACTCGCCGACATCTTCACCAAACCTTTGGCGAAAGAACCATTCTACAAAATTCGGCGAGAACTTGGGATTCTTGATGAAGGTGACATCTGAACTTTTCTCTAATATGTGTATGCATTATTTGTGTTATGTTTTCATATGTATACATTCTGTTTTTAAGTATTTTTCAAAAATTCGAGTGTGTTAATCGATTAACCATATGGGTTAACCGATTAACACTGTTAAATTTTCAATTTTGACTCAATTTTTTAATGTGTTAACCGATTAACCTATATGGTTAACCGATTAACACTGTTAAATTTTCTAAAAATCAGAAACGAAAATTAATTAAAATTTTGAAAATATTATATATGATAAATGCATTTTTTATGTGGTCCATATTCTCTTAAGAGTCCAAATGCATATCCAAAATCCTATCCCCTCTTAAAGAGTTTTTGTGGAACTTCCCTCTTCAAACCCTAACTTCTCTCTCCCACTCTCTAAAGTTGGATAACTCCTCATAACCATCCTCACAACTTCTCAAACCCTAACTTCCTCAGAACCCACAACTTCAGTTCTCTCAAACTTTCATCCATGGCTTCAGCATCAAATCGCAGCAAGGGAAAGCTACCAGAACATCATTCTGCATCTGATGAAGAAGATATCCCTATGGAAAAAACCAAGAAGCGCAGAATGGATTTCAAAGTCCGAGTTCGTTCCATCCTCCCGGTAGAGTATGTGAATCTTAAGGCTTTTCCAGCATCATCTTTTGATTTTCCTGCTTTGCTCAAATATCAGAGGATCGATAAATTTATGTCGGATTCTGGAAACTGCTATCCGGATCTTGTCAAATCCTTTTTGCATAAATTGTCTGTGTTTATAAATGCAAATGATGAGCATATTATGAAGACAATTGTTAGAGACTGTGTTGTGGAAAAAAATCTGTTTGATGTTGCTGCAATGCTGAACATACCATCATCTGGGTACTTTCTGAGAAAGGGAGTTAACCACGTGGAAGGGTCGCGGTCCAACTACGACAAGATGGAGTTTTACTATCAGATCTGCAGATTTCCAAAGGAGATGATTATCGCCAACCAACGCACTGCTCGTCTATTGTGCTATGCAAAGAATCTTACAGTTTCTGATCGGATGCTTCATTACATAATCTGTTATGTACTGATTCCCAAGGATTCGAATCATGCCCAAATTAATGATCTGGAAATGCAACTCCTTTTCGCCATCAAGAACAAGATTCGTGTCAATTGGATTCTGACCATCATGTATCACCTTCAACAACAACTATCTCTTTCAACCCGTCTTCCGTATGCAAGGCTGGTATCAGGAATTTTGGAGCTGGCAACTTTGGATCTTAACCGTGAACCAACCATCAAGATGAAATCAACCACCAATGAGATCAACGAGATTACAATTGTCAAGAATACTGGAATTTTTAAGGATACTGACGGTACTTATAAGTATTCAGATGAAGGAGCCAATGCTAACCAAGCCTATCCCGTACCTGAAGGAGGCATTACAAATGAGTTCTTTTACCAAACTATAATGACTCAGCATAGAGAAACCGCCCGGGCCATTGCTTCTCTCCGAAACCTTGTACTTTCCTCTCACCGCACCAACACTAACAACTTTGTTGTATCTGATGAAGAAAATGAAGGACAAGAGGAAGAAGAGGAGGAGGATATGCCTGATGAGGATCTTTAGAGAATATGTTGCTGTTGATGTCTTTTATTGCATTGTTTTCTAGTTTTTTGATGTTTTATGCTTTCATTTATGTTTGAACTCTATTTTTATTTGGCATTGTAACTCGTACAATATTCGCAGTATTGCTGCCGTTTAATTTCATTATGATTTGCTTCCATATTCTTGTGATTGCTTGCATCATTGGTCTATCTAGTTTTCTTTCTTGAAAGCTCCTTCCTTTTTGCTTATGACAAAAGGGGAGAAGAGCTTTGGCTTTCTTATGTCTATGTGTGCAGAATTTTTGCCTATGTATTCGATAGGGGGAGTTCATGGACATAGGGGGAGAAAACAAGATCACTGCTAATCATCGTCAAAAATTGCACAAGATCATTTTGGTTGTCATCATCAAAAAGGGGGAGATTGTAGAAGCAAGCTTCATCTCAAAGTTTTGATGACGTCAACATCAAGTTCATCTGTGCAAAAAGGCAAATGCTTTCAAAAGGCCAAGATCAAGTGGAATGGAAGTGATCAACATTCAAAGCTTCATGAACATTGGACTGATCAACTTTCAAAGTTTTGGACACAAGCTATGGTATATCAAAATCCATTAATTTAATTGATATACAAGTGTTCAACATCTTTATCATTTGATCACATTGCATTAGCATACTTTTTAAACTATTTGAATTGGTATAACACTATTTTTATAAGTATTTTTCTGAAAAATAGCAGTGTTAACCGATTAACCATATAGGTTAACCGGTTAACCATTTCAAATTTTGAATATTTTGGTATAACGTTCAAGTGTTAACCGATTAACCATATAGGTTAACCGATTAACACTGAACGTATTTTGAAAAATGGCTTTGTTTCAAGTTCAAAAATGGTTTGAAAATTATACCAGTTCACATTTTGAATTATACTCAAATATACCTGTTGGAAAAGGTGTGTTTACGCATATAAATTCTGAGTTTTTCAAATTGAAAAACAATCCTCCAATAATCAATTTCAAAACAATTCTTTGAATCAAATTCACCACTTTCAAATACTTTTCAAATCTTTTCAAAAGTGTTCATATTGATCATATCTTTCATATGCATAACATTGAACACTTGTGTTGAAATTAAATGAGTGAATTTTGATCAGAAGGAGAAGATCAATCTCAGCATTGATATTACCACTATTACTCTCAAATCAAAGTATTCAGATTACTTGTATTTTGACTTGTGATCCAGCATTGTTGGACATAAGGGTGAGTGTTTACAAGAGGATTGTTCTTGTACACTTGTTGATTTTTATTGTTTGATAGTAGGCCTCACCGGTTGATGGTGTGATAGGCTGTACTTTATTAAACAATAGTGAAAACTCTCTTTCATGTTGAAAGGGGAGTGGAGTACTCTCGGATTGTGAGGGGAACCACTATAAATCTTGGTGTCCACTTTGTTTTTCTTTCTACTGCATTCATCACCAAGAACCTAACCAGTAAAATTTCAAGAATACCAAAAAACCGGAAAAAGTCTCTAAAAGCCTAATTCACCCCCCTCTTAGGCATACTCTGTACTTACATCTTAAGCCTGGGATCAGCCCCAGGTTGGACATATCTAGTCCCATGGAATTCTGGCACTCAAGAGATCGCATCTTTTCTTCAATCATTTGAATCCTTCTATCAGCCTCAGAAGGTCCTGCAACATTCACAAACCTGGGAGTGAATATATCCTCCTGCCGATCCTCGTTCCACATATGGTCCAAACTACCATGAATGCCTCCTGTAGTATCAAAACCGAAGCCATTCCCATTTCCATTACCCCCATTAGCAAAGCCACCACGATTAAGACCTGTTGTATTCCCAACATCAGTAGTGTGTCCATCTCCTCCAGCAGTAGGGATGACTAAAGTTGGTATTGAATTGCCCACCTGAGGGGTTTCAACCTGAGTATGGTTAGTAGTAATCCCACCATGCAATATCCCATCATCGTCAACTCGTGCTATTAGAGGTTGCACCAAGGTCTGAAGTTGAGCCTGCCCAGTAGAAACTCCTTGCATCATCTCCATTAGCTGCGCAATACGGTCCCTCATTTCTTGCATTTCCACTTGCATTTGATCCATCAGCTTTCTCTGATTACCTCTAGTACCGTAGCGGTGAGTTATCTGTTCTGCAATCCTGAAACACTAGTGGCACAAGAAACAAGGTAAGGTTAACAGTTCCGATGCACCTGCAAATGCGAGAAACATGCTAAAATGAAAACATGTATATATGACAAACAGGGAAATTTCCCCCATGATTCTAGCTTCGGAAAAACAACCAAGACGATGGAGAGACCCGCAGGCAAGCACAGAATAGAAACTCCTCATATATAAACGTAAGCCCATAGGAAAAGTATAAACAGCAAATGAGTACAAACAGAAAGAGACCTCAACCAACAGGTCTGGTGATGGTCCATACAAAAGTCTACGCTACAGAATACAAAGAAATCAAATCAAACTGGGTGGCGAGACTGGAAATCCTTCAACAACGCCTGTGTATCCGGATGGTCTGGCCTAGTGAGTAAACCACGTATGAGCAACTCCTGCTGACTGATAGTGGACTGAAGATCCTCGACCGAGTCCTCCCTCCCAACAACCTCTTCAAGTCTACGCCTCTTAGCACTAGCTTCTTCTCTATGCTCCTCCAAGGTTGCAAGCGCTTCATACAATTTGTAGTCACTATGTCTTTTGAGTGCAGCTTCCTTTGAAATCTCCTCATCTTTAGCTTTGAGATGGGCCTTCTGTTTGATGATATGCGCCTTCAACTTGTCTTCACGCTGCTTGCTAGTAGACATAGCAGCGTTCCACTGAGCCTCAAACTTGGAAATCCGCAAATAGGCTTTATTCAGCTCTTCCTTTTTGGTGGCAAGAACACCGTAGGTAGCATTCAAGTCTTTTCATGTGCGCTCCCTATTCACCAACTCTGTTTGCTTTTTCAGAGAATATCATGCTTCATTCCTTTCACTTCTGAGCTGAGCCATCTCCCTCTCTAACTCTTCGTTCGTCTTCTGCAACTCTTCCTTCTCGCGACATACCTGATCATACCTTTGGATGTCTACTGTAGTAGGCTCCTCAATCACAGGTGGGAAAACAGGCTCCACTAGAGGATATGGCATCAAGAACTTCGCGACCCTCTCATGAATCCAAGCCACATAAGGGTCATAAGCCTGATTGTTGCTCTTCCCTAGTAATGCTTTGCCTCTCCTATGAATACTCTGCCAAGCACGCTCGAGTCTGATCAAATCATCACCCTCTAACAAACCCGTGAGATACAGAGATTCCTGTATCTCTTCTTCCTTTGGAGCGTCCCTGAGAGCATATCCAAACTATCGTACCAACAAAGAAGGGTTGTAGTTGACGCACCCCTTCCTTCCGACTAGGGGTACGTTAGGAAATTTGCCACAACTGTAAATAATGTCAACGCCAAGCAAGTCCCTATCAAACTAAATAATATCCTTAGCAGTCAAACCCATCATCCTCTCAGACCACTCTGAGGTAGCAATAGTATCCACAAACTGACCACTCTTAGGCATGTGACTCATCAACCACCTATAAAGAAAAGGAACACAACATGAGACATTTTTCCCCCTTCAGTTTTCATTCTTGTGGTGCATAGAATGAAAAACGTCTCCTAAAAGTGTAGGGACCGGATTTCCTGAGGCTAGCAGGTAGAAGGCATCCACGTCCACAAAATCAGGCAAGTTTGGAAACAAGACAATACCATAAATGCAAAGTGCCAGAATAGCACTAAACACAATCCAACAGCCATTCTTGGCAAACTTATGAGCTTTCTCAACAAGAAACAGTAACAGAAATCCATAAGTTCCTTTTCTCTCAACTAACTTCCCTTTTAACTCTGCAGCATCCAACTGTAATATAGCAGTGAGCACAGCTAGGTCAGGCTCCGCATCTGTGTGGATAAAAGGCATCTGGTCACGAATAGGCACCCCTAACATATCAGAATACTCTTCCAAAGTAGGTGCTAAAACAAAATCCGGGAAGACAAAGCACCTCAACCGTGCGTCGTAAAACTGCAAAAGAGTATAAATGCCACTGATCTCATAGGATGAGGGTTTGCAAACGCATCTGGCCAATCTCCCATAGTCTTGTCTAAACTGTTCCATCACACTTGCTTCAGCTATAGCAATCAGACTCCTCAAAGAACTGACGTCTGGGGTAGGAAACCTGTAAGCAACTGTCCTTTTCAAAGGCTCCATGTCAAGAATGAAGAACATGACCACTAGAATCAGGAGGGAAATATACACCTGCAATCATAAATACATGTTAATGAAGAGATGCAAATGAAAATGCAAATGCAAATGCAATGCAACAGAGGATCAAGCTTGTTGTGTTGTAGCTCGAGAAGAATCGGCGCTTCACTCTAGTACTGACATAAGAACCCCTTGGTACCATGAACACAGGTTCACACTGTCAAGAACTGGGTAATCTGGAGGTCAGAGTTTCCTGGATAACCCATCCACTCACAGGTACGGACCTATCCACTGACAAGGTTTGGCATCCTATGCGTTCATCAGCGTCACAGACTTTCAAGAAACGATGATACGATACCTAGAAGGTGTGACATCATCATCTCTTGAAGCGACCTCACTTAGCTGAATCCCAAATGATCAGTTCCCAGAGTCGACAACCCTCAAATCTAAATTCCAGTCGGATCCTAAGGATCGTAAAGGAACTCGTCAAATAGAATCTCGTCTGAGTATGAATTTCATAGGGAACTGTGTCTGCTAAGCAAACAGGTTCACCCACTAATCTCCACTTCTAATACTAGGCTTGTACTCAAGCCCAGGTTCGGCTTCTCACTCAATGGAACTCCCCTCCCCACACCACAACAAGTATGATACAATGCGGAAAGTAAAATGCGGAAGTAAATAAACATAAAGCACATATATACACACACCCAAAAGAAAACACACAAGCGCTAGGATTAACTCGCGTAGGGGATATTCCTGTCCCCAACAGAGTCGCCAGTTGTCGCTACTGCGAAAAAAGGAGGCCGACAATGACTAACAGAGTCGCCACCTATCGTTATTTATCCCAAAGAAAGGGAAATGAAACGATCAGAAAAAACCTGACGAAAACGGGAAAAGACAAGGTCATCGCAACCAAGTCCTAGGTTCGGGAGTCGGTTACGCAAGGGGAAAGGTATGAGCACCCCTCACGTCCTTCGTACTCGACGGGATCCACGCATGTGTTGTCTAACTAAAAGGGTGTGTAAACTATCTACACTAAAGGCTCATGGACAAAAGAAAAAGAAAACAGAATTGACTCGGCAAAGCATCACCGCTCTGTGCCTACGTACTCCCTCGTGCAATGGGAAAGTCAGAGTCAACGTAGTTCGCGTAACTACGGCCAAAGAAGGGGGGAAGGTTGCTCGCCAAGATATCGTGTTTTGTGCCTACGTACTTTCGTCTGGTACGAAAGATCAGAGCAAATGTAGTTCGGGCTTACGAGAACACAGGCTGTTCAAAAGTTTTACCCGAGTAGGGTTAACAAACAGTTCTAGCAGTTGGTGTATGCAGCTCGACCTTTGGAGACTTAGGCGTTACCGTTTGCGATAGGACTGAAAGTTAACAACACTCTTGTTTATGAAAAGAGTTTTCCTGATTAAGACCCCAAGGGGTGAAAAATAAGTTGAGTTGTTTTTGTGTTTTTTTAAGGAAGAAGTGTTTTGAATTAGAGTGTTCATAATGTATGTTGTAACAAAGTCTAAAACCTAGGATCGAATGCGTCGCATATCGTCCTAAGGACGTATACTAAGCACTCTAGGCAATTGAGATGTACTCAATCAACATTTCCCAAGTACAAGGCTCATGGCACAACACACATTATATTTATTAAGTGAATTGAAGTTGTTTGAAGATGAGAAGAGAAAGGGAACAAACTAAGGAGGACCAGACCAAACCCTAAAAGTTGTCATGAAATATGCACCTAAAGTTGAGTTTGAAAGGGGACTACCTAACGTTATCATGCATGGTTAGAACCCTAATGTCTATCATAACCTCTCTTGAACAAGAGAGGTTAGAAATCCTAAGGGAAGGAAGACAAAAAGAAGAAAAAACAATGAGAAGAAACAGTGCAAATGAAGAATGCAAACACAAATGCAACAAGGAAGACAAGGATGCAATGCAAGTGAGGGAGGAAATATGTGTGGGGCTGGAGCCTCCACAAGCTCATCTCAACCTCAAGCCATGGTATGAACAAGTGAAAGAGAAAAAGGAGAGAGATGCATCACAAACAAGTAACAAAAACAATGAGAAAAAGTCCTCATGGATTCATTACTTTAGGCAGGCTTCAATTCCTCCTAAGGAGGGACCAAGAAATCTTAAGTAGTATTCCAAAGTCATAGGACGGAATGGGGATGAGGAAAAGAGATCTCAAAAGCTAAAACAAAACATCACAAGTAAATGCAATCAACAACATCAAAGGATGCAAGCAAACACCACATATGGAAACACAATGTGCAAACATGAAAGTATGAGATCATATGAACAACTTATGCATAAGTTAAAGACCTATGAATTGTCACACAAGACCTATAACAAGCTCCTGACATGAAACAATCAAAATAAGGTTCATCAATAATGCACAACCAAGTTTTTGGAAGCAAAACAAATCAAGTACACAAGTAGAGATGCACAAACATGAAGCAACTTGCAAAATACATGAAAAATGATAAAATGCATCTAAAAATTCCAAATAAAATATAAAAGGACCCCCAAGGTATTAGGAACCAGGGGTCAAAAGGGGAGATTAAAAATCAAAAGCAAAGTGCCTCAACAGAGGGAAAACACCAAGAGTGTCCCAAACTAAGGTAAAAATGGAGAAGGAATAAAAGGTAATTCAAATCACATGGAAACAACACTTAAAAATCATGAAAAAAATATCCAAAGATCAATCAAGATGTTAACAAAGTGCTCAAAAAAATCAAGTAAAAATGAGGAATTTAAACATAGAAATAAAATCAAGAAAGAACAAAACCACAATTTAAATCAAATAAAACAGCCCCAATATTTAATTCGTTTTTTAATTGAAAATAAAGTCAAAAAATAAAATAAAAATTTTCAGAAAAAACTAGACAACTTAAAGTTTATGAAAACTATTTTTGATGAATTTTTAAACTATTAGAGCTATTTTATTTGAATTAAAATGTAAACAGCACAAAACAGAAAAATAAAATAAAATAAGAATTAAATGAAAGGAGAGTGGTGCAAACAACAAACATTTTAAGTGTAAAATGCAAATGGGCCCAGGCTGGGGGGGCGAATAGTAACTCGCGAAAGGCCCAATGAGAGAAAAATAATAAAATTCTGAATAGACAAAATGAGGTTGGTTGACTATGGACCAAGGTGGAAAGCACTACAAACCGCATGATCAATATCAAAGTATACCAATCAAGTGGCTCATAATGAGCCACCTCAATTAATGAATTGGGGTTTTGCTATGGTGCCCACAAGCTAAAAGGGAACACGTAGGTCTTAAAATGAAGCACACGATCAAACAAAACAAAATCAGACGAATGCGATTGCGCCACGTCATCGTCTTCAAGCTTGGAACCACTGGTCGCCGGAAAACTTGCTCCGATCATCCCCTCCGTTGATCTGGCCGCCGTGAGCTCCCTTCCCCATCGTAGCTTCATCGTTTCTCAACCGTTTTCCACAAACTCTAGATGAAAACTCATCTACTCGTCGCGAGGATCATGAATCCAACCTTTATTTCCATTAATTCTCAACAACAACCCCAGAAATCAAACAACAAGCAAAACGTGCAAAAATGAAAGTTCACCAAAACTCAAATTAAATAGTCTAAACCTCATCTACATGTTGCAAGGAGTAAGAATCCATGAAAATTAACTCAAAACACCACAGAAATTCTTCAAACCGAAACAACACAATTTGGAGCTCATAAAATCAAACACCATAAACTCAAACGAAAATGATCCAGAAATGATCCATACAACTCAAGGATTCAAATGCAACAAAAATGGTGAAAAACCATGGCATATTAAGAGTGTAAGGTTGAAAATTAGTTTACCTAGTGGAGAGACTCCACTGGGCCTTGAAACTGTGATGAAGCTTAACGAAAAATGCCCAGAATCACTCCATGAACTTCAATTGAGGTGTTTGAAGGCTTGATTTGGTCTGAAAGTGGTTGAATCTGAGAATTCGTTTTTGAGTTTTTCACCACTTTTTCAAAATGTGTTATGGCTGTTCATGCACGAAAATGACCTAGCTCTGCTCCAATTTTCATCTGGAATACTTATATATTGGGTCTATGATCAAATGGGGCTTCAATTCAAGCTAAACAGCCCATTTCAAAATTTCACATTTCACCACTTTTTCCAAATTGCCATACACGTTTTTACCACTACACCAACTGGTTTTTCAATCCAAATCCACTACAAATCAGTTGTATTGATCAAAGGAATGAGATTTGAGGCTTAATTTTGATCCTATGGTTGATATCCATTTTGTTACTTCAAGAGGAAGAAACCATGAAAATGGTGTCGCTTCCGCGAAAATAAGGTGCCGGCAAAACAGAAGAGTCTCTCCCTTTCGTTATTTATCCCTCGGAACGGGAAAGGAAACGATCGGAAAAACCTGACGCAAAGGTATAAGACAAGGTCATCGCAACCATTGTCTGGTTTCGGGAGTCGGTTACGCAAGGGGAAGGTGTTAGCACCCTTCACGTCCATCGTACTCAATGGGATCCATGCTTGTTGTGTTTATCTGACGGGTTGGTTTTATCCATCTACCTATCAAGGTTGGCTTAAAAAGAAAAGAAAATGACTCGGCAAAGCGTCGCACTTTATGCCTACGTATTCTCATCAGAGAATGAGAAATCAGAGTCAACGTAGTTCGACCTACTACGGGTTGCGGGGAAGGTGGCTCGCCAATACGTCAGTATTGTGCCTACGTACTCTCAACAGGTATGAGAGATCAGAGCTTACGTAGTTCGGGATAATACGGCTTACGGGGATTCAGATTCATCTGTTTTATCGAGTAGGGTTAAACAACAGTTCCAGCAGTTAGGGACAAAGCCTGTTTGCGGTGGCGCTGAAGTTTAACGACACTCTTTTCTTCAGAAAAGCTTCCTTTGAATTATGGGCCCACGGGGCAAAAAGGTTTGAAGTTTGTTTTCTGTCTTTTACGAAAGAACTGTTTTTTTATGTTCGTTTGCAACTAGTATCGCACTAGAGACTATGACCTGAGAGTGAATGAGTCGCATGTCACCCAAAGGGTGCCATACTAAACATCCAGACTGTTGAAAAGAAACTCTCCAACAATCCTTTCTCAGATAGCTTAAGGCTCGTAACGTACGACGTCAGTTAACCTTTACTACTGTGTTTTAATTTGTTTTGAGATGAGAAGAGAGAACAGGCTCAACTAATGGGAGACTATCAAGTCCTACTGTTGTCATTCCAAGGATTCATCCTATGATTGAGGTTTGAAACAGGGAACTCTTAGAAGTTATCATGCATAGGTTTCAACCTAAAGTTCTAATCATCACTTCCTTATTAAAGGAAGTGAGGTTCCTAGGGGATCATGTCAATGATAAACAGAAACAGATAAAGCATCAGCTTAAATAGTAAACAGTAAACGACTGTAAAATGCATGTAATGCAAGTGAGGGAGGAAATGTGTGTGGGGCAGCAGCCTCCACAAGCTCATCTCAACCTCAAGCCAGATATGAATAACTGTAATCATACAGAAAGAACATGCTATCAAGCAAGATATAAGTGACTGTAATCACACAGCAGAAGTAACATGCTATCAAGCAAAATAGAATAAACTGCAATCATACAGAGGAAATGAAATAAAATGCCATCAAGCAAATCACGAACCACATAGGCAAGGGAGCTGGGCTCTACCGAATACCCGCAAGCAAAGCCATACAGTAAAAATACAAGCAGAGGGAGCAACTCAACCTCTAGTGGAATCATGCTCCTAGCTTACATCAGTCTAGATATGAACTTATTCTAATGCATCAAGCAAGTCAAACAAGGCACATCAATACAGGAAAGAAAACAGACAAGAAAGGAAAGCAGATCAACCACTCCTACAGCTTCACAGCAAAGCAATCTTCTGCCAGCAGCTCAGTCTTCAGACTTCAATCACCCTTCAAGGCTATCATCCTCAATAACAAGTATCAACTTGCTCCTCCAGGGTTTCAACCCATCAAACATAAGTATCAACTTATTCTCTCTTCCTCAAGCCTCAGCTTTACAGTAAATCCCACCTTCAGGCTTTACTCTTAACTACAAGTATCAACTTGGTTCCTTCAGGCTCTCAATGTATCAATGTAAGTGTCAACTTATCCTTTATTCCTCAAGCCTCAGCTCTTCACTCAATCTCAATTGAATCCTCTTCATAAGTATCAACTTGGTCTTCAAGCTTCAGCTCTCTTTGCTTTACCAGTATCAACTTGGTCTTCTTCATCTACAAGCTTCAGCTTCTCAGAGTAGTCTTCAATCACATGGAAGTATCAACTCCATCCTTCAAACTCTTCAAGCAAGGAACTCCATCCTCTAACAAGGGAGAAAGATTCATCTATCAAGAGCAAAGTTTGGATGATTGGTAGCAGAGTGAAGACCAAAGGTCACCACTAAGCATCCTGTCATCAGAGAAAGGGACCCTCAAAGGTTCTACCAATTTGCAAAGAGCCACACATCCTACCAAAGGAGGGATGAGGCCTTTACAAAAGGATCTTTCATTATAGGGAAGAATGGAAGTGATCAACATCATCCATGTTTATGAAGGAAGAGAACTATCTAGAAGCTCTGCCTACAAAACCCTAATCTTAACCTAATCAAAACTACACCACAAGAAGGGAAGATCTTCAAATCTAAGCCTCTTCAAGCAATCCAATGCATCTTCAACTTGTCTTCATCATCATCCAAGAACAAGAGAAACAAAACCCTAATCTAAGGGAACTAAAGATGTTAATCTAGTTGAGTTAGTGCCTTAGAATCATTTAAAACTAGTACCTAAACTAAAATCAATCAAAAATAGTACACTATCTTATAAATTTCTACAAAAATTCCTAAGGGATCCTAATTCAATTAAGAATGCCTCATAAAAAAACCAGGGACTAAAACATCTATTAAGTCCTAAAATTAAGTCCTAAATCCAAAGGTATCAACCATAAACCCTAAAAATGGAGCTTCTAAAGGTTTCAACCTAAACTACCACCTATTCTCATCACAAAAATGTTAGAAAAATCTATGGGGAGCATGCATATCTATGCTAACTACATACAAAAAATCAAGATCAAAATCATCATCACATGATCACACAAAATTCCACAAAATCAAATATCAAACATGACTATTTTAATATCAATTAAAATGTGAAAATTCCCATAAAATCAGAAAATGCATGAAATAAAAATATTTTTTATCTAAAAAATACTAGACCCTATCATGAATCTAATGCAAAAAGAATGGGGTTAATTGGATCATTTTTCCATTTTTTTATGATTTTATCAAGAACCATGTATAAAAATGAAAAATTAAAGAAAATCAAACTAAAATATACAAACCCACGGTGCAGATAGTAGTAAAAATCAGTTCAATTCATGGATTGGGCCATCAGGGGGGTGTGGTTATCAGTTATTTCACAAAGCCCAAAACACAACTTAAATGAAATGTTGCGTTTCATTTCTCAGAACTCTTCACAAACTGAAATTAATATGTGGCCGTTGGATCTTCATCTGGTCAAAGGTCTCAGCCCCATCCAATGGCTCTAAAGTCATCTTCTTCGTTTTGAACCTCTGAAACACGCGCGCAGCCATGGCCGTCGCCGGTGGTGCTCCGGTCATCGTCCCCAACCCTAACTTTCTCTAGGATCCTCCATTGCAAGTGGTTTATACATGAAACTTATCCCAAATCTCACAAGGAACTCACTCATACCATTAATTCAACCTAAATCCTCAAGATTCGCAAGAACCAATTCTCAACCGAAAATGATAACATCCTTAATTGGTCACTAATTCTCAAATTAATGATCCAGAAATCTTCCTACACCATCCTACTATGCATCTACCATAACAATTCATCTTAATTCTACCTAATTTAAGCCATAGCACAAGAGTTGCATACCTAGTAAATTTGAACGAACAGAAGGGTAGAATCTTCAACTCAGCCTTCAAGAACTTGCAGAACCCTTCACTGAATCACAATCAATCTTCTGTATGCAAAGAAAAGAGTTGAATCTTCTTGAATTATCAAACCCGATTCTGAGTTGCAAGCTTCACTCTCCAATGGCTACTTCACGATTCTTCCACCACAGTGCCTTGAATTTGATCTGGAATTGATCACCAACCTCAGAGCAAGCTATTGAGATCAATTTCTTGGACTGAAATGGCCTCTAACCTTGTAGCCGATTTTGTCTTGCAATGAGAAAGTTCAAAGTGCAAGATCAGTTTTCTCTCTCAATCATCACCAAAAAAATGATTTGAACCACTTCTATTCCATATATAGAATGTGTAGGGATGATCTAGAAACCTCTAGATCCTTCCAAGGAGAAATTCAATCTCTCATGACATGAGAAGTTCACTTATATGCCATGGTATGCACAACCCTGCTAACAACTTGAAATCAATCCCATTCCCTTCCAATTTCTCCCCTCATGACATTTTGGAAGTGTTTGGCTTGCAAGGGATCTTGATCATGCCTTGAATTTGAGTTTTGCACATGTTACTTAAGATGTAAGTAACTACTTTTCAAAGCAAGTCCACAAATTAGACCTCAATTCAAAAATGTGGCTAAACCAATGTTCTTAAAATGCTTTTTAGAGTCAAAATGACCTATTACATGCCTTGGTTTGGATGTGCAGATCAAAAGTATCAATTTCCAACTTTGGTTCATTTAACTTATGCCCTTATTTTAGGTCATTTTTTCAACTTTGAGCTACAAGCAAATCCAACATCTCATGACCTCTTCACTAGCCTTAAAAAATCATTTTGAACAAGTTTGATGTTGAACATTTTCTCATTTGAAGCTTGGAAATAGGAGTTATGGCCTTATGGTTGAAATGACCTATAATCTCCAAATGACCAAAATGCCCTTGACTTGTCAAAGCCATAACTTGAGTTCTACAAATCCTATCAAGGACTTCTAGTACTCTATAGAAATCTAAGAGGATAAGGAACAACATTCATGTTGACCAAAAGTTCATAGGAATCATCCTTCTATGGCAAAAGTTTGATGCAAGTTGGGTAACTTTCAAGCCCCCAAATTCACATACCTCAGATGACCTGTGACTTGTCAAAGTCATAACTTGAGTTCTACAAATCCTATCAAGGACTTATAGCACTCAAATTAAATCTAAGACCATGCTCTACAACATTCATGTTGGGGGCAAGATGAGATGACAATCACATCTTGAGCTAAACTGCCTTGAAGATAGGGGTCAAACTAGGGGATTTTACACTGTCAAGCCTTAGAAACCCTAGCCTGAAACTTCTCAAACTCTTCAATCATAATGAGTTAACCTTGGAATAATCCTTATGACATCTCAATGTATCAATCCATGATCACATGGCTCTTGGATTAGGTCTCAACCTTGTCCAAATCATCAGTTGACCTAGGGTTGACCCAGTCAAAACCCTAATTGCACCACTCATGGCTGAGCCTTCTTAATCTTGCACAATGACCTGTATAGGCCTCAAAGTGATCTTCAGACCTTCTCATGAGCTCTCTCAAGACCTCAAGTCCAACTTCATGACTTCAGAATCATCTGATAGCTTCCCACAACTCTCAAGTTAGGAGACACACCCTCTTGGCTTCAACCACTCTCTCTGAGGATCTTTTAACTTCTCTGACAAGGATATCAACCCTTGGGCACTTGAATAACCTCCTTAGATAGCTTCAGAGCTCTTGTATAGCCCTTGATTGGTAATCATACCTCTTGATCTCCTGCGTACATGTCAATGAAATGCAAATGATAATGCTAATGTGAATGCAATGAAACATAAGCTAGGTAAAGAAATGTTGGGCAAATTTTGGGGTGCAACAAATGGCCTATTTTGAGACCTCAAATTTCCAATGTGAAGATGGCAATGTCTTTGAATTATCATTTGCAATCAGAAAATGCACAAACTTGCCTTGAAAAAGTTTAAAATCCATAAATTCTCAATTTCTCAATTTAAGCCTCCTTTATGAAAAATTCAAACCCCAAATTCTCAAACCAAGCCTCCACCATGACAAGAGATGATTTGTTAATGAAAATGGCCCCATTTGAAGCAAGTTTCATGTTGAAAAGATTTCCATTTGAAGTGTGCAAGTTGGTGAAATGGACCTATAATTTTATGACCTGTAATCTTACTTTCCCAAAATACCCCTGACTTGTAAACCTCATAACTTGAGTTCTACAAATCAGATGAAATACTTCTAGTACAATTTGGAAAGCTAAGATCAAGAACTACAACTTTCATGTTGGCCAAAAGTTGAGGCGAAACATCCTTCTAGGTCAAAACTGGCTTGGAAGTTGGTTGACTTTTGTTGACCAAAATCACATACCTCTAATGACCTGTAACTTGTCCGGATCATAACTTGAGTTCTATAAATCCAATCAAGGACTTCTAGTACTAAAATTAAATCTAAGAACATTATCTACAAGTTCCATGTTGGCCAAAAATTGAGATGAGACTTGTATCTTGAGGTAGGTTGTCTTGAAGTCAGGCACTAAATAGGGGATTTTACCCTGAGAACCCTGATTTAGTAACTTCTCTCACACTTAACCCTTGATGAATTGAACTTGAAATGATGTCTCATATGTCTTAACATAACATCCCGTGACCATAGAGACTTTGAATTGAGTTTCTATCTTCTTCACTTGCACAGTTGACTGAGGATTTACCAGATGAAAACCCTAACTGCAACACTTTCAACTGTAGCTTATTCCACTTCACCCAACAACTTGAATAAGCTCCATAATGACCTTCAAGACACTCAATGGGCTCTCTCAACATCTCATACCCATAACCATGCATTCACCATCTTCTGATGCTCTTCAGTTGACCTCTAAGTTAGGAGCTGACCCACACACATCCATCTATCTTTTCACAAGACAATGACCACTTCAGGATGTCCTGATGACCATTCAAGCTTGAGTAGAACCCCTTGCTTAGGCTCAATGTTCTGAAAACTCCTCTTGCTATGCACATCCCTTTTGATCCCCTGTTCCACAAAAAATGCTATGCAATGCAAATGCTAGAACAAAATGAAATGAAATGAAACATAAACCAAGTTAAGAAAAGGTTGAGCAAATTTTGGGGTGCAACAGAAAGGTCCTTTCAATCTCAATCTCGGAGTAACTTTCAAGAACACGTGGTCACCCTTCTCAAACTCTAACGACCTTCGCTGATGGTTCGCATAACTCTTTTATTGATCTTGAGCCATCTTAATTTTCTCTTGAATCATTCTTATGTTTTCGGTGGTCTCTTGAATACTTTTTGGTCCTAAAATTCCCTTATCATAAACTTTTATCCAACAAAGAGGCGTCATATACCTCCTTTCATAAAGAGCTTCACACAGAGTTGAAGGTAGGAAAAACACTTAGAAGGGGGGGGGGGGGTTGAATAAGGGTTTTAAAACAATTAAGATGATAGAAAAATAACACAATATTTTTATCCTAGTTCGTTTGAACTTAAACTAATCCAGTCCACCCTACCAAGGTGATTTTCCTTTCTTAACAAGGACTTAATCCACTAAATCAAACTGATTACAGTGTTAACCACTAAGACAACTGTCTTAGTCTTCTCAAGAAATCTGACCACACTTGGTCTCTTAAAGAATCTTTTACAAAAGATAAACTAACAATGTGTTTAAGATTTGCTTCTAAAAAGCTATATCACAACAGTGATTTTTACACAAGTTTAAAGAACGAAATAAAAACTATTCAGCTTGAAGAAAGTTTGTATGAGTAGCTTGTTGAATAATTTGTCAATTGATTTGTCAATAATTTGTTAACCTTTGAAGTGATGCTGAGACTTGCTTTTATAGTACTTTGAAATCCATTTCTCAAAGACTGTGCAATCTGTGCATTCTGTTCTTTTTGTCTTCTATTGACTTTTCCTTTCTCAGAAGGGGAATGTTCTGACAAATCCTTTTTGTCTGAATTCCCGTGTCATGCACAAATGAGGAAAGAGCCGTTTAGATAAAGACAAGGAATATGCCAACAAATCTTTATTTGAACAACATCTTCTTAAACAACTTTGGAACGTCTTGCATCAGAATTTCTGATGATATTCCTAGTTCTTCAAATCAGAGTTAACTCAATTAGAGTTTCTCTATCAGAGTTTGCAGCAAAGTGCTTTAAGCGTGAAATTCTTTATCAGAGCATACTTGCTTATCAGAGCTTCTGTACTTGCAGCGTTAAGTACTTCCAGAGTCTTCTGAAGCTTTACGTATGTTCTTTACTCAAGTTCTTCTCAACTTCGCTTAGAGTAATTTGTAGTAGATCAGAGTCTTCTAATGTGTTGCTTCTGACTCTCAGAGCTTTTTCGTTTTGTAGTGTTCAGAGGCGTTCTTGCTTCCAGAATAATATTAATTTTGATATCTGAAACAAATAAACACTTGAACAAAATTAGAGTATATAAATTCTCTATACAAAATTTCATTAATGTTATCATCAAAACTATGAGATATATTAACCACCAATATGTGTTCTAACAATCTCCCCCTTTTTGATGATGACAAAAACTATGGGAAATTTTGTTTAAATAGAAAAAAAATATCTCTCCCCCCTAAGAATATTAATCTCCCTCTGAAATGAATACTTCTGAAAAGATTAAATACTTCCCTTTCAGCTTCTGTATTCTTTTCAGCATAAGAGAAAACTTGTAGATTCTCAGACTTTAGTTCAAAGTTAATTCTTAGAATTTTGTTAGATGAGAATTATTAGCTCTGAAACACTCAAAAATATGATTAGATGAAATTTTATCATGTATGAGTTGCCTTTGGTAACTGTTTATGTGAATTATCAAAATTACCATTTTCTCCCCCTTTTTGTCATATCAAAAAGAATCTTGATTAAGAAAAACTTTAAGACAGAAAAAAAACAGAGAAAAACCATAAATCATAAGAAAGATTCAGATGTAAAAACATAACATTCAGAGCATTGATAAACATTATCCAAAATAGAAATAGACAAACAGATAACATATAAGTGCACAAACAAAGAAACTAAGAAGGACGAGAAGCCAAAATCCTCAGAAGATTTGTTATCTCAGATGTTGACTCGTCTTGTTTCGCCATCCATGTCTTGATTTCTTCTGTTGTCTTTTCCTGCTTGACCATCCAAGATCTTATCTCAGTGTTGCTAGCCTTGAGCTCAGCAAACTTAGCATGCAGATCTTCGTCTTCTTTCTTCACTCTAGATGACTCAGGAGCAGATGCAGAAGCAGAGGCATCGTGAATAACCAAAGAAGCAGAAGCATTCTAGATAATCATGTCAGAAGGTTGAGCAGAATCAAGAGTCTCTTCAGGACCAGGAGCAGAAACTTCTGGAACGACTTCTTCAGGTCTAGACAGTTCAGCAGTCTCAGATGCAGCAAACTCTTCAGAAGGAAGGCACACATCCTTTGCAGGTGTGTTTTCCAGAAGCAAGGTTGGATTTCTGCTAACATTCAGAAGAGTGAGTCTGACAACTTCAGTAAATCTGACCTTTGCATCATCAGAACAAATCTCTTGAAGATTTGAAGCAACAAAATTGAATCTATTTTTGAATCTCTTCCAGATAGCTTCAGAATCATTAGGATTCATACTTGAAAGGCATTCCTTCTTGACAGTAGATAACCACATGTTTATTTCTTTTTTAAAACCAGCAAACAGAGTACCAACATCTAGCCGAGTGTTGCGGTGGAAATAGGATATCAAACTATTAATTAGTTTAAATCACAATTCTTGATTCACAACCACTCTTTGATTTATCCGAAGGAAAAGGTCAAAAGAGGAAAAACCTATTTTTGCATTGTAAACACAATGCGGGGAGAGACCTAGGTAAGGGGTTGGTTAAGCTTAGGGAAGGTACTAGCACCCTAAACTTCTGTAGTACTCTACAGGACCCTTTTGTTTATTGTATGCTCTTTTATTTTATTATCTGCTTTAATATATATTGAGCTAAGGGATAGAGTGACCTAAAGACCTAAGGGTTAGTCCTATGTTTACTCGGCAAGACGTCGCATCTTGTGCCTACGTATCCTGGATAGGAAATGGAATCAGAGTAATCGTAGTTCCCCTCGAAAGGGAGGTTAGAAACGTCTTGACTATGGTCAAGGTTTCAATGGGGAATAAACGTATCTTAAGGACACGCTTACGTGGAGTCTTTGAAACTCCTATTTCTATGTTGAATTTGTTAATTGAATTAGGGTTAAATTAGGGATTCCACGGCGGGAAACCCTAAACAGAGCACGACGACTTTTTGACCTAAAAGTTAGGGTAAATGGCATTTTCGTCCACGACGGGACACCTAGGCTATTTGGGTTTTAAAATGGTTGAAACTAGGGTTATTGACTCGGCGGTCAAACTGTTAATCCTAATTCCTTCAGAGGGAGGAAATTAACGGTAAGAACATGCAAAATGGAAAATTATTATACGACATAAATAAAGTGCGGAAAAATAAAGAAAGCGGTAAAAAAAAGCATCGCGACGATCACTCGCGTAAATTACAAATCCCCAAAATGCAAAAAATAAAAATAAAAATAACCGCGATCATGGCCTCGCATACATTACATCCATGGAACAAAAACGAACAAATGAAATAATAACGAGTCGAAACAAACAAATTAACGAGGGTTAGACAAAAATAAAACGGCTAAATCAAAACTTATTTCTTTTTGAGTTTTTATTGAGAAGAGGAGAGGAGAATTAATTTCATGCTTAAATGGAGAAACTATTCTAATTATTTACTAAAAATTTTAATAAAGAAACTGGTTTTAATTTTAATGAAAAAATATCTTGAAAAAAATGTTTTAATTTTATCGAAAATAAATGTTTTAAATTTTAATTAAAAAAATGTTTTAAATTTTAATGAAAAAATTTGATTTAAATTCAACGAAAAAGGTTTTAATTTTTATTTTAGTGAAAGAAAGGTCATTTTTTAATTTTTCTGTTAACTTAATGAAAAATGGTTTTAATTGGAAAAAAGCTTTAATTAAGAAAAACTGTTTTATTTAGAAATATGTTTATAAATAAAAAATGGTTTAATTTTTGAAAAAACTTTTTAGAAAGATCTTAATTTAAAAAAAAACTGATTACGTTATGTTTTTTTTTTTTTGTTGAAATAGCTTACCTAAACTTAATTGTATTATTAATTACAAACTACATAGTTAATATAGATGAAAAAATAAACAATTGAATAATAAAATAAAAAATGAAACGTAAATAAAAAGGCTTCTGCCGTTTTCTCCATGGATGGTTATCGAAACTTTTCCTCTCCTTCAATCCTTGCATATCAACGGTTCCTTCTTCTATTTATTCTTCTCATTAATCTACAATCAATGAACAAAATAACACACAAAAATCATAAAATGCCGTAAATCAAAGGAAAGAGAAAGCTTACGGTAACGACGATGATGTTGAACGAACTGAGCCTACGTCGTTGGGACTTTTTGCTCGCCAGGATGTTTTTATGAATAATATGGGAAAAAGTAAAAAAAAAAAAATATTTTTTAAAAAATAATTTAAATAAAATACGAAAATAATAATTAAATAATAAAAAAAACTATTTTTGGTTATTTTTTTGTATGAAAATAGAAAAGTTAGAATAAAAATAAAAGAAACAAAACAAAAAGTGAAGAAGGTGGGATTCGAACTCTCAACCTCTCACACTCACAACTCCTTACACAGGGTCTCTTGCCAATTATGCTATTTTATTCATTCAAAATAAAGTGGCACTAGAAATCCTAAAAACTAAAAGAGCGCGCCACATGATATTTTCTTGCAACAATCAAACAACTGCACCACCCGTTAGTGGTTAGTTTAAACGCAATGCAAAATGAAATGGGATGCAAGATGAAACGACTAATCTTAGGGCAAAATTTGGGGTATTACAGTTGCCCCTATTTAAATAGCTTCACCGGATGATTTGAGCGACGAAGGCTCGAGAAATCATGGGGGAAGGATTTAAATATAGATAACCGAAAATTTTGCCCTTAGATGCAGTGATATGCAATGCTATGGACAAAACGGAAATAAACTATAATGCTGACAATGTCATGAATTTAGTATGGTGCGTATGATGGAATGGTGAATGCAGAGATGCAGACAACACGACGACACCGGGGAAAGACGCGACGGACCACACTGGAGAATACGACGCACTGGGTGACAACACGACACTGGGGAATTCTAAAGTGATAGTCAACTGGTGCGAGTAAGACCAATTATCACTTTAGGAAAAGGAATGGTAAGAGCGGGATCCTTAATGGAGATGGCACCGGTGAGACGGCCTCCACTGGGGAAATTTAAGAGTAATCATCAACAGGTTCAGGCGTGACCGGCTGATACTCTAGAGTAAGAAAATAAAACTGGATTTGCACGACTGTAGGATCGATTAACAAGATGCTGGAGCATTGAGCAAAGAATAACATCCGAGCTTCTGTAAACTTTCCCTCGTGACAGGATCAAACGGAATTTAGGAATCTGTAGAAAATATACAGGGTAAAACCGGCTGTATGCCAAAATAAATGGTCTTAAATGGGAAACGTCCTGATAAACTTTCTCGAGAGAGAACTGCCACTTATCGTTGGAAGGGACTTATATGCTAAACTGGATAAGCTCTCAAATAAAGAGATTGCTGCTTATCTGTGGATAATAGATTGATGGATAATATAAACTTCTTCACGTCTCAAGTCTATGCTCCCTGGACATGATTCAGTTTCTTCTTTGTCTAAAGGATAAAATAAACGTCTTCATAATTCGAGATCGGTGCTCTCCCGAATATGATTCGGCTCCTTCTTTTACTAAAGGGTAAACAAACTTCTTCATACTTCAAGATCTGTGCTCTCCTGAATATGATTCCGCTCCTTCTTTTACTAAAGGGTAAACGAACTTCTTCATACTTCAAGATCTGTGCTCTCCTGAATATGATTCCGCTCCTTCTTTTACTAAAGGGTAAACTGAACTTCCTCATACTTCAAGATTCACACTCTCCTGAATATGATTCTGCTCAAACCTCCCCTTTCTTCAAAATGATACGGGAAATGGAAACCAAACTGCTCGCTGAAGATGGTCATTTGCTGCAAGTCATAACGAAGATAGGATAAGCTTCTCGGGCGAGAAATGTCGCTTATTTGCAAGAGTGGCAATAATAAGCTTCTCGGGTGAGAACTACTTGTAGAGGTGGTAACAGGTAATGTAAATTGTAAAGAAAGTTGTGATGATGGCAAACATCTAGATCACTGAGTGATAGCAGGTAACATAAATTGTAAAGAAGGTCGTGATGATGGCAAACATCTAGATCACTGTAATGTAAATTGTCAAGAATGTTGTGATGATGGCAAACATCTAGATCACTGAGTGATAGCAGGTAACGTAAATTGTAAAGAAGGTCGTGATGATGGCAAACATCTAGATCACTGTAATGTAAATTGTCAAGAATGTTGTGATGATGGCAAACATCTAGATCACTGTAACGTAATAATGAGCTCCTTGTATGAGAAGATCAATTGTAAAGTGTATTGTAAAGTGTAAGGTAGGTGATAAGCTCCTCGGCTGGGAACTGTTGCTTGTCTATTGTGCAATGTAGTGATAAGCTTCTCAGGCGAGAACTGTCGCATATCTGCAAAGGATTGTAAATGCTTTTCTTGAGAGATAGTGCAAAATAAATGCACATCCAGGTATGTTCGGTGACCGACGGGACTGAAATTCAATCTAGAATTAGGCTAGAAAGAACTGATAAACAAAACTCCATTGAGGACACGAACTCGAATGGGGACTACCTTATCTTAACGCGGAAGGGTAACGGAAATAACCATCGTTCACGAGGGTTGAACTCTGTGGGGAAACTGGAAACAAGTAGGTACTTTATGCTTAGGGCTGACGATTTACTTGGAGAGAGCAGACAACCCCAATTACTCGGTGGTAACGACAAGGATGACGACAAATAGCAAGCATGCAAATGCTAATGCGTATGCCAACGTGTATACTAATATGTATGTTCATGAAACTGTCATGAAATGAGTATGCCATGCTTATGCTTATGTTTATGCTGACAAAACAGATGGGAGAGGAGACAGGAGATGAAATAAACATCCTGACAAGAATACCCGGCGGCCTCTGCAACAGTACATCTATCGAGAATAGGAAAAGTTAATGGTAGAACCAAATCTGGCTTTAAAGTTCTAACTTCCCTGGGGAGAAAATCTCATGACTTCCACATGGGGATGCGATACGACTTCACCGGAGAGTATGATGCCCTGACTTCAACTGGGGATTCATGACCTCCGCATGGGGATAAGATGTCATGACTTCACGTGAGAGATTGCTATCATGAACCATAATCAGCTCAAGAAATCTTGGATCATAGACTTTCGGGGATAAAATAAATATCCGGTGTATGGGGAAGGTGTGGAGCTAGACAGCTTCATGGAGGTAGTGTAGCAACTTCCTGGGAAAAGTACCTCGGCTTCCTGGGGAAAAGGTATATCCGACTGGGGATAAAATATATCAAACTTCCCTGCGGAGAGTTCATCATACTTACTGGGGAGAAATCAACATACATTCCTGGGGAAGGTATCTTGACCTCTTGGGGAGAATATGGCAGTCTCCTGGGAAGTATTTCCTGAGGAAAGTAAGGCAATTTCACTGAGGAACAGATAATTCCGCTGAGAATGGGGTTCAAGAACATATATCACTTGGAGGATACCGGGGATATCTCTGCAATCTTGAGAGTCACTGGGGATTTATCGGATGGATCCCCAAAAGTGTTGTCAGCTTAAAGTCTCGCTGGGGACTGTTACTGGGAAGATGCTGGTATGATCTCTGCTGTCTTGGAGATTACCGGCTCAACCCAAAGTGTTGTCAGCTTATAGTCTCGCTGGGGACTGTGTCGGCTTAAAGTCTCTCTGGGGACTGTGTTGAGGCAATGGTTAAGATGTAGATTCTGCAATGATGAGATTTACTGGGGAATGAAGACTGCCGGGAGTAAAATCCATCGGGTGCACGAAGAATATCGTGAAATGAAGCTAACTTTTATCTCAATGGACTTTGTCGTAGTCTCCATTTTGAAAATATCATGCCCCAGAGTACCTGTTTCGTAAGGAAAAGTCAACTCAAGAGGATTTTATAGAGAAACATGGAGTCCAGATGCCCCACTATTTTCCAACTCTTGGAGAGATTTGTCAGATCTCGACGTAACTGGCTCAGATCGACGGTGACATGACTAAGTCTTCAAAAATAGCTCTTAAGAATGTCAGGCTCGCATTGATGAGAAAACTGGAAACCATCTGCCCCTGTTTAGCAGGATCTGTGACATCTATATGTAAGTTTCTAAGATATCAGGCAAAACTGACACGCGTGAAATGCTATCCTGAAACTATCAATGCAACAATATATTTGTCTTGAAATTTTTGTTTTTGAAAAAGATATCGCTGTAACTCGTGACCGAAATCACTAGCTAGGATATGCATTTAACTTGTAATGCCAACGGTAAATTGAGTATAGCTCGTAGGAGTCAGGAAACGTTATCTCGTCGAGTATGCTTTCAAATGAATTCCTACTTCAATTAGGTCTTTTAAGGGTTGTATCGTGGCTTGGTTCACGGTTTAAGAAACAAAGGATAAAGGCTCAAAATGTGATTGTACCCACCCCTCTTCGTGATGTTCTCCAATCCTAATTCACTTAGTTGGATACGAGCACTCATATCTCAATCGGGTTTGATATGGTCGAGAACTCATTAAGGCTTCGGACATGGCAGTCACTCACCTATTGTCTTTTGTGTTTGATCCAACACGACTTTGTTCTTTATTGGGGGATTCTTTTATTGTAATCCTTTGTATTTTTTACTTGTATTCCCTAACTTTTGCCTGGACGTCGTCTTTTAGATTTGACTCTTGAGTCCAGCGGGATGCCCCAGTTTTGCCTAAGTCTCCTTCATAGGTTTTGACTTAGCAGGCTATATTATTTTTATTTTTGCTGAATAAGTCGTGTGACTCCTTTGAAAGGCTTATGACTACCCCACTCTTTAGGTAGTAGAGGTATGGTCATCGACTTCTAACTTCCTAAGATGTTAGGGATAAAATAGATCCTCGAAGGTTCGCTCCTCCTTTGTGAGAGTCTGCGCGCTCGATTGGTTTAACTGAAAAACTACTCTGCCCCAGGTTAAAATAAGGGTTTTAATTTGGAAAAGAAGAAAACTCCTACTTCAAGGCTCAAAGGGGTTTAAGAGAGGTTATCATCCTTATGTCTCCATTGTTTGGGATTTGAAACAATGCCTTACATCATCAGCGGGTTTCAATCAGAAGCATACGACAAGAGATTTGATGTTTTGGTTCATCATCCTCCTCCCAATTCTCTATCAAGGCAAGAGATCGGGTAAAGTTGGCATTATAAGTTTATGAAAAAAATATTTTGAATGTGAAACAAATGGATTTATTCAAGACAAATATTATGCATTAATTATTCCAAAATAAACGAGTTCATACATGCTAATTATGCTTAATCAACGAAAATAACATATAAATAAGCAAAAATGAAATGTCTCAAAGTCCTTCAAAATGCGTTTATGAAGTCTTCGCATCTGCGACCGACATGGTAGTGGTGGTTTCCTTTGGCGTAGCCTCACTGGAATGAGTCGCCTTGCTTGCCCCAGCTAGATCGGTCAATGCTTCAGTATCAGTCTTCGAATCTTCCTTCAGACTAACTTTCCCAGATTCTTGGTCGATCGTGGTCACATTATCTGGAGGGCTGCTGAAATGAAGTGAACTAGGCTTTTGAATAAATACTGGCTTTGGCAGATTCACAGGAGAAGTAACTGGCTGAGATATGTTGAAAACCTTGAGAAGAGTCTTGAGCTTTGGCGACAGATCATCGAAAGACAATACCTTTTGTTCCAACAAATCTCTGACAATGCTATTGAGCGCATAACAACCTTCCAAATCGTGACCAGGCGCACCCTCATGAAATAAACAATGAGCGGCGGCGTTGTAGTTGGCAGGCAAAGGATTGGGAGGTGGACCCAAAGATCGGGTAGTAATCAGACCACGTCACACTAAGAAAGGATACAACTCAGTGAAAGTCATCGGAATCGGAGGACAAGGTTTATACTGCCTCTTACTTGGACCATTATGTCGGGGTGATCACTCCTCTGATGGTTGGCATACAGGACTGTTGGGCACTCGTTGACAGTTGATAGGAGCTTGTGCAGACTGATAAACAGGAGGTTGTTGATAAACCGGATGCTGATAGACCGGAGCCGGTGGCACAAGCTGATAGGTAGGAAATTGAGGATTGACAGGAGTTACGACAGTAGCCACATAGGTTGTGGAGCATACTGAATTGGATAACCTTAAACATAATTCTGCTGAGGTTGCCAAGGTTGATGAGTAGCCATCGAGCGATTTGATAACACGAAATCGTATAGATATTTTCATGCATATTTCAACTAAAGTCTAACCGTTTTCGATCCGATTTCGGGTTATTTCCGTGTATTTGTCTGATGTTTTTGCAGGTATTCAACGATCACGTCTAAACAAGGCAACATGAAGAAAAGAAGCAATCCCAGATGAAATATGGACGAAAAAGGAGTGAAAACACAATGAAAAGCGCAGCAGACAGTTTTTGCTGATGTGACGACCGTCACAGATGCATGACGACCGTCACACGGGTGACGACCGTCACACCTTGTGACGACCGTCATGCAGGCAAAAACGCCCCACTCAGATTACACGTCAAAAGAGCAGTTCCAATTCCCATTAAATGGTCCACTACTCCCTAAATTATCTGCCTCAAGGTCCATCATCCTCAGAGGTAACCGTTGGAATTCCACCTCTATAAAAAGGGAAGCAGGGGACTTCAAAAAGGGAGCCGCATTCATACCACGAAGTGCTGCCAAATTTACTTTCCAGCAAATTTACTTTCAGTTATTATTTGTATCCATTTCTCCAGTTTCATTTGTATCCCTTTCCTTTATTTCCCTTTCCATTCTACTCATTCCCATTTCCGCTCTTCTGTAATTGTTACTGCACTGTACGATTGAATTGGAACTAAAGACAGAATCCTGCCAACATCTGTGGAGGATCTGCCCAAAGGCCAATTGGCATTATTTACAGGTTTTCATTTTGATCGACTTCTATTTTATCATAATGCAATTTATTATTTATTATTATTATTTATGTTTTGCTTTTCTAAATTCCATGTCTAGCTAAACTTAGGTAATCGATATGTAGTAATAATTCGAATGGGACTTGATAACTCTTGTTTGAAAACTTTCTTTTCATAAAAATAACTTATGGTCTAAGTGTTTAAAATTGATTCACGAAATAAACTTCGTCGCGAAAGCGAGAACTTATTTTAAAGTAGTTTTGCCACGAAAGTGGGAAATTAATTAAGATACGAACCAACAAGCGAAAGCTGCGGTAAGGTCAGATAGTAAACACTAGGCATTTGTTTTAATAACAGCGAAAGCACTTTAAAACGAATTAGAACTTAGAGATTTCCAAAAAGTAATTTTAACCCCGAACGGAACACGAAAGTGTACATTAGGCCCTTAGGATTATGATTAGCGTCAATAACCATTGTGAGACGAGAGTCTTCAAATCTCCATTTTCTGCTTAAATAAACTGTGAAAACTATTTCATACACCAGTCACTTATCAAGTCCCTGAAGAACATAATTACTACGTATCGATTTGATTAATTAAAATCTAAATAGTAATCTTAGTTTCCCCTTTTAGTGACAACGTTATTCCCTTAAAACATATTCTACCTAGCTAAACATAGTAACTCCCGAGAACACTAGTTTGATTACGAGTCCCTGTGGGATCGATATCTTTTATTACTACGCGATAGACTGTGCACTTGCAGTTAGTTGTATTAGACATAGAAAGTCGCGATCAAGTTTTTGGCGCCGCTGCCGGGGACCCGTTTAGTCAATAGTGTAACCTTCTGTTACGCCGTATAGACTAGGTAAACAATTTTCATTTTTCCTTTACTAGTGTTGTCGATTGTATGCCAAGTGATCACCCACAAAGCGACATCTTGAAACCTTCAGTCGCAGAACTAGAACGCTTCTTACATCTAAGAAGCCGAATCATTGAGTACCAACTCAAACATAACATTCCCGATCCTCTCACTCCCATTCTCAAATCTGAAGAAGAACCAACGATGGCTGAAGGACCTCCGAACAAACCGCTGAAGGCATACGCTACACCATCTCAGATGGAGCCTAGAAGTAGCATTGCTGCCCCACCTATTACCCGAAATGATTTTGAGCTGAAACCATCATTGTTGTCGGCTGTACAACAAAACCAATTATCAGGAAACGCAACTGAGGATCCGAACGAACATTTAACGAAGTTTGTACAATACGCAGACACAGTGAAAGCAAATAGAGTAACTCCAGACGCGATAAGACTTCGTCTTTTCCCATTCTCTCTTAGAGACAAAGCGTGGACATGGTTACAATCGTTACCATCCAACTCCGTTACAACGTGGGAGCAATTGAAGAACGTCTTCTTAGCGAGATATTTTCCACCAAGCAAAACTGCTATGCTTAGAGCTCAAATCAACGGATTTCGACAGAAAGATACTGAATCTCTTTACGAAGCATGGGAACGATTCAAAGATATGATGAGAACATGTCCTCACCACGGTCTAGAAGACTGGGTGACAATCCATACTTTCTATAATGGGCTTCTATACAATACTAGATTAACCATAGACGCTGCCGCGGGCGGTGCACTTATGGATAAGCCATACGATGAAGCCTATCAACTAATAGAAAACATGTCACAAAACCATTGCCAATGGGGAGGTGAACGCACTCCAAATGAGAAAACCTCAGCGAAAGGTGGGTTGTACGAAATCAGCAGCCTTGAAAAGTTCAATGCTAAAGTAGATGCTCTAGCACAGAAGATTGATAGTCTGACCGTTAACCCCACTGCAACTGTCGCTGCAGTAACTCCAAATTGCGAGTTATGCGGAAGTACCACTCATAATGCACCCGAATGCCCATTGCTAGCCGGAATCCCGCCAGACCAGGTAAATTATGCTCAAGGAAATCCCTACGCAAATACATACAACCCAGGTTGGCGAAATCATCCAAACTTTTCTTACAAAAGCGAAAATGCATTGCAAATGCCTACTGCTCCGCAAGGATATCAAAAACCAGCTGCTCAGAATGCACCTAGGAAATCAAACCTCGAAATGATGATGGAAAAGTTCATAGCTACTCAAGCTCAAACGAACAAAGAATTTCTGAATCAAAACATACACACTAGCGAGCAAATTAAACAGTTGACAGGAAAAGTAGACGCTTTAGCCACCCACAACAAAATGTTAGAAACTCAGATATCGCAAGTGGCTCAACAGCAAGCATCTGCTGCCGCACCTGCTGGCACATTTCCTGGACAACCCGAACAGAATCCCAAAGGTCAAGCAAATGCTGTGATACTAAGAAGTGGAAAAGAATTGGACGAACCGATCGATCCGAGGACCGAAAACTCTGCCATGCAACAGAAACCAACTGAACAAGCAGAAAAGGAATCTGAGTTAGAGAAGAAGGAAGACAACGAGAAGGAGGATGCCGCAAATGAAAAAACTCAAGCACCTCCAGCGCCATATAAACCACCTATCCCTTATCCGCAAAGACTAATAAACTCTAAAACTTCAGGACAGTTTAAGAAATTTGTAGAGCTCCTTAAACAGTTGAATATTACTATTCCTTTTACAGAAGCGATAACTCAAATGTCGTCATACGCTAAATTTCTCAAAGAGATCCTGTCGAATAAGAGAAAAATCGAGGATAATGAAACAGTTACACTCACTGCAGAGTGTAGCGCTATTATTCAAAACTGCATGCCTCCTAAATTAAAAGACCCAGGTAGTTTCTCCATACCCTGCGTCATAGGAAAGTTCGTAATAGACAAAGCTCTATGCGATTTAGGAGCCAGTATCAGTGTTATGCCCTTATCTATATGCAAAAAGCTGAATATGGGAGACCTCAGACCAACCAAAATGTCCGTACAATTAGCTGACAGATCAGTAAAATACCCCGTCGGAATACTGGAAAACGTTCCAGTACGCATAGGACAATTCTACATTCCAACCGACTTCATAATCATGGACATCAAGGAGGACACTGTAACCCCAATTATCCTAGGAAGACCATTCCTAGCTACAGGCGGAGCGATTATAGACGTGAAGAAAGGAAGGCTAACATTCGAAGTAGGAGAAGAAAAGATAGAGTTCATTCTCACCAAGTTCTTACAAGCACCAGCAATAGACGATACCTGCTATTTAGTAGACGAAATTGACGAATGCATGAGAGAACTTAAAAATGAAGAGACCACGTATTCAGAAATAATAAAGATTCAAATACCAGATATTTCTGAAGACGACAATTGGCGTAAACCGTATAAAGACGACAACCTAAGCGAAAGCTTAGCACTGACACCAAACCATATGCCAGGTCCGAAGAACCCATCTTTAGAGCTTAAAACTCTACCCAAAAACCTCAGATATGAATTTCTAGACGATGAACTAAAAAGACCAGTGATAGTCAACGCCGACTTAGGACAACCAGAAACCGAAAAGTTATTAGAAGTCCTAAAGAAGTACCCCACCGCGTTAGGCTATAACATAAGCGATCTAAAAGGTATAAGCCCTTCGATCTGTATGCATTGAATTACAATAGAGGAAGACTCTAAAACCTCTCGAGAGCATCAGAGACGACTAAACCCCATCCTGAGCACTGTAGTCAGAGATGAAGTAAAGAAATTACTAGATGCAGGAATCATCTATCCGATCTCCGATAGTGAATGGGTTAGCCCAGTTCATGTCGTACCAAAGAAAGGAGGAGTCACAGTAGTTAAAAACGAAAAAGGCGAATCGATAACAAAAAGAGTCGTGACTGGAAGTAGGATGTGTATTGATTATAGGAAGCTTAACAAGGCTACGCGCAAAGATCACTTCCCGCTACCCTTCATAGACCAAATGTTGGAAAGACTAGCCAAACATTCATATTTCTGCTATCTAGATGGTTACTCAGGATTCTTCCAAATTCCCATCCATCCTGATGACCAAGAAAAGACTACATTCACCTGTCCTTACGGTACTTTTGCCTACCGCCGAATGTCGTTCGGACTCTGTAACGCTCCAGCAACCTTCCAAAGATGCATGATGGAAATCTTCGCAGATTTTATAGACGACATTATGGAAGTGTTTATGGATGATTTCTCGGTATGTGGACAAAGTTTCGAAGGATGCTTACAAAACTTAGAAATGGTACTAGAACGTTGCGTAAAAGTAAACCTCGTCATAAATTGGGAGAAATGCCATTTTATGGTCCGACAAGGAATAGTTCTAGGACATGTCATATCAGATAGAGGGATTGAGGTAGACAAAGCTAAAATAGAGATTATAAAAGATCTCCAACCTCCAAAGTCCGTACGAGAGATACGGAGTTTTCTAGGACATGCCGGTTTCTACAGAAGATTTATAAAAGATTTCTCGAAAATCACAAAACCGCTGACCGGCCTGTTAATGAAAGATGTTGAGTTCGTCTTCGACGACGACTGTTTAAAAGCATTCGAAACATTGAAATCAGCCCTTATCACCGCACCAATCATGCAACCACCAGATTGGAGACTACCGTTTGAAATCATGTGCGACGCGAGTGATTACGCTGTAGGCGCAGTTCTAGGACAAAGGAAGGACAAGAAACTCCATGCCATCTACTACGCCAGTAGAACCTTAGATCCTGCCCAAATGAACTACGCTACCACAGAAAAGGAACTTCTAGCAGTTATATTTGCGCTTGACAAATTCCGTTCTTACTTAGTAGGAGCAAAAATTATAATATACACAGACCACGCTACCATAAGGTACCTAATAAGCAAAAAGGATGCCAAACCAAGACTATTGAGATGGATCCTGTTATTACAAGAGTTTGACTTAGAAATCAAAGATAAGAAAGGAACCGAGAATGTTGTTGCGGATCACTTATCCCGAATAGAAGGCATCAGACACGAACCAGTACCGATAAATGACGATTTCCCGTACGAACGTCTGATAGCCAAATTAGAAAGTGACGTACCCAATTCAATCTCGGAAGATCCAGAATTCGAAAAAGCCGTAGAAGCCGTCTATGCCCAAGTCACATTACCTTGGTATGCTGACATCATCAATTACCTCGCTGCGGGCGTGCTTCCACCAGATCTTACTTATCAGCAAAAGAAGAAATTCTTCCACGATCTGAAACACTATTATTGGGACGAACCCCTACTCTTCAAGAGAGGGGCCGACAACATATACCGTCGCTGTGTCCCAGAGGAAGAAATAGAAAATATTATTTCCCAATGCCACTCAGCACCATATGGTGGTCATGCTAGTACATCCAAGACGTGCGCTAAGATTCTCCAAGCTGACCTATTCTGGCCTAGTCTCTGGAAAGACGTTTACATCGCTGTGCAAAAGTGCGATAGATGCCAACGAACTGGCAACATCTCACGACGCGATGAAATGCCTCAGAAAGGAATCTTAGAGGTAGAAGTCTTCGACGTCTGGGGAATAGATTTCATGGGACCTTTCCCACCTTCTTTTGGAAATAATTACATACTCGTCGCTGTCGATTACGTGTCTAAATGGATAGAAGCCATAGCTGCTCCAACAAATGACGCACGAGTAGTAATCAAACTCTTCAAGAACACTATCTTTCCTAGATTCGGTGTACCCAGACTCGTCATTAGTGACGGAGGATCTCACTTCATATCACGAATATTCGATAAACTTCTCTCTAGATATGGAGTCAAGCACCGAGTAGCTACACCTTATCATCCGCAAACTAGCGGACAAGTAGAGGTCTCAAACAGAGAAATAAAACAGATCTTGGAAAAGACTGTCGCCACCTCAAGGAGAGACTGGTCATCGAAGCTACAAGAAGCTTTATGGGCTTATAGGACCGCGTTTAAGGCACCAATAGGTACTACCCCCTATAAATTAGTTTATGGTAAATCCTGCCATCTCCCTGTAGAGTTAGAGCACAAGGCCTTCTGGGCCATTAAGACACTCAACTTCAACTACACCGAGGCAGGAGAAAAGCGAATCCTGAACTTACACGAGTTGGAAGAACTTCGATTAGACGCCTAAAAAAATTCCCGTATGTTGCACCCTAAAATTTGCCCAACCTTATTCACTTGGTTTATGTTTCAATGTCATTAGCATTTGCATATAGAGTCATGTACATAGGTTACTCATCTGCATAGCATAAGCATAGCAAGTCATACAACAGGGGGACCAATCATTATTCTCATCTCTAGAGGCCGATCAAGAGGTTATTATCCTGATTCAACCTCATTCAAGTCATTAGAAAAGAATTTGGAAGCTATCAAGTCAATGGATCAAGCAGTTCATCTATCTCCTAACTGAGGGTGTCTGAGGATCAACAAAGAAATGGTGAGCTGTGGGCTGAGCATGGGGAGTATCTAGACATCTTGGAGGACTTAGAAAGTCATTTGGAGAAGGAGACAAGTCATTGGTGAAGTCACAAGAATTACAGTTGAAGACAGTCAACTAGGGTTTCATCTGGGTCAACCCTGGGTCAACTCTAGGTCAATTGACTGATTGAAGGGCATTAAGGGCTATTGGAGAGATGTGGGGTTCATCATTTGACATGGAGAATAAAGATATGTTGTTATGCTAATAAGAAATCAAGAGAAATCAAGGAGAAGAGGAGGTTCTAAATTAGGGTTTCTAGGTAAAATTCCCTGGTTTAGGTCAAACTTCCAAGCAAAATAAGTCAAAATGCAAGCTTCAAATGGATCCTTGGCCAACATGAAACTTGTAGAGGATCTCAAGACCTTTAATTTTAGTGGTGTAAGACATCAAGGAGATTTCTAGAACTCAAGTTATGGCTCTTGCAAGTTAGGGGTCGCCAGATGACACTGAAATTTGTCTGTGAAAGTTGACTGTCTTCTGACAAACTTTTGGCCCTCAAGGATAATTCAAATGGACTTTGGAAAAGCATGAGAGTTGTTCCTCATTGTCTCCCCTTTCCAAAAAGGTATGGTATGCCTTCATATGATTTGTGGAACTCTACTTATGGTCTTGGCAAGCAAAGGGTATTTTGGTCATCTGGTGATTACAGGTCATTCTTAGCCTATACCTAAAACTCATACAAGGGAGCTTCAAATGAAAAAATTCCCAACATCAAAGTTGCTCAAAATGGAATTTTAAGGCTAGATAAGATGTTGTGAGAGTTTGAAAATGCATGGAGCATGGATATTTTAAAATGGTCAAAATGACTTGAAAAAGGCTTATAAGTTAAAAAAGTTGAAATTGGATTTTGGTTTGAGAGATCTACAAATCCAAAATGGGGCATATGATAGATGATTTTGATTGGAATCAATATTTTGGAAACAATAGTTTATCCACATTTTTGAGTTTAGGCTTAAAAATTGGACTTCCTTTGTAATTTTGTTTCTTGCACTTTAAGGTACCATGAGAAATTGTTTGCCAAAGCCTTAATTTTGCATAAAATGCCTTGTTCTCACATGTATATCTCATATAAGGGTATTTTGAAGACTTATCATGAGTTTTATGAGATTTACTAAAAATAGTATTTTTGAATTTCTCATTACGTGAGAAGTTCTAGAACTTCCTTGGAAGCTTCTCATATGTTCTAGATCTTTCCTTTCACTTCCATAAATACCCAAGGGTGAGATCATGCCATGGTTGGTGATTCTAGTTGCTTGCAAACCATACTTTCATCTCATAACTCCAAAATTGCATTTTGATTCCCATCTCTCCCAAACTCCATTGTTTGTGCTAGCTATCATCATCATCATCATTCTCCATTGTTGTGGATTGAAAAGCAGGAAAAAGGCACCTCAAATCGTGGCTGGATCATGAGTTCTTCTCCATCACTCCAAGTGGCGTGAAGCTTCGAATTGGCATTTTCAAGAGGTGTAAACACGATTTCTCTTCACCAGCATCATCACCATCATCCAAGGATCAATTGGCACAAGCGGCAAGGGCTGAAACAAGGGATAGCAACCATCACCATATCCATTTGGTAAGAATACGTTTTGATTCCAATCACCAAGATTAGCCATTGTTAGGGTCAATTGTTAAGTTATATGAGATAGAGACAAGCTAGGGAGCATTTATGATGAGTTTAGGACCATTTCATGGAGTTTCGAAATGTGGTGTTCATTCTTGCAAGATCAAAAGAACTTGATATATGAAGATTTAATGCATGTGGTATGGTTTAGTATACTCAGGGTGACATGTAGTACAAGCTAGCATTAAGAGTTTCAAGGTTTAATGAAGTTGAAAAACACATTTTCATGGTGGAACCAAGGATTGGTACTTTCGGTTTGGAGGTTACAAAAGGTTTCAAGGTTAGCTATGGATATGGTTGTGTAGAGGGAAGAACAAGGACCATTTTTGGTTTTTATTTTATGTGTTTTCATGGCCTAATGAAGGAGCTAGGGTTTGTAGAAGATCCATGCATGAAGATGGAATTTTGACATGTTAGGGTTTCTAGAGGAAGAAGAAAGAGGAGAGCCGTTGGATGAAGAGGAAAAATTTGACTTGACCAAAGATCCTGTGGCCACAGTTTAATCTGAATTTTAATGAAGACTTGGGCCAGATTCGCTAACGCCACCCCCCTCATTTCCAGGCCCAATGATTTCAACTATCATTTCTTTCTATTTGCACCCCTTCCACTTATTTCTTTCTATTTCGTATTCATTTTCTTTTTTGTTTCATTCATCTTCAAAAATTCATAACTAAATGGAAAATGCATATTTTTAACTCATTCTTTTTTTAACATTTTCATTAAAATGTCTAGAAAATTACAAAATATAAATATTGCATTTTATATTTTAATTGATATTTTTTCCATATTTTACAAATAAATGCATATTTTGAAGGTTTTATTTCATACATGATCTTGTAGATTTTTGTTCTTACACTTAGAAATATATTTTTTGCCCATTCTTTTTTGTGGTGATTAATATTGAATTGTAGTATTCCCAGAATTTATTACTAGATTTTTTAGAATAAAATTTGATTAGTTTAGATAATTGAACTTAGGATAGTTTAATTAGGGTTTTTAAGTAGTATACTTGAACTTCAACATTTTATTTTTGGGGTTTTTAGGACAAGTTAGCCTATGGGGAATATATGGGACTTAAGGGTAGTTAAATAGGATCCCCTAGAATTTATATTAGGAATTTATATTACTATATGCTATTTTTGGTTGATTTTTGAATTGATTGATCATTTGTGTGGCTCTTAGGGCATAGTTTGTATTGTTTTGCTTTCTTTTCTTCTCCTTTGGGTGTGGAGCTTTGAAGATTGATTTGAGGACCTTGTGAAGACCTTGTGGACGAAGCACATTGAAGACTCAAGATGGAAGATCGATTTCAAATTCATTGAAGATGCTGTGTTTGCTAGAAGACTGTTGAAGACTATAGGATTTAGGGTTAGGAAGAGCCTAGTCTAGCAACTTGATTCACAAACATAGATGGCTTTGTTTGCCTCTATCCCTTCTCTATGATTCAAAGTATCTCTTGAATACTCACCTCCTTCCTTTGGAAGGATTAGTGAATATATTTAAGAGATAGAACTTTTGAGAGAAAACAGTCTGTATAATGTTAACAGTTTGTGTGCCACCTTTGGTGGTTTACTGACTATGAAACATCTAAACTCATCTTGTGAATTATTGCTCATTTAGGAGTGCTTGGTTTGAAGAAAAGCCTTTGGAGATTTGAAGATAGATTTCATTTCCTTGAAGATGAAGATGGATGATGTTTGAAGCTTTGCTGTTTAGAGCTGCTGTGGCTGTTTATTTTTGCTGTATTTCAGTTCTTGATGTATTGTGTGAACTTTCCTGGATTGTATTGTTTGCTGTTTAACTTGTTGGGTTGAAAGTGAATCCTGTTTCACTTTTACCTATTGTTTTCAAGGTTCGAGGTTGAGTGCGACTCCCTTGCCTAGCTTGTACTGCTGCATTCATGCATTTTACCGTGTTACTGTATATATCTGATATTGTTTCTGTTTCTGTCTATTCCCTTAGGATCTCTGTTTCTCTCTGTGCAAGAGAGGAGCATGATAGACACTAGGTCTTAACCCATGCATGATAACATTAGGATAGTTTGATTCCCTTCGCAACCGTAGGTTAGAGTTCTGTCTCTTTCTTTCTCAAAACAAACAGAAAAAGACAATAAGATTTCAAACACAATAAAAGACACTTCTTTCGTAAAAGAATGTGAACTCATCAAGCCGTCATTTTTGTCCTCTTGGACTGGTAATCAGAAAAACCCTTTTTCAGAAGGAATAAAAACAATCAAAACAGACTTGTGTCGTACGTGGCCCGAACTACGTTTGCTCTGATCTTTCATGCTGTATGAAAGTACGTAGGCATAGGATGCGATATCCTAGCGAGCAACCTTCCCCTCTTTCCCCGTAGGTAGGCGAACTACGTTGACTCTGATTTCTCGTTCCAGGCGGGAATACGTAGGCATAAAGTGCGATACTTTGCCGAGTCATTTTTATTTTCATTTTATTTTCTTTTAACCCCTTAACCCTTAGTTTAGATAGAAATACCAATCCGTACTAGAAAACAAGCGTGGATCCCGTCGAGTACGACGGACGTGAGGGGTGCTAATACCTTCCCCTTGCGTAACCGACTCCCGAATCCAGGTTTTGGTTGCGACGACCATACCTTTCCCGTGTTATGCGAGGTTTACTCTGAGCGTTTCCTTTCCCTCCCGTGGGATAAATAACGCACGGTGGCGACTCTTCTGTTCAGTCGGCGCCGATTTTCGCAGTAGCGACAGCTGGCGACTCTGCTGGGGACATGCGATGGTTCCCTATTCGAGTCTCGCCTTAGGGTTTTTTCCTGGCTGTTTGGGGCGATCCCCAGCAGCTGGCGACTCTGCTGGGGACCCAACGTCCCCTGGCTGCTAAGGACTGCGATGGTTCTTATGCATTTGGGATCCAACGTCCCTTAAGAGAGTCAATCCTAACGCTTGTTTTCCCGTCGAGGATTTTGTATGGATTTATATTTCTGACCTTTATTTTCAGCATTATATATATTGATTGTTATTGCTGTATTGGGGGTGATGGGTGGTTCTATGATTGAGAGATAAGTCGGACCTGGGCTTGAGTGCACCTAGAATTAGAGTAGAAAGTAGTGGGCGTGTGCCGGCTTTGCTTGCATTAGTGTCTCATGAAATCTACACTCGGACGAGGTTCTTCTGGTTGGCTTCTTTTTCTACCCTTTGGGTCGAAGGGGTTGTTGGTCAGCTGAATTGTCGACTCCGGGAACTGATCATTTGGAAGTTGGCTAAGTGAGGCCTCTTCAGGATTTGATGATGCCACTCCTTCTGGGAATCGTATCATCAACCCTGAAAGTCTGTGACGCCGACGACCGCATAGGATGCCATACCTTTGTCAGTTACTAGGACATCCACCTGTGAGAGGGTTTGGGGTTATGCAGGTAACTAGACCTTCAGACTACCGGTTATTTCTTGATCAGAGATCCTGGGTATTTATGGAGAGTTAGGAGGTCTGTCAGAGACCAGTTGAGAGTCTTGAGGTCTGTCAGAGACCAGTTGGAGTTATGGTTTGAGGTCTGTCAGAGACCATTGTTGAAGCTTCGTTTTAGGTCTATCTGAGACCAGGGTTTGAGGACTTCTATGGAGTCTATCCGAGACTTCTTGATATGGTTCAGGCTATTTAGCTACGGCAGATGGTCCCTGTTGCATGTTACTTGCATTGCATTGTTTACATACCCATTATCATTGCATCCCATTAATGTGTGTCTGTGCTGCAGGTGCATTTGCATATCCTCCGATTCTAGTGCCCAAACTTCTGAGTATTGAGTATGGCTGGTTTGAGGAAAACAGTTGCGTATAAGCTGCCTTCACCTGATATTACTTCTTTGTGTGGTCTGATATCTCTTGCCGATGAGGAGGTTAGGAGAAGCTTCAGAATGAGTCACGGGAGATTACTGAGATTAGTCTGCAAGCCCACTACTGATGAGATGAACGGGCTGTACACCTTGATGCAGTTCTATGACCCCGCATTGAGATGTTTTACGTTTGCTGACTTCATTCTAGGGCCTACCATTGAAGAGTATGTGGAGTTTACTGAGTTACCGGTGCAGAACAAGGTTCCCTTTATTCACTCTGCTGCTGAGCCCAAGTTGGAGGACTTAGCCAAAGCCTTACACATGGACGCTGCAGAACTGTTATTGACTTCTTGGCTTGGGGTATCAGGTTTCTCTCTTGATTTCTTGGTTGGCAAAGCGCAGGAGTATGCCAAGAGCGGATGTTGGGTGGTTTTCAATGCTATTTTGGCTCTCTGTATTTATGGGATTGTGTTGTTCCCTAACTTACCCAACTTCGTAGACCTGGATGCTTTCCATCTATTCGCTGCCGGCAATCCAGTGCCAACGTTGATTGGAGACTTCTACCACTCATTGCACTACAAGAACGAAAACCGAAGGGGAAAAGTTGTTTACTGTTGTGCTCCTTTATTGAATATGTGGTTTAAAAGTCATCTTCCAATGAAGGGGTCCTTTGTGGAAAGTGCAACCACTGCTAGCTGGTCTGAACGCCTGATGAGGCTATCTTCCGAAGACATTAGATGGTTTGACAGAGACCTACTGGGATCTGAACTTATCTTCAGTTGTTCGGGGTACCCTAACGTCCCGTTGATTGGAAGGAAAGGGTGTATCAACTACAACCCATCTCTGTTCGTCCGTCAGTTCGGATATGCGCTGAAGAACCCGCCAAAGGAGGAGGAAGTACAGGAATCTCTGTACTTCACCGGAGACGTGAAGGGGGAGTTACTAGCCAAGCTGCAACATGCCTGGACGCGTATTATCCGAAGGGGGAAGCCGTTGTTAGGAAAGAATGACTGTCAGGCCTATGCACCATACAGAGTTTGGGTCCAGGAGAGAGCAAGTCAGTTGCGGATGCCATTCCCAGATGTACCAATCCTTGTTCCTATTCCGGTAGCAGAGCCAACCACTGTTTCTCGGGAAGCCTACGAGCAAGTTGTGAAAGAAAAAGAAGCCTTGATGAAGATCAATGAAGGGTTAGAGCAAGAGTTAGCCCAGGTACGCAGTGAGAAAAACAAGGCCGTGTATGCTTTCCAACAGCAGATTGAGCGAATAAACAGATTAGGCGCTGAGCTAGCTGAGGAGAGGAAGAAACGCGAACGTCTGGGGCAAGAGTTCAGAAGCTCCCATGACATGCTCGAATCCAAGAAGAAAGCGCTTGACATCGCTCACCGAGAGATCTCTTCCTGCAATAAGACTTGGAATGCCACGCTCACCAACAATAAGAAGAGGGAAGATAAGTTGAAGCAGCAAATCTCCGACCTCGAAGAGCAGTTGAAGTCCAGCATCAAGAAGTGCGAAGAAGAGGTGATGACCCGGTACAGTCTCCAGAACGCACTGAACAAGGCCATCAAAGGCAGAGATGAAGCTGTGTCTCAGAAGCGTAAGCTAGAAGATCGCTTCGGAGAGGGGGCATGGGAAGAAACTGCTGAAGACGTGCGGCGTGTTCTTAAGAAAAGGAACCAACTTGTTGAAGGGCTGCTAGGTCGACCAAGTCATCCGGAGACCAAGAAGTTGTTAGAAGAATACCAGACTTATGGGAGGATTTGATCATTTCATGTAGTAACTTGTATGCTTTATTTGCATAGTGCTGACCATCACCAGGACTGTTGGTTGAGGTCATGCCTTCTCTTATTGTACTCTCAGTGATATTGTATTCTTGGCCTATTAGTTTTCTCAGCAATATATGAGGTTTTCTATGATTCAGCTCCGATCTTTGTATTGCTAGCACTGTCACTGCACCGGCACCTCCACACTAGAATCGGGGAATGAATTTCCCTAATGCACAGACACACACATTGCATTGCATTCATATTCATATTGCATTACAGGTAATTATTAAACTGTAGCTCATCTCCTGTATCTCTCAGGTCCCCCAGGATTATCGACTGAAGAATTCCCTAGCATTCAACCAGAAGCAGCAACAAGGAAGTCATGAGTCAGGATCCGACTGAGATGCAAGAGGTGCACGACAACATAATGCGGCTCATACAGGTAATGGAAGCCATGGCCGAGAGTCAGAAACAGTTGCAAAACATGGTGCAGCCTCTGATTGCGTGGGCTGATGATAGGGCTGCCGACTTTGCTCAGCTAGAGAATCAAGGTTTTCTCCCAGGCCGCATACGCCAACTTGTGGGGGTAGCCATCAAACAGGTTCAAGCAGAATTAACGGATGTTCGAGGCCAGCTGGGGCAGTTCACGAAAGATATGCAAGAGCTGCACTCGAATCAAGAGACGCTAGAAGAAGAGAACTGCCGACTGAAGGCACAGATAGGGTTGATGGCTGAAGTATTAAGGAACGTACTCAGGAGAGAAGGAGGGCAAATGTTGGAAGACGCGACTGGCTTATCTGTTCCTCAGGGGTCTGAAGAACCATTACCCACGCAGGATAGGCTTAAGAGACCCTCTCCACGGTTCGAAGCTCAGGAGTCTCCTCGTCAGCAGTCGCAATTGATTTTGCAGGATAACTCAAGGAGGTGGGGTAAGAGAATGAGGTTTTCTAACAGAGTATTTGATGAGATCCCTGTGGATTATGATCAGCTGGTGCAACTCTTGTTCCAACTTCAACTGGTTGAGCCCCGCATTTTGGTTCCACTGACAGGGCAGCCGCCACCAGACTATGACCTGAACGCCCATTGTGCCTTCCACTCCGGAGCACCGGGGCATAGCATTGCAAACTGCAAAGCTTTTAAGCATAGGATTCAAGATTTGCTGGATGAGAAAATAATTGAGTTTGTACCGGGGGGCATAAAAGTTGCAGGGACTGATATTCCCATTTCTCCGCCAGAGGTTGCAGATGAATCGAGGTATATCCCAGAGCCGCTGGAAGCTAAGTCCCCATGTCCACAACAGTTGCCGATGCCAGGGTTGAATTTAAGGATGATAGCGCGTGAGCCTAAGGAAACGTCCGAGCAAAGCCAGCAGCCTACAAGACGCCAGTATACGACTCAGCAAAGAATTCGGGAAAAAAAGCCAAGGAGGGTGTTTGAAAAGCCTCCCTCAACGTACGCAGATTTGTTACAGACACTACTAAGATTGAACTTGGTGGAGAAAAGAACTCTGGCGCCAATAACCGGCACTCTGCCAGATGGCTATGATGCGAGCAGGCACTGTGAATTCCACTTCGGGGCTCCCGGACATGATATTGAAGGTTGCCACGCGTTCAAGCATAACGTCCAAGATTTAATCGACAGTAGGGTCATTAACTTCTCCGATAGGGTCCCCAAGGTGGTGCAAAGCCATAGACAAGCAAAAGTCGGGGTGATGAAAAGGTTTCCCAGATTTGATCGGGCAGGTGAAAGAAGATCGAGACAGCAGTAGACTACCCCTGATGATAGCTTCTGAGAATGGTTGACTCGCCAATAAGTCAAAGTGTAGGAAGTCCAGTTCTGAGACACCGACATTTTTCATGTTATCTTGTTCATGTCCGCGCATTCGTAGTTTCTTTTCTGTGTAATTGCAAATTTCGCTCTTAAAACTTGTTGTTTTTCAATTGATATTAATAAACGAAATGAATATGCATGTTTTGAATTAATCCAGTCGTGTTCACTCTTTGTTTTGCTTTAATGCTTAATGCTTGTTTTAGCAGGAATCTGGGGAGGATGACGAAAACAGATGACGAATAATATTCCGATCGTATGCTTTTGGATAAAAAACTTGTTGATGAAATACAGGCATTGTTTCAATCCATAAACACTGGAGATATAAGGAAGGTAATCCCTTGATAACCCCTTTCGAGCCAGTAGTAGGAGGTTCTTTTCGAAAATGAAAAAACCCCAAATCTTAACCCGGGGCAGGGTAGGTGTCAGTTAGTTTGACCAAGCGTTCGAATCGTGGAAAGAGTGTCCGGTTGAGGATAAATCACACTTGTATAAGTCGTGCCTAAGGAACCGCAATGGTTAAACCTTGCCGACAAAGAGTGAAACAGTCACATTACTCCACAAGAAGTCAGACAAACCAGTGTCACACGACTTGTTCAAAAAAAAAAAGAGAACGAAAAGTGAAAAGAATCAAGAGCCCGCTAAGTCAAAACTTGAAAACAAATGACTTAGGCAAAAACAGGGGCATCCCGCTGGACTGGAAAATCAAAAGAATCTCAAAAGATACTCAGTCCAGGCAAAAGTTAGGGAACGAAAAAAAACGAAAGACGAAAAGGATTGTCAAAGAAAAGAACAAATCCTCGAAAAGGACAAAAGTCGTGTGATTCTAGGCACCCAAAGACGAAAAGCAAATGACCGTCACTAAAAAAAAAAGAAAAACGCGTGGTATCCTGAACCATCACTCCTATCATTCCACCTCTAATAGGTGAACGCTGAAGTCAGATTAGCTGAACATAGGATTGGAGAACATCACGAAGAATGGGTGGGTCGAAATAAATTTTGAGCCTATATCTTTCCTTGCTAACCGTGAACCTGACCACGTTACAACCCGCAAAAGTCCTAATTGAAACAGGTTTTGTCCGAGGGCATACGTCAGTAAAGATCTCGTCGATTCTGACTCCTAAAAGGGTTCCTCTTACCAGCTTTCATATTGACATTTTGATAATTGATTCATTACATGTCAAAAAAATTTTTAGTGAACACACTTGGATTTTGAAACTGTCATATGCATTGCGTTTAATATATCTTTTATGCAGAACAACTTGTGTTACCTGCGAGTAAGCGCATGCCGACAGGAAAGATTCCTACAGTGGAAGGTATGATCAAGATAAAATGCAGAATGCCCAAATATTTCGTGAACTGGGGCAAGCTATACTGATTAATTCAGGTAGAGTCGGTCATCCTAGAATCAGTAAATCCGGGGCAGTCAGGTCAAGATTTGGCAAATCTCTCATAGCTATGGGCAGTGCTCCACGACACAGTCGATCAGAGACAAAAGATTGTTGCGAGACCGGGGCATGTCACCCTAGAAGCACGAAAGTTATGTTCTTGAAACACCCCTTCAAGGTCTGAAATGTAGAAGCCGTCCATGTCTGGTCGTCAGGATACAAAGACTGTAGGGTCCATTCCAAAACTGTTGCAGATTCAGGGGCAAGCTGGGCATGTTAGTATCCCCGAAGCGGAGTTCTCTCCTTTCAGCAAGTGTTCCTTCCTCCCATTAGAACTCGAAGATTAAGACTCTCCCCAGCAGAGTTGGTTGTGGGTCCTGGCATTTATTTTGTCAGGGATACTGTGTAATATCAGTTCACTCTCCAGCAGAAATCCAATCGTACTGCGCACATCTGCTATTCCCCAGCAGAGTTATATTCCCCAGCAGGATGCTACTTCAACAAGGCGTTTGGTTTAAGTTCCTAATTTCCCAGCTGAGTCGACTTCACTCTTACAGCATTTATTTTGCTGGAATAATTCTGTAGCACCTGGCTATCCCTAGCGAAGTTGGCATTATCTTCAGCATTTATTTTGCTGAAGCGGTTCCTGTATCCCAGCAGGTGGGGAGAGCACTTGCTCAAATGAACTACCAAACACTCAAGATCTCGGCATGAGATATTCAATGATAATGTCAGTTTCGGCAGTATTCCCCATAGAGTTACCAGGATAAGTCTCTCTTTATTCCCAAGCAGAGTTATTTGTCATCAAAAGGTTTCATGAACCAGAATTTCAGAAGTGGCCTCCGGGCATCAGAACAGGCATCCGGTAGTTTGGTTTCCAGATATCCCCAGTAGAGTCCGCCTCAAAGTCGCTGTCACGTCAGTGCTAAGAAGTTTGTGGGTCGGGACCAATGAAGAAGTGAGTCCTGACGTGGACAAGTTGTATTTCCCCAGCGGGTCGAAGATGCCTGAGTCCTGACGTGGATAAATCAAGACGAAACATGGGTCCTGACGTGGAACGAAGTTGTTTCCTTACGTGGGAAGATTGAGTCCTTACGTGGACATATCAAGCCAGAGTCCTTACATGGACAGATTGATAACGTATTCATTACATGGAAAAAGATCATATTCCTTACGTGGAAAGATTGGAGTCCTTACGTGGACAGATTAAGATTGTGTTCCTAACGTGGAAAGATGGAGATTCCTTACGTGGAAAGATTTGAGTCCTCACGCGGACATATCAAGATTGATTTTCCTTACGTGGAAAGATTAGAGTCCTTACGCGGACATGTAAAGAGGAGATTCCTAACGTGGAAAGAAGGTAGATTCCTTACGTGGAAAGTTTAGTCCTGACGTGGACAGATTCAGATCAAGATCACTCCTTACATGGAAAGATTGGAGTCCTTACGTGGACAGATTAAGATGGTGTTCCTGACGTGGAAAGGTGGGTCCTAACGTGGACGATGTTCTCCTTACGTGGAAAGACAATGTTTCCTTACGTGGAAAGAAGATGGTTTCCTCACGTGGAAAGACGAATTTATTCCTTACGTGGAAAGAAGTTGGTATTCCTTACGTGGAAAGATCGAGTCCTTACACGGACATATCGAGATGGATTCCTTACGGGGAGACAAGTGCATTCCTAACGTGGAAGAGTTTAGTCCTGACGCGGACAGATCCAGACGAAGTCTTATTCCTTACGTGGAAAAATGGTGATTCCTTACGTGGAAAAGAGATTGATTCCTTACGTGGAAAGTTTAGTCCTGACGCGGACAGATGGAAAAGAAGTTGATTCCTGACGTGGAAAGAGAAGGTGTTTCCTTACGTGGAAAAGTTTAGTCCTGACGTGGACAGATCAAGGTTTGATTCCTAACGTGGAAAGATCAGAGTCCTTACGTGGACATATCAAGAGCATTCCTTACGTGGAAGAAAAATGGTTTCCTTACGTGGAAAGACGAGTTTATTCCTTACGTGGAAAGATTGAGTCCTCACGCGGACATATCAAGATTGATTCCTGACGTGGAAAGAAAGAGATTATTCCTGACGTGGAAAGTTTAGTCCTGACGTGGACGGAAAGAAGAAACGGTATTCCTTACGTGGAAAGAAGAAGCATTCCTAACGTGGAAAGAAAGATTGATATAGTATTCCTCACGTGGAAAGATTAGGGTTCCTTACGTGGAAAAAGAAAGAGTCCTTACGTGGACAAAGCAAAAGAAGACGTATTCCTTACATGGAAGAGTTTGACAAAGCAGAGAAAAGTCACCCCTGACGGGGAAAAGCGATGTATTCCTTACGTGGAAAGGTGAGTCCTAACGTGGACAGTATTATTCCTAACGTGGAACGGTTATTCCTTACGTGGAAAGGTGAGTCCTAACGTGGACGGTGGTATTCCTAATGTGGAAGAGTTTATTCCTAACGTGGAACGGTTATTCCTTACGTGGAAAGGTGAGTCCTAACGTGGACGGTGGTATTCCTAACGTGGAAGAGTTTATTCCTAACGTGGACGATTTATCTCTGACAAGAAGGCAGACGAGCCGTCCCCAGCAAAGTTGTTGAAGTTTTTTCCGAGTTGACAGCAGATAGAGTCCTGACGTGGACAAGCAAAGGACGAAGTTTCCGATAATTCAATCTTTTTCAGGATGATGAGAAGAATCCCCAGCACGGTCGCACGAGATCAGTAGGTTGCCGTAACAGTTAAATTCAGTTGATGAATGTCGTTCCCCAAGCAGTGGCGCAGTTTATTTCTGCGGTTGGCAAATTTCTGGGTTCCTAGTATTCAACCGTCTCGTACCGCAAATGTATGAAGGCTCCGGGCTCTTCACCCAATCGGGTCTAAGCCGCTTGAATAGGGGCAGCTGTTGCACCCTAAAATTTTCCCAACCTTATTCACTTGGTTTATGTTTCAATGTCATTAGCATTTGCATATAGAGTCATGTACATAGGTTACTCATCTGCATAGCATAAGCATAGCAAGTCATACAACCGGGGGACCAATCATTATTCTCATCTCTAGAGGCCGATCAAGAGGTTATTATCCTGATTCAACCTCATTCAAGTCATTAGAAAAGAATTTGGAAGCTATCAAGTCAATGGATCAAGCAGTTCATCTATCTCCTAACTGAGGGTGTCTGAGGATCAACAAAGAAATGGTGAGCTGTGGGCTGAGCATGGGGAGTATCTAGACATCTTGGAGGACTTAGAAAGTCATTTATAGAAGGAGACAAGTCATTGGTGAAGTCACCAGAATTACAGTTGAAGACAGTCAACTAGGGTTTCATATGGGTCAACCCTGGGTCAACTCTAGGTCAATTGACTGATTGAAGGGCATTAAGGGCTATTGGAGAGATGTGGGGTTCATCATTTGACATGTAGAATAAAGATATGTTGTTATGCTAAGAAGAAATCAAGAGAAATCAAGGAGAAGAGGAGGTTCTAAATTAGGGTTTCTAGGTAAAATTCCCTGGTTTAGGTCAAACTTCCAAGCAAAATAAGTCAAAATGCAAGCTTCAAATGGATCCTTGGCCAACATTAAACTTGTAGAGGATCTCAAGACCTTTAATTTGAGTGGTGGAAGACATCAAGGAGATTTCTAGAACTCAAGTTATGGCTCTTGCAAGTTAGGGGTCACCAGATGACACAGAAATTTGTCTGTGAAAGTTGACTGTCTTCTGACAAACTTTTGGCCCTCAAGGATAATTCAAATGGACTTTGGACAAGAATGAGAGTTGTTCCTCATTGTCTTCCCTTTCCAAAAAGGTATGGTATGACTTCATATGATTTGTGGAACTCTACTTATGGTCTTGGCAAGCAAAGGGTATTTTGGTCATCTGGTGATTACAGGTCATTCTTAGCCTATACCTAAAACTCATACAAGGGAGCTTCAAATGAAAAACTTCCCAACATCAAAGTTGCTCAAAATGGCATTTTAAGGCTAGATAAGATGTTGTGAGAGTTTGAAAATGCATGGAGCATGGATATTTTAAAATGGTCAAAATGACTTGAAAAAGGCTTATAAGTTAAAAAAGTTGAAATTGGATTTTGGTTTGAGAGATCTACAAATCCAAAATGGGGCATATGATAGATGATTTTGATTGGAATCAATATTTTGGAAACAATGGTTTATCCACATTTTTGAGTTTAGGCTTAAAAATTGGACTTCCTTTGTAATTTTGTTTCTTGCACTTTAAGGTACCATGAGAAATTGTTTGCCAAAGCCTTAATTTTGCATAAAATGCCTTGTTCTCACATGTATATCTCATATAAGGGTATTTTGAAGACTTATCATGAGTTTTATGAGATTTACTAAAAATAGTATTTTTGAATTTCTCATTACGTGAGAAGTTCTAGAACTTCCTTGGAAGCTTCTCATATGTTCTAGATCTTTCCTTTCACTTCCATAAATACCCAAGGGTGAGATCATGCCATGGTTGGTGATTCTAGTTGCTTGCAAACCATACTTTCATCTCATAACTCCAAAATTGCATTTTGATTCCCATCTCTCCCAAACTCCATTGTTTGTGCTAGCTATCATCATCATCATCATTCTCCATTGTTGTGGATTGAAAAGCAAGAAAAAGGCACCTCAAATCGTGGCTGGATCATGAGTTCTTCTCCATCACTCCAAGTGGCGTGAAGCTTCGAATTGGCATTTTCAAGAGGTGTAAACACGATTTCTCTTCACCAGCATCATCACCATCATCCAAGGATCAATTGGCACAAGCGGCAAGGGCTGAAACAAGGGATAGCAACCATCACCATATCCATTTGGTAAGAATACGTTTTGATTCCAATCACCAAGATTAGCCATTGTTAGGGTCAATTGTTAAGTTATATGAGATAGAGACAAGCTAGGGAGCATTTATGATGAGTTTAGGACCATTTCATGGAGTTTCGAAATGTGGTGTTCATTCTTGCAAGATCAAAAAAACTTGATTTATGAAGATTTAATGCATGTGGTATGGTTTAGTATACTCAGGGTGACATGTAGTACAAGCTAGCATTAAGAGTTTCAAGGTTTAATGAAGTTGAAAAACACATTTTCATGGTGGAACCAAGGATTGGTACTTTCGGTTTGGAGGTTACAAAAGGTTTCAAGGTTAGCTATGGATATGGTTGTGTAGAGGGAAGAACAAGGACCATTTTTGGTTTTTATTTTATGTGTTTTCATGGCCTAATGAAGGAGCTAGGGTTTGTAGAAGATCCATGCATGAAGATGGAATTTTGAAATGTTAGGGTTTCTAGAGGAAGAAGAAAGAGGAGAGTCGTTGGATGAAGAGGAAAAATTTGACTTGACCAAAGATCCTGTGGCCACAGTTTAATCTGAATTTTAATGAAGACTTGGGCCAGATTCGCTAACGCCACCCCCCTCATTTCCAGGCCCAATGATTTCAACTATCATTTCTTTCTATTTGCACCCCTTCCACTTATTTCTTTCTATTTCGTATTCATTTTCTTTTTTGTTTCATTCATCTTCAAAAATTCATAACTAAATGGAAAATGTATATTTTTAACTCATTCTTTTTTTAACATTTTCATTAAAATGTCTAGAAAATTACAAAATATAAATATTGCATTTTATATTTTAATTGATATTTTTCCCATATTTTACAAATAAATGCATATTTTGAAGGTTTTATTTCATACATGATCTTGTAGATTTTTGTTCTTACACTTAGAAATAGATTTTTTGCCCATTCTTTTTTGTGGTGATTAATATTGAATTGTAGTATTCCCAGAATTTATTACTAGATTTTTTAGAATAAAATTTGATTAGTTTAGATAATTGAACTTAGGATAGTTTAATTAGGGTTTTTAAGTAGTATACTTGAACTTCAACATTTTATTTTTGGGGTTTTTAGGACAAGTTAGCCTATGGGGAATATATGGGACTTAAGGGTAGTTAAATAGGATCCCCTAGAATTTATATTAGGAATTTATATTACTATATGCTATTTTTGGTTGATTTTTGAATTGATTGATCATTTGTGTGGCTCTTAGGGCATAGTTTGTATTGTTTTGCTTTCTTTTCTTCTCCTTTGGGTGTGGAGCTTTGAAGATTGATTTGAGGACCTTGTGAAGACCTTGTGGACGAAGCACATTGAAGACTCAAGATGGAAGATCGATTTCAAATTCATTGAAGATGCTGTGTTTGCTAGAAGACTGTTGAAGACTATAGGATTTAGGGTTAGGAAGAGCCTAGTCTAGCAACTTGATTCACAAACATAGATGGCTTTGTTTGCCTCTATCCCTTCTCTATGATTCAAAGTATCTCTTGAATACTCACCTCCTTCCTTTGGAAGGATTAGTGAATATATTTAAGAGATAGAACTTTTGAGAGAAAACAGTCTGTATAATGTTAACAGTTTGTGTGCCACCTTTGGTGGTTTACTGACTATGAAACATCCAAACTCATCTTGTGAATTATTGCTCATTTAGGAGTGCTTGGTTTGAAGAAAAGCCTTTGGAGATTTGAAGATAGATTTCATTTCCTTGAAGATGAAGATGGATGCTGTTTGAAGCTTTGCTGTTTAGAGCTGCTGTGGCTGTTTATTTTTGCTGTATTTCAGTTCTTGATGTATTGTGTGAATTTTCCTGGATTGTATTGTTTGCTGTTTAACTTGTTGGGTTGAAAGTGAATCCTATTTCACTTTTACCTATTGTTTTCAAGGTTCGAGGTTGAGTGCGACTCCCTTGCCTAGCTTGTACTGCTGCATTCATGCATTTTACCGTGTTACTGTATATATCTGATATTGTTTCTGTTTCCGTCTATTCCCTTAGGATCTCTGTTTCTCTCTGTGCAAGAGAGGAGCATGATAGACACTAGGTCTTAACCCATGCATGATAACATTAGGATAGTTTGATTCCCTTCGCAACCGTAGGTTAGAGTTCTGTCTCTTTCTTTCTCAAAACAAACAGAAAAACACAATAAGATTTCAAACACAATAAAAGACACTTCTTTCGTAAAAGAATGTGAACTCATCAAGCCGTCATTTTTGTCCGCTTGGACTGGTAATCAGAAAAACCCTTTTTCAGAAGGAATAAAAACAATCAAAACAGACTTGTGTCGTACGTGGCCCGAACTACGTTTGCTCTGATCTTTCATGCTGTATGAAAGTACGTAGGCATAGGATGCGATATCCTAGCGAGCAACCTTCCCCTCCTTCCCCGTAGGTAGGCGAACTACGTTGACTCTGATTTCTCGTTCCAGGCGGGAATACGTAGGCATAAAGTGCGATACTTTGCCGAGTCATTTTTATTTTCATTTTATTTTCTTTTAACCCCTTAACCCTTAGTTTAGATAGAAATACCAATCCGTACTAGAAAACAAGCGTGGATCCCGTCGAGTACGACGGACGTGAGGGGTGCTAATACCTTCCCCTTGCGTAACCGACTCCCGAATCCAGGTTTTGGTTGCGACGACCATACCTTTCCCGTGTTATGCGAGGTTTACTCTGAGCGTTTCCTTTCCCTCCCGTGGGATAAATAACGCACGGTGGCGACTCTTCTGTTCAGCCGGCGCCGATTTTCGCAGTAGCGACACCGTATCTACAAAGAACGGACTAAAAAGTGGCATGATAAACGTTCAATCAGAAAACAATTCAGTGTGGGAGACATCGTATTGCTTTTTAATTCACGATTAAAACTCTTCCCAGGAAAACTAAAATCTAGGTGGTCTGGACCCTATGAAGTGACTAAAGTACTTCAGAGTGGAGCTGTTGAAATTACCGACAAGACAAATGCACCGCTTATCATAAACGGGCAACGTCTAAAACATTACAATAAGAACGACAACAGTCCTCAAGTTAGCAATATAACATTGCTTGAGCTTCCGGCTCAAACACCAGAATAGCTTCTCACCAAGCTATCGTCAGGCTTTAGACGTTAAAAACAACGCTTATTGGGAGGCAACCCAAATTTCCCTCGTTATTGCATTTCATTTTTCTTTAAAATTCTACTTTGAAAAATCCAACAAAAGTCTTAAAATTACTACTACTTTCTACTTTCGTTCATTTTCGTACTTTTATTCTTATTTTGTTTTTCCTCTTTTACCTTTTGTTTCTACCACTTTTCGTTTCTAAAAATCCTGACTTCAATTTCTTGTTTCAAACTTTTCAGGATTTTTAAAGTCTTCAAAACATTTCTTTTGTTTTCTCCGAATTACCTGCGAATATGGCCAAGTACGATTTCACAAAGGTTCACTTCAAAGGACTCGCTCAAAAGGCAAGATTTGCAGCACTGACCAAAAGAGAATTCGCCTTAACGCTGTATTATGACAAGGCTACTATGGATAAACTAGGGATCACGGATAGCATTCAATACCTGTTCAATCAACTGGGTTGGGAGAACACTGCTCTGAAAACACGTTTCGCTACCTACAAGGATCTTACCTATGAATTCCTTAGCTCTTTCAGATACACACCCAACTATGGCTTTGGAACCCGCTCAGAGTTGATTACCTTCAGATTGTTTGGAATGGACCAAACTCATAGCCGGATGTCATTAGCTAACCTCCTAGGATTCCCTAGCGGACCGCATGTGTTCATCAGTGCAGAAGACGACGATATTGATTTGCAACTCGAGCACTTCTGGGGTAGAATCACAGGCGACTATCACTCTGAACCAGACAGAATGTACAATGATGACATTCATAACCCAGCCTTTAGATACTTCCATAAGATACTAGCTCACACCTTGTTTGGAAAAGAAGAAAATATTACTACAGTGTCTAAGGAAGAGTTATTCATCATGCTCTGTGCTTCTCAGGGACGGACAGTAAATGCAGTGCCTTTCATGATGAGAGCCTTCAAACGCCTCACGCTGGAACCCCAGACACCTATTCTTATAGGAGGACTAGTAACAATGATAGCCCACGAGCTTGGCCTTAGATTCCATCTAAATGCCAGCACTCGTTTTGGTACCATCAGACCCATGAACATACAATTCTGCTTTAACAGGCGCATCTTAGGAACTATGGGACCTGGACCGTACGAGTACCTTATTAACGAAAAACCAGTACAACTATTCACACTGCCTGATCATCTGATGACAAGCATCCACAACAAGGATAACTGGCTCTATGAATTGGATGAGCCTATGGGACCTCCTTCACCACAGTCAACACCCCAGAACTATATGTACGACAGTGACCACATTTCTGAGGCACACGATTACATGTACTTTGAGGACGCCGCCTCTGAAAATGAAGTAGACCCTATGACTCCTCCACACTACAATACTTATCCTGAGCCTATCCCTGAGGAAACAGCCGAAAAAATGGATACCGTGTTACTCAGATTGGACGACGTTGATAAAGCTCTAACGAATGTAAAAGCTGATATCGCAAGCGTGCACAGTGACCTGGTAGGCTTCATGGATCTAGTCTGCGACCAACTCGACTATTATTCACGGAAATTTGATGAGTTGAAGGCACGGAAAGATTAGTTATTAGCTCGTAGCAGTAGTTTCAGTTTAGTCTAGTCTAGTTTAGTTTAATTTACTCATTTGGATTTTTTCGCATTGTTCGTTTTCATTATGTACTACATACAATTGTTTCAATTTTATGTTATTTCAATTCTAGTTTTGTTCAATTATTCTGTTTTCGCATTATTTATTGATTGTTGGATATTATATTACATCACCGTAGCAATACTAGGCTTTAAAATCACCCCGAATACGCCCTCAGAGCAAAATTCTACGTTCTGCAGATTTTGCTGCTGTGACGACCGTCACAGCCCCATGACGAGCGTCACACGGGTGACGACCGTCACACCCTTGTGACGACCGTCACGCAGCCCAGAACTGCAATCTGATATAGCAGGGGTCGCGTACCCTTCCACTCCCCCCATTATCACTTTCAAACTTCCAACATTCATACCCCACTACGATTTTTGTCCTCTCCATTTAAACTATAAACCTCAACTCCAAATTCAACCTCCAAACCACCGTTCTGTCACATTTCCCTCTCCACCGAAAAACCCCAAAACCTCCAAAAACTCTCCATCTTCAACAATGGCCGGAAACGCAGATATCAGCAACATTTCCTTCCCTGAAGGCGAGTTAGGCGAGAGACAACGAGCACAGTACATTGCATTTCACCAGAGGTCGCTCCAGTCAACTCACTACCCGCACCTTCCATCACTTACGGAGCTCGGACTCCTCGAAGGTGTAACCTGGATGCTTCAACGAGCAGGCATCTGGAACCTCTGCTCCAACCCCCAGCCGACCTACGAACAGCTCACCCTTGAGTTCCTGAGTTCGTTCTCGTACATCACCAGCAGCGGCGAACTCAACCAGCACTCAGGTGTCGCTTGCTTCCGGATGTTTGGCGTTAACTATCAGCTGCACCAAAACCAGATTGCCGGCATCCTACAGTTACCCCACGACGACAACGCTCATCGCCGCATCACTGACCAGTTCCAGCACGAAGCCTTCGCGTTGTGGTATCAGTTGACCGGCCTAAATGCCGATGGCTGGGACTCCCTACACGCCACTCACATCCATAACCCCGCCATCAGGTACTTTCACAAGGTGTTGAGCAACATCATCTTCGCCAGAGACAGCAACCACAAAGTGAACTCCAAGGAGCTCTTCTTTCTGCATTGCGTCTTCAACAATGAACCGGTCAACGCTGCCCCGTTCCTGCTGGCCCACATTCAGGCCAACTGCAACCGTGGCTCGAAGCCATTCTACTTTGGCGGGATTATCACGGCGATTGCACTTGGGCTGAACCTTGGCGACCGCCTCCAGCACCTCCAGTCCATCCCCTCGGTGTTCCTTGACACCGACCACTGCAGGGCCTCCCATCTCATCCGCTCCCGAGCTGACGGGAAATATCATCCGGTTGTGCGTGGCAAGACCGTCAGAAGCATCATCCTTCCGTCCCGCACCCGCATCCATCCTGAGGACCGTACCAACTGGTTGTTCGACCTCACTGCCCCTCCTGCTGCCGCTGTCCCTACTCAGGAACCCATTTATGATTCCGAAGATGAAATCCAAGCTGAGTTGGACAGGTCCGAGCAGCCAGAGGCATCGCAGCCTCCTCCTCCAGTAGGTACATCATCTCGCCGCCGCCGTCACCATCCCGTGCCCGATTACACTGAAGAGGACCTCCGTCGCTCCCTAGACCAGCAGGCACAGATACTCACGATGCTGCAGCAGCAGAACCAGCGAGCCGACCAGTTCGAAGCTTGGCACCGGACTCAAATGCAACAACTTCACACCGGCCAAGCTACGATTACTGAGAGTCTAGCGAATCTGACCCTGTAGGTCGAAGGACTCCGAGACACGGTCTACCACACTGGAGCCATGAGCTATGAGGATAGAGTAGCCCTTGCTAGAGCCAGAGGACGCCAGCGTGGACGTGACAGGCCCCGGGACTAGATTGTTATTTTTTCCTTTATTGTTTACTATATTTCAGTATTTTGTATTTTCATTTTCAGTTGTATCTCCCTCTCGCATACTTCAAGAATCAGTGAGGACACTGATCGAGATAGTGTGGGAGCGAAGCCTTATTTCCACTGTATTCAGAACTTCCCTTATTTACTGTATTTCCATTTCACTGCACTTTTGAATTTTAGTAAGTTCCATTTTTACACTTTCTATTTCTAGCGAATAAAGTTCGTCTATATAATTTTCACGTTACGCAAACCATCCCCACATTATTCAACGTAAACAAAAACTTTCGTTTGTTCCTCAAAACCAAAAGCATCACGAGAATGCACCTGAGTTCAAACCGAGCTTTGAAACTCCGAGGAAACGACAGTTCTAACAAAACCAGTATCGTCCAGACACCTTAGATCTCTAGTTTATGCGAGTCGGTTTCACCACCTACATGTACCAAAGTCTCAAGTGTCTACGCAAACTCAACCCCAAGTAGTTTATACTAGCAGTCAGCACCATCCTAAAAACACCTCTAAGCGAGCGACCGATGCAAATAAGTGTATGATCTCCAAAAAGATGAAAAATCATGAAAAGAGAGCTAAAAAGCCCAAGAATATAAGATACGTTTCCTTTTAAGTTAGGTGCTCCTCACCCGAGCATTTAGCCCAACGGCACGAAAAACTCATTGAAAAATCAATGACACCAAATTATGATCAATGAAGAAGATCAAAAACAAAAACGAGATCATATTCACTAACAGGTCGACTTGCCATGAGAGTGTGCGGACAACGGGCTTAATGTGATTGCGCTAGAACAAACAGGGTGAACTTGCCACGAGAACCTTGACACCAAGATACGGTAGCATGACTGAGACCGATTTGCATAAAAGGGAGACCTCCGGAGACTTGTAGTCCAGTGTCGTCGTGATACTCGTCTTGTTCCTACCAAGAATCTCGGTTTTTCCAAACTCTGCGGACGAAGAAGCAGCCTCGCGCTTGCCGACTTTTCCACGTTTTACTTGAGGACAAGCAAAGATTCAAGCTTAGGGGAGTTTGATAACACGAAATCGTATAGATATTTTCATGCATATTTCAACTAAAGTCTAACCGTTTTCGATCCGATTTCGGGTTATTTCCGTGTATTTGTCTGATGTTTTTGCAGGTATTCAACGATCACGTCTAAACAAGGCAACATGAAGAAAAGAAGCAATCCCAGATGAAATATGGACGAAAAAGGAGTGAAAACACAATGAAAAGCGCAGCAGACAGTTTTTGCTGATGTGACGACCGTCACAGATGCATGACGACCGTCACACGGGTGACGACCGTCACACCTTGTGACGACCGTCATGCAGGCAAAAACGCCCCACTCAGATTACACGTCAAAAGAGCAGTTCCAATTCCCATTAAATGGTCCACTACTCCCTAAATTATTTGCCTCAAGGTCCATCATCCTCAGAGGTAACCGTTGGAATTCCACCTCTATAAAAAGGGAAGCAGGGGACTTCAAAAAGGGAGCCGCATTCATACCACGAAGTGCTGCCAAATTTACTTTCCAGCAAATTTACTTTCAGTTATTATTTGTATCCATTTCTCCAGTTTCATTTGTATCCCTTTCCTTTATTTCCCTTTCCATTCTACTCATTCCCATTTCCGCTCTTCTGTAATTGTTACTGCACTGTACGATCGAATTGGAACTAAAGACAGAATCCTACCAACATCTGTGGAGGATCTGCCCAAAGGCCAATTGGCATTATTTACAGGTTTTCATTTTGATCGACTTCTATTTTATCATAATGCAATTTATTATTTATTATTATTATTTATGTTTTGCTTTTCTAAATTCCATGTCTAGCTAAACTTAGGTAATCGATATGTAGTAATAATTCGAATGGGACTTGATAACTCTTGTTTGAAAACTTTCTTTTCATAAAAATAACTTATGGTCTAAGTGTTTAAAATTGATTCACGAAATAAACTTCGTCGCGAAAGCGAGAACTTATTTTAAAGTAGTTTTGCCACGAAAGTGGGAAATTAATTAAGATACGAACCAACAAGCGAAAGCTGCGGTAAGGTCAGATAGTAAACACTAGGCATTTGTTTTAATAACAGTGAAAGCACTTTAAAACGAATTAGAACTTAGAGATTTCCAAAAACTAATTTTAACCCCGAACGGAACACGAAAGTGTACGTTAGGCCCTTAGGATTATGATTAGCGTCAATAACCATTGTGAGACGAGAGTCTTCAAATCTCCATTTTCTGCTTAAATAAACTGTGAAAACTATTTCATACACCAGTCACTTATCAAGTCCCTGAAGAACATAATTACTACGTATCGATTCGATTAATTAAAATCTAAATAGTAATCTTAGTTTCCCCTTTTAGTGACAATGTTATTCCCTTAAAACATATTCTACCTAGCTAAACATAGTAACTCCCGAGAACACTAGTTTGATTACGAGTCCCTGTGGGATCGATATCTTTTATTACTACGCGATAGACTGTGCACTTGCAGTTAGTTGTATTAGACATAGAAAGTCGCGATCACGATTCCTCGGACGTGTAGGTCCTTTATGGTGGTCAACGCTCGGAGTTTTGCACTTCGGAGGAGTAACTCGTCAAACTGGTTGAGCAACAGTAGGATTCACTGAACTGGATTGACGATTCTGAGGAGGTATGTTCTTGACAGTAACAGCTGATTGAGGATCCACAACAGTATTGGTAATTTTAGAAATAACTTTAGGTTGATTATCCATCTTCACCTTAAGGGCTTGCAATATCTCTATAATCTGCCCCACACTTTCCCGAAGATCTTCGAGTTCATGGCCGACATGGTCGATCTCTTGAGCTTGTTCTTCCATCCTTTTTCGAGCTTGGGTTCTAGTGTTGTACTGATGCGGAGGACCCAGGGTGACGAAACTGGAAGGCGAGGGAACCGAGTATGAGAAACCGAGAGACACATGCAATGCAAAATATGATGCTAAAATGCAAAATGATTTCATGGAATTCAAATATTTACGAATATTGCAGAATACCAAAACTTTATTTATTAATTTGAAAAAGGATTACAAAAAATATTCTTAGAAAAGTCTTGGCATAATAGCTAAATAAAAGCTAATAATGACCCTAAGGAAGCTTCTTGTTCTGCCCCTTGCTATGCTCTTCGGGCTAGGCCTTTTTGAGGATGAGCCTATCTTCAAAAGGTAAATCGAGAGTTAGAGGAAAATAAATCCTTCATCAAAACCAAGCAAGGGTACGTTGGAAAAGTCTTCACAATTGTTGGTGATTAATGTCCTTGATGTCAGATAACTTAGAGCATATGGCTTTAGCAACAGTCTTGTCCTTTAGGGTCTTTCTCCAAGAAAGGGAACGAAGACTCCTTCAGAATAGGTAACCCCACCAATTTAGAGTACTCTTCTAGGGTAGGCAAGAGATGATACTCGAGGGATGTAAGGAAAAGATAATCTGGATCCTAGAACTGTAACAAAGTCGAAAGGAAACCTTCGTCTACTTGAGGTTTCAACAAAAATAACGGCCTTCCATACTTGTTTTTGGATCCTTTGTTGATCTTGAACCAAAGTTCCTAGCTTCCTTAGGTCATCTAACTTACGTCCTTTAAAAGAATATCTCAAAGTTTTTTTTTTGTAATCCATGGTATCCTGCAATATTCATAAATAAAATTTGAATTTTATGACATGTGATGCAATGTGATGTCTTATGGATGAAATGCATATATACAAAGTCATAGGTTAAAGGTGTATGCAAGGAGTTAGGGTCTACCCATCCCAATAGGTATGTACTAAGGTTAGTTGTACCTGCAGAACAAGGGTTCTAAAGCGGTGCCCAAAGTCATCAATCCATCTTTCGGATATTATCAATTTCCCGATTAACTCGGTGGTTAATAATATTCTCAAGAGAATCTCTTTTGAGTGTAGTATTGCGTAGCAACCATTTTGGAATTACTCCCTCATAGTTCCCGCACTACGTCCTAGATAAGGCCAAAGTGGTGTTAAGGTACTACGGTCCCCAGTATCACAGACTCCAATCGACCATGGAAAAAGTTTTCACGATTACTCGTTCAACCGAACCATTTTCGAAAGGGTCTCAACTGAGCGGTGATTCTCGAGTCAGCTTGGTCGGGATTCAACTCCCTATAAGCCTCATCGAATATATCCCCATCCTATAATAAGGTCACTCAAGTCCGGGTGTAGGACTTATCTCATAATAACGGGGTACCCCCCAAGCAAGGCACAATAATAATATATACAAGAGAATAAATAATGGAAAATATCATACAATAAACAAAATAGGGGTAACCCTTAAAAGTTATGTCGTACTCCCCAGTGAAGTCGCCATTTTCTGTTGCGGTGGAAATAGGATATCAAACTATTAATTAGTTTAAATCACAATTCTTGATTCACAACCACTCTTTGATTTATCCGAAGGAAAAGGTCAAAAGAGGAAAAACCTATTTTTGCATTGTAAACACAATGCGGGGAGAGACCTAGGTAAGGGGTTGGTTAAGCTTAGGGAAGGTACTAGCACCCTAAACTTCTGTAGTACTCTACAGGACCCTTTTGTTTATTGTATGCTTTTTTATTTTATTATTTGCTTTAATATATATTGAGCTAAGGGATAGAGTGACCTAAAGACCTAAGGGTTAGTCCTATGTTTACTCAGCAAGACGTCGCATCTTGTGCCTACGTATCCTGGATAGGAAATGGAATCAGAGTAATCGTAGTTCCCCTCGAAAGGGAGGTTAGAAACGTCTTGACTATGGTCAAGGTTTCAATGGGGAATAAACGTATATTAAGGACACGCTTACGTGGAGTCTTTGAAACTCCTATTTCTATGTTGAATTTGTTAATTGAATTAGGGTTAAATTAGGGATTCCACGGCGGGAAACCCTAAACAGAGCACGACGACTCTTTGACCTAAAAGCTAGGGTAAATGGCGTTTTCGTCCACGACGGGACACCTAGGCTATTAGGGTTTTAAAATGGTTGAAACTAGGGCTATTGACTCGGCGGTCAAACTGTTAATCCTAATTCCTTCGGAGGGAGGAAATTAACGGTAAGAACATGCAAAATGGAAAATTATTATACGACATAAATAAAGTGCGGAAAAATAAAGAAAGCGGTAAAAAAAAGCATCACGACGATCACTCGCGTAAATTACAAATCCCCAAAATGCAAAAAATAAAAATAAAAATAACTGCGATCATGGCCTCGCATACATTACATCCATGGAACAAAAACGAACAAATGAAATAATAACGAGTCGAAACAAACAAATTAACGAGGGTTAGACAAAAATAAAACGGCTAAATCAAAACTTATTTCTTTTTGAGTTTTTATTGAGAAGAGGAGAGGAGAATTAATTTCATGCTTAAATGGAGAAACTATTCTAATTATTTACTAAAAATTTTAATAAAGAAACTGGTTTTAATTTTAATGAAAAAATGTCTTGAAAAAAAATGTTTTAATTTTATCGAAAATAAATGTTTTAAATTTTAATTAAAAAAATGTTTTAAATTTTAATGAAAAAATTTGATTTAAATTCAACGAAAAAGGTTTTAATTTTTATTTTAGTGAAAGAAAGGTCATTTTTTAATTTTTCTGTTAACTTAATGAAAAATGGTTTTAATTGGAAAAAAGCTTTAATTAAGAAAAACTGTTTTATTTATAAATATGTTTATAAATAAAAAATGGTTTAATTTTTGAAAAAACTTTTTAGAAAGATCTTAATTTAAAAAAAAACTGATTACGTTATGTTTTTTTTTTGTTGAAATAGCTTACCTAAACTTAATTGCATTATTAATTACAAACTACATAGTTAATATAGATGAAAAAATAAACAATTGAATAATAAAATAAAAAATGAAACGTAAATAAAAAGGCTTCTGCCGTTTTCTCCATGGATGGTTATCGAAACTTTTCCTCTCCTTCAATCCTTGCATATCAACGGTTCCTTCTTCTATTTATTCTTCCCATTAATCTACAATCAATGAACAAAATAACACACAAAAATCATAAAATACCGTAAATCAAAGGAAAGAGAAAGCTTACGGTAACGACGATGATGTTGAACGAACTGAGCCTACGTCGTTGGGACTTTTTGCTCGCCGGTAGCGCTTGGCCGATGATGAATTCAAACCTTTTAGGGTTCTTCCAAAAAAATCCCCTCTTCTGATAAATCGTGAGAACGGCCGCCGTTTTTCTCTTTTGTCCCCTTCCCTCTTTTATCAAACACAACTTATGTTTATATAGGTAACAAATTAGGGTTAACTCTAACCTAATGCCCACTTTAAAGCCCAACTTAAATAATTAGTCAAAGCTAAAAAAACAAACTAAAACAAACTTAAAAGAATAAAATCTTTTCTAATATTTTTAATTTTATGATTTTTGGATGTTTTTATGAATAATATGGGAAAAAGTAAAAAAAAAAAAATATTTTTTAAAAAATAATTTAAATAAAATACGAAAATAATAATTAAATAATAAAAAAAAACTATTTTTGGTTATTTTTTTGTATGAAAATAGAAAAGTTAGAATAAAAATAAAAGAAACAAAACAAAAAGTGAAGAAGGTGGGATTCGAACTCTCAACCTCTCACACTCACAACTCCTTACACAGGGTCTCTTGCCAATTATGCTATTTTATTCATTCAAAATAAAGTGGCACTAGAAATCCTATAAACTAAAAGAGCGCGCCACATGATATTTTCTTGCAACAATTAAACAACTGCACCACCCGTTAGTGGTTAGTTTAAACGCAATGCAAAATGAAATGGGATGCAAGATGAAACGACTAATCTTAGGGCAAAATTTGGGGTATTACACCGAGGTTTGGATTTTAGGTAGGCTTCTAATGATGGTGTTTTGATAGGTGCAAAAGTTGAAGGTATGGAAAAAGAAGGGATAATGATAACAGGTGGGTATGAAGAAGATGGAGTGAGGACAGATGAAGTATTAATAGTCTTAGGTTCAGATGGGGTTGTTTCGGAAGATAAAGTATCATCTTCAGGGTCAGACGGAATGGAAACAAAAGGTTTGAGAAGATATGAGATGACATCTGATCTATCAGAATCAGTGGAATCAGATGAATCAGAAGATTCAGATGATCCAGATGGAACTGGATAGACAGTCGTGAGAGGTTGAAGATCAAGAATGACTGGTTCAGGATTAGATGGGATGGTTTCAGGTTGTGGTGGTTTAGAAGTTTGTTGTTGTTGAGGTGTAGAAGGGGGTGGTTGAGATTTTTGTGGTTCAGATGGAATGGGCTCAGAGTTGTGAGGAGGAGATGGTGAGGGAATTGGGTCATAAGGAGGAGGAGTTTCAGATGTTAGTACTTCTCTTACTATTTCTAAAATAGAAGATAAACTGGCAGAAGGGTTACCTTTATGCTTCTTGATGCGTTTTAGCTTTGCAGAAGATGCATCGCCAGAAGCTTTCCTCTTAATCTTAGAAGATCCTTATTCTGAGACCTTTCTTTTTTTCTTCTATCTCTCCCTATAGAAATCTAGTCCAAGTTCATCTGTTCTTTGGATTAGATGTTCTGGCAAGGGGGTTCCATCTGCTATGTATTCAGCTATGTAAGCCAGAATGATTTCCTTAGGTTTGTTAGCATAGAAGATAGGAAAATCATCTAAAGGAATTCTTCTCTTGCTTACTTCTTCAGTGTTGATCTGACCTAGTGCAGAAGTAAGTTCTTCCACTATCCTCATCCTCTGCAGACTTTTGCCATTCAGAGGTTTTCCAACAATTGAAGCTAACTCTTCTTTCATACCAGCGTCTGTCAGATGACCAACTAGTCCATTTTCAGTCAGAATATCTGAGATTAGTCTTCCCATAGGAATCCAGTTTCTCACCTTCTGATGCTTTGTTTTGACAGATTCTCTGGACATTTTTACATGTCCCTACAGATGAGTGAAAAGTAAGTAAGGCAGATCCACCTTGGTACCTTTACTTAGACAATACATGAAACACATCTGATCAGAGTTGATGTAGTTAGGAGAATTTGTAGATTTCCTGTGATGTATGCAGCCTAAGAAGATCTTAGCCCAAATCTTGTATTGAACCTTTAAATCCTTTATCTTGCTTGAAGCTTCCCCAGAAGTGAAGACTTCACTGTACACCTCATCCATATCTATACGACTTGCTGGCAGATGAGTAACACCATCTGATTCTTGATATCCTATCAGCTTGCGAATCAAATCTTCAGTGATAATGATCTATTTACCCAGAACTGAAGACACAATGAATTTGGGGAAAATGCTTGCATGAATCCAAAACTCTTTGACCAAGCAAGGATAAACTGGACCAACCAGTCTATCAAAATACTTTGTCCATCCTTGTGATGACACAGTTGGACATAAATCATAACCATTCACAACAATTCTTTCAAAATCAACCAAGAACTCACATAAAACTTCCAGTTGATCAACGGGTGTGAGGAGAGTTCTCACTGATTCTTTGAACGGAGTAGGACCCATTGCAGAAGATGAAATGACAGCCATTATTGATTTAAACTGTTGAGAGGTTGAAGATGAAGTTGCCATTTCTGATCTTGTGAGATAACGAGTTCTTCTTTGAGATTTAGGTTTGGAGGAGAGGAAGAAGCAATGAAGCAAACAGAAATGCATAAAAGGTGTGAGAGAGAGTGAAAAGTGTGAGAGGTGTTGTGTTGTGGAATTTATAGGGGCAAAAAATTAGGGCACACATTCACACGATCAGCATTTAATTCAATTAATTTAAAACAAAAAGTCACATCAAAAAGAATAATGATTTAAAAGCATTAAATGATACTGACAAGCGTGGGGAGGAAAACGAGAAATTGAGAATTCAAACAGTACCTCAAAACAGCGTCTCATTGAGTACATTCCACAATTCTGATATCATGTGACACGTGTTTGATGTGGATGTGCCTCTGAATCTCTTTAGAATAAGAAACGTTAAACAACGCTCGGATCTTCTGAGACTTGTTAGATCAGAGTTTCAAAAAAAATAATGTACCAAAAGAAATAATCAAAAGAATTACTTCAGAATATAGATATTAGTCATATTTCATCTGAATAAATTTGACTATGAATAATAGTTTTATTCTCGACAAAAATCCATACTAATATTCTTCAGAATAAATTTAAACCTATCTTCAGCAAGGGGTTCTGTGAAGATATCAACCCATTGATGCTCTGTATCAACAAAGTTCAAACTTATAATTCCCTTCTAAACATAGTCTCTGATGAAATGATGCTTAATTTCTATATGCTTTGCCTTAGAATGTAAAATGGGATTCTTAGAAAGGCAAATAGCAGAAGTATTATCACAAAAAATAAAAATGTTACTCTCATGTATCTGATAATCTTCTAGTTGATTCTTCATCTAGAGCATTTGTGTGTTATAACCAGCAGCAACAATATATTCTGCTTCTGTTGTTGAAAGCGCTATTGTGGGTTGCTTCTTGCTGAACCATGAGATCAGATGACTTCCCAGAAACTGACAGCTTCCAGAAGTACTCTTACATTCTATTTTGTCTCCAGTATAGTCAGCATCACAGAATCCAACTAATTTGTATTCATCAGATCTTCTGTAGCACAAACCCACGTTAGTAGTACCTTTCAGATACCTCAGAATCCTCTTAACAGCTATTAAGTGAGATTCTCTAGGATCTGATTGGAATCTAGCACATAGACAGACACTAAAGAGGATATCAGGTCTAGAAGCATTCAAGTACAGAAGAGAACCAATCATACCTCTGTAGAGCTTCTGATCTACCTTTTTACTTACCTCTTCTTTACCTAGCGTGCTTGTAGGATGCATTGGAGTCTTTGCTAGTTTGCTTTCTATCATGTTGAATTTCTTCAGAAGCTCCTTTACATACTTTGTCTGATGTATGTAGGTGTCTTCTGGAGTCTGATTCACTTGAATTCCCAAAAAGAATATGAGTTCTCCCATCATGCTCATTTCAAATTCTGCCTGCATAGATTGAGCAAACTCCTTTCCAAGCGTAATATTGGTAGTTCCAAAAATAATATCAACAACATAAATCTGACAGATTAAAATGTCTTTCTTAATTGATTTATGGAAGAGAGTAGTATCAACTTTTCCTCTGATAAAATTATTTTCCAGAAGAAAATTACTCAGCCTCTCATACCAAGCTCTGGGAGCTTGTTTTAAGCCATAAAGTGATTTCTTCAGTTTAAAAACGTGTTCTGGAAATTTTTCATTTTCAAAACCAGGAGGTTGATGAACATAAAATTCCTCTTCTATGAAACCATTTAAGAAAGCACTTTTAACATCCATCTGATACAAAGTGATGTTATTCTGTACAGCAAAATAAATAAGCAAGCGAATAGATTCTAACCTTGCCATAGGAGCATATGTCTCTGTGTAATCTATACCTTCTTGCTGACTGTATCTTTGAGCAACCAGCCTCGCCTTATTTCTAATAACTTCTCCTTGCTCGTTTAGCTTGTTTCTGAAGACCCATTTTGTTCCAATGATGTTGAGTCCATTTGGTCTTGGAACCAGATCCCAACCGTCATTCCTTGTGAATTGGTTAAGCTCCTCTTGCATAGCAAGTATCTAATCATTATCGTTCAGAGCCTCATCCACAAAAGTAGGTTCAATGATAGATACCAAACCAAACAATGACGTTCCAGAAGATCTGAGAAATGATCTTGTTCTGATAGGGTCATCCTTCTTTTCAATTATCATTTCCTCTGGATGAGAGGCTTTGATTCTAGATGATCCTTTAATAGTTGGTTCTTCAGAAATTGTCAAGCTATCCATCTGAGCAGTCAAGGGAGTAGCATCTGACGTTGCTTTTGGTGCTTTTGCTTGAGTTTTGTCTGCCTCTGATTCTTCAGAGTCTGTGAGAAGGACTTTTATATCTGCAAAATTTCAAGCTGCTTTGGCTTTTGATTGCCAAGCTTATCATCAAATCTAACATGAATTGATTCCTCTACAATCTGTGTCTCAGTATTGTATACTTTGTAGCCTTTAGAGCATTCAGAATATCCAAGCATGAAACACTTCTGAGCTTTAGAATCAAACTTGTTCAGATTTTCTTTAGTATTCAACATAAAACAGACACATCCAAAAGGATGGAAATAAGAAATGTTGGGCTTTCTATTCCTCCACAATTCATAGGGAGTCTTCTCCAGAAGAGGTCTTATAGACACTCTGTTCTGAATATAACAAGTTGTATTCACTACTTCTGCCCAAAAATGTTTTTCCATGTTAGTCTCGTTGATCATGGTTCTGACCATTTCTTGCAATGTTCTATTTTTCCTTTCTACAACTCCTTTCTGTTGAGGAGTTCTAGGACAAGAAAAATCATGTGCAATGCCATTTTATTTATAAAAAAATTCAAAGTATTTGTTTTCAAACTCTCCACCATGATCACTTCTGACTTTAACAATTTTAAATTCTTTTTCGTTTTGGACTTGTTTGCAGAAGTCAATGAATTCAGAATGTGACTCATCCTTGTGTTTCAGGAATTTTACCCATGTCCATTTGTTGTAGTCATCAACTATGACTAATCCACACTTCTTGCCTCTGATGGATGCAATTTTCACTGGTCCAAACAGATAAATATGAAGTAGCTCTAATGGTCTAGAGGTAGAAACAACATTTTTAGCTTTGAAAGAAGATTTTGAAAATTTTCCTTTCTGACATGCTTCACAATGAGCATCTGAGTTGAACTTCAACTGAGGAAGTCCTTTGAGCAGATTGAGCTTATTAATCTGAGATATACGTCTCATACTAATATGACCCAATCTTCTATGCCAGATCCATTGCTCATCGTTAACAGACAGAAGGCATTTTACATTCTGAACTTTAAGTTCTGAAAGATTGATTTTGTAAATGTTGTTCTTCCTTTTCCCATTAAAGAGGATTGAACCATCTTTTTGACTCACAGCTTTACAACATTTTTGATTGAAGATTATATCATAGCCATTGTCACTTAATTGACTTATGGACAATAGATTATGTGTTAATCCTTCAACAAGTAAGACATTAGATATGGAAGGAAGGTTACCATTACCAATAGTTCCAGAGCCTATGATTTTTCCCTTCTGGTTCCCTCCAAACTTCAAGTCACCTCCAGATCTAAGTTCCAGGCTTTAGAACATAGACCTTCTTCCCGTCATGTGTCGCGAGCAGCTAGGGTCCAGGTACCATGATTGGTGTCTCAATTTGCTGCTAAGGACATCTGCAACAAAACTTATTTTGTCCTTAGGTACCCATATGTTCTTGGGTCCACTGGGGTTAGTAGGTTTGAAATTCTTTCTGAATTTCTTTCCCTTAAAAGCATCTTTGTTCTGCTGAGGTTTTGTTTTATTAAACACAGGTTTGTTCTGATCAAAACGTGTGTGCTTAATATCATTTAAATGACCATATTTGAAGTGAGTATACAGAGGAGAATGCTTAATGATCAGTTTATCAACATGTTTTGGATTTAAATCCTTCCCAGAGGGTGATTCATATCCAATTCCCTTTCTGTTGTTTCTGCTTACGCCATAGATCATGGAAGCCAGCTTGCTTCTATCTAGGCCTCTGGACATAAACTTCTGAAAGCTATAGTCATACTCTTCTAAAATATTTTTAGAGCATGATATAGGATCTGAGTCAGATTTTTGAGCTTTTTCTAAATCATTTTTCATTTTAAGATTGTTTGCTTTAAGCTCAGCAACTTCTGATCTCAACTAATCATTCTCATATGCAAGACAGGTTTGAAGCCTCTTGTATTTGAGTTTGATGCAAAAAACCATAAAAAATGAAGAATTGGAGAGTTTGTTCAACTTGGAGCAAGTGGACATTATAATATTCATTTAAAAGCCATGAAAGAGAAACTTTTCAAAGCAAATTGGGCAGCTGTAGTCCCCTACCTTCCTAGTCATCCCATCCTTCCCATCTCAATTGATTTTGGCTCAGCATTTGTCCATGGAGCTGATATGTAAGAGCTGCCACAAAGATATTGGCAAGATTCACTTCAAAACTTCATAATCTCCCTCAAAAAGTGGCAAAATCCAAATCTTCCCTCACCTTCATTTTCACTATAAATAGAGGCATTCTCTATGATGTTAGACACACTAGAGCACTCTTAAAAACAAAAAGAAACAACAGCTATCAACTTTCCACCATTTTCTCAAAAGCTTCATTTTTCAAAAACTTCAAGTTTTCACTAAAAAACTGTCTTGAGCAAAACTATGCTCAAACTCAATTCCACCACTTCCAAGCCACTCAAAACCATTTACACAATCCATAAACATTGTGTAGAAGGTGCCCACACACTCAAACCACTCAAAAACATCATTTTCCTAAAAGTCAACCTTCATATCTTAGTATGTTGACTTTCATGCACTTTGGAAGTCAAATCCTTACTTGAGGCATTTCCTACCATTCCAACACTCCCAACACCTCATATATATCATACCTCAACTGTCCAAAGTCTTAAAAACCAGCTGGGAAGTTCACAACACTAACTGTCTTGAAAGATAGCTTGTTGCTTCAAGAGGAAGAAAGCTCTAAATCCTTGCCAAAGAAGAAGGTCTATGGGTTTCTTAGCTTTTTAGCTTGCTCAAGATTTGTCTACAAGAGGTATGTAATTTTCAAACTCTTTATGGTTCATACATTGTCATGTTTTATCATTTTGAGATGCTTGTTGTGAAAAATAGTCATTGTTGTCCCATTTTGGTTCTTTGCTAAGAACTCATGATGTATGACTATGGTATTGCTTTTGTCAAAGTATATTATCCATGAATGATACATTGATGATAGGTTACCAATATTAAGCTTTGATATTGTGTATTACTTGTTTTTGAAGATTTTATCTATGTGGTAGTTTTAGGGATCCAACATTGAAATGTTGATGTGCTTGCCCTAGTTCTGTTAGCCCTGGTTTATTGATGATGTTTGGATAACTTGTAAGTTATTTCATGAGATCCCCCTGCCCTAGATCATGTTTGAATCTAGTTTGGCTATTGTTTTCACATTTGTGTTAGTTTGTGTCATTTTTGCTTTACCATTACCATGAATCTTGTGCCAAGATGCTTGTGCTCTCCATGTTGTGTCTTAAATGTTCTAAGCTATTGGTTTATGTTTACATGATCTTACTCATAATGTTTGAACTGGTTGAAATGTTGAAAGCATGAGTTTTTGTTCATTGAGACTTGCTGTGAGTTTTTGTTGTTTTGCTGTCAAGAGTTTGGATCAACATCTCAGTTCTGGTGTGGAGTAGTTTGTGTTTGATTTTAAGTCAAAGAATCATTTGTTAATATGTTTTGAGATTTTATGTTGTACATGTAAGTTCAAAATGGCCCTACTTGCTCAAAACTGTTTTGTCATCTTCCAACTACATTTTCAAAACCTTATGATAATACCAATATACCATTTTCTGTTCCAACTGAGTTTTGCTTTATCCATGTGCCTAGAATCAATGTTCTACATGTTTTAAACTTGTATGTGATGCTCAATTGCCCCAACTGCCATGAACTCGTTTGCTGCCTAAATGAGTTGTTCTTTTGCATTTCATGAGTTTCACAATGCCATATTCTGTTTGGTGATGATTTAATCCATTTCTTGAGCATAATCTCATCTATTAGCATATTTATGGTATGTGTATGACATTTGTTTCATCATAAATCTCATTGCCTTGAAAATGCCCTGATGTACCAAATTCTGTTTCAAAACAGCTTGTTCATAGCCATTAGCATGTCACATCTCATTTTTGTTTGCATATGCCTAAACTTTGAGTTAAAACTCATCCATCCTCATGTTTATGGTGTATGTATATTGTTTGTTTGATCTACATCCACTTGTTTTCTCTTGTCACTTCCAAATTGCATTTTTAAGCCAAGATATGCCATGACCATGCCAAGTTCTTTTCTGTCTGCAAAATGCTTGTTTTCTGAGTTGAAACTCCTTCATTGTCATATGTATGATGTGTATATGCTATGAATTAACATGAGGCCACCTACTTTCTACTTGACCTGTTTGAAACCATTGCTGCCAAAACTGTTTTGAAACCACAGCTGCACTTCATCATGCTATTTGTTTTGATTTATTCCATGAAGCATTGGACCTCTAAATAGTGTTTTGGATTTGTATGTGTATGAATCAAACATCTTTGTGAAGGCTTTGTTTTTCGGTCATGACAGCCTGCTACCATATATGATGCAATTGCAATTTGATAGCCATGTTTTTGTTATGTGCATTTCATGATCATCTTAAGTAATAGACTCATTCATAATCATATTTGAGACTTTTATATGGTATCCTTTGAATCTCAATCTGTTCCAATCATGTTATGTTTCAATTTGTACATTTTTATGCCTAAGTGAGCAGTTGATAGGTGACTTGCAATTCTATATTGTTTGTGGCTAATTTTGAGGTATAGACACACTTAATATCATGATTTAAGTTTGTGTGTGAGGCCTATTCAATCTGTTTATGCTTATTCCATGATCTAGCCTTCAACTTGCATTTTTCTCCAAATTTTACTTGGCATGACAGTTATGTTTTGAGTTTGAGTTTGGCATTTTGATTGTGATCTTCTTGTTCTTTCATTGCATTCTATATGTTTTTATTTCATGCTTGCATTGGTTCTGATATGATCAAATTGAAGTTTCATCCATACTATCTTGTGTTTGAGTTCTGGTGCAGCATGGCCACTTTGGCCCTGGCCTGCAGCTTGGCTGCTAGGCTCATCATTCTTGCCTCTTCCATTATCACATTTTGATTAGCCATAGGTATGCATGATGCTTGTTTGTGCTAAGTTTCAACAAATTGGTTTTGACTTGAAAGTCATTTCATCGTTGTGGTTTTGAAAGCAAATTCACCATTTTTTACAAGTTCATCAATATGTTGCCATGCTTCTTTCTTCTACCTGAACCTTTATGTTTGGTTTATGAACTTTAAAAACATCAATTGACATGATTAGGACTGTTAGGCTATGTATGTGTATGATATTTGGACCTTCCCATCTGTTTTGACAGCTTGCCCTCATTCTCATGTCATCATTGCAATTCATGTCCCACTTTTCTTTTTATTGATTTATGCTTGAGCCCTAAATGTACAATACCTCTGTTATGACATGTATGACTTGTATGCAATACCCATTTGATGTATTTGAACTCATAGCTGGTGTTAGTTTTCAAAATGCAACTCATGTTACCAATTATGCATCTTCAATTGTGTTTCAATTTAGAGACATCATTTCAAAACTGTGTTGATACCATCATATTCCTCATTAAAAAACAGTCATGTTTGACTAAAATTTCACAAAAAAAGATTAAGATTTGACCAAGTTTGATTGCTTCACGTTTTTTGGTTTGGTGACTTTCTTTTTGCCCAGAAATCCATCATATTTTAGTGTTATCTATTTATGGGGGTGGCTTTATACTTGGATGTATAGCCACCCCAGTGGTAAGCAACTTGCGCGCCTCTTTACCTTTCACATGCCATGCCTGAGTTCGATCCTTGGTGATCAACTCTTTTGGCATTTTTATTTTCATTGTCATGTTTAATCATTTTCCTTTATTTTCCCATCCAACACACATGCGCGCGTGTTGTACCCCAGTGGTTGGTGTTGTGTGTTTGTAAACACAAGGGCGTGGGTTCAACTCTCAGCCTTGCCCTTTCTCTTCTTTTTTTATTTATTTGTGTGTTTTATTATCATAAAACTTTGAACATCAAAAATTCATAACTTGTTCATTGTTCATTATTTTTAACCCGTTATTTTTGCAACTTGCTCATGGTGATGTCTAGTTTCATTTAATGGATTAAAATCTCAACTTGCTTGTTTTTACAATGCCTTTTGGCCTGCTTGTTAATTGATTCGTTCTTAGGTCGTTACCTCACGTTTCGATTAAATTTCCCTTATACCATGCTTGACTTATCTTGTGAGATTTATTGGTATTTGATTTCTTTATGTTTGTTAACATGTTGAGACTCCATTTCTTGTTGGTGGTTACCATAAAATTATTTCCTTCTTCCTAAAGTTTTAAATTTAACCGTTGTGAACATTCATTGCGTACTTGATTGTCATCAATGCCTAAATGTTGTTACATTTGATACACCTTGAACTTATAACGTGCTTATCTTCAAGTTGTGACTTGTCTACATGGTTGTTACTTTTGTATTTGTCAAGATATGCTTTCATCTTTGTCAAGATATATGATTCTCGGTTGTAACCATTTGTCTCAATTGAATTCTTGCTTATCGTAATATGCATGCTTGCTTGGTTGTAACCATATCCTTTATTCTTCATGCTCAATTGTTTATTGCTTTGTTAAGTATTTATTTCACCAAGTGATGGAACTTTTTAGTTCTCATCCCAGTTGCCTTCTCTCTCCTTCCAAAGGAAAGTCTCTCTATTGACCCTTGGGTCATAGATAGCTCATTAACTCGTAGGTCTGGATAGAACCTTCTCCCCTTTTGGTCTGGATAGAACCAATAGGATTTAAATCATAGGTCTGGATAGAACCTTCTCCCCTTTTGGTCTGGATAGAACCGATAGGATTTAAACCCATAGGTCTGGATAGAACCTTCCCCTCCTTTTGGTCTAGATAGAACCAATAGGATTTAAACCCATAGGTCTGGATAGAACCTTCACCCTCTTTTGGTCTGAAAAGAACCAATTGACCCTTATTCTGTAGTTCGTGCCCGAACTACGACCGCTCTGATTTCTCATTGGACAATAAGAATACGTAGGCACAAGATGCGATATCTTGACGAGCAACCTTCCCCCTTCTTCCTCCTTTTGGTATGGATAGAACCAAATGGTCTTACAACATAGAACTTTAGGATAGAGTTTGGTTAACTCTATGTAAGAATCATGGAAATGATTACTTACTCCCCTTTCTTGAGAGTTCAACATAGATCTAGAGAGTTTTGTGAAACTCTACACAAGCATTGAAATGTTTGTTCCCCTTTGAACCTTGATCATAATCAAGTGTTCTTTAACCCTAGTGAGGTGAACTATGATTGCTCTGATTCTATCCTAGTTAGGATACTTAGGCAGAGGACGTGATGTCTTTGCGAGCAAACTTAGATACTATCTTTAGGTTTTAACCTACACCCTTTACCCAATCCCAAACCTTAGCAAACATTTACCAACTTAGCATGCAAACAAACAAAAGGTTCCTGTAGAGTACTACAGGTGTCTAGGATGTGAGATACCTGCCCTAGGCATAACCAACCCCCGATCCCCGAATCTCTTAGCGTTGTTGTTACATCACGAAAAAGGTTCTTTCTTTCTTTAGACCTTTCCTTTGGATAAACTAAAGACCGGTTGTGAATTTTAAGAATTTAAGATTCAAGTTAATCAATAGCTTGGTATCACGATTCTCACCGCAACATTAAGGAAACAAGAAATGGAAGTAAGAAGATGAGGAACTGGATTCCTCTTGGTAGGATAATTTCATACATTCTGATGGAGAGTAAACTGATAGACTCTCTACCAGAAGCTCCGATCACCAAAGGGCTAAAACTCTAGTTGGTAAAATGTTTAATGCCAAAAGTATCAAGAACATGGGAATTGTAACTGAACTTACTAGCCTTCCTGCTAAAATTCTCAAGGAAGATGTCAGCAACAGAAGGATCACTTTGGAAGACTTCTGAATCTTCTTAAAGCCAGAGCCTCTGGATATTGTGATTAGCTACCTTGATAGCTCTAAAGCATGTGTTGTTTTTGCAGCCTCTGAAACTATTTCTAATAAGAAGAGGAATATTGCCAAGAAGCATTCTGAGAGAATGGCTAAGAGGTTTAAGGATGCTAACGAACCTCTGGACACTTCTGCTGAAGAACCCATAGCTGATGTTGCTTCTCCCTTTGCTGGAATTGTCTTGGGTAAGTCAGTTCCTTCTAAAACTCCTTCTTTTTATGTTGATAACAATTCATCCATCCCTTCTACCACCACTCCTTCACCTGTTCATATTTTTGACCCGGTTCACTCCCTATTCATATTTATGAATAAGTTCATTATGAACAAGTTCACTTCTAAACAGTGTCTACTCCCTGTCACTACGCGAAAAATGACACAGAGTCGCCACTGAATTTTATTTATCCCAAGGAGGGAAAGAGAAATAATGATAAAACCTTTAGGGAAAGAGCATGGTCATCGCAACCAATTTTTAGGGTTCGGGAGTCGGTTATGTGAAGGAAAGGTATTAGCACCCCTCACATCCATCGTATTTGACGGGAACCTTCTAAGTGGTTTAGCTTGAATGGGTGTTTTTAATCTAAAAGTTTGCTTGCTTAAAAGAAAAGAGAGGTTGGGTTTTTATTAGAGTTCTCTCCAAGGATTGTGGCACTGTGCCTATGTATCCTCACTTAAAAGAAGTGAAGAATCAAAGCTCCATAGTTCGGAGGCTTGTGAAATGATTGTATGTTGGTCGATTTTATACCTTGAAAAAAAAGGGTTTTCGGATTGATGCCCTAAGGTGAAAATAAGTTTGATGAGTTGATGTTATTTTTAGGTTTTTGAGAAGAAATTGTTTTTATTAGGATCACACTAAAGACTTTGGATAGAGATGAATGTTTCGAATAACCAAGTCGAGCGTCTTGTATTCAAAACATTTGGAACGAGTGTAGGAATGGTTCCATTCTCATTCCTTCTCCACCACCTTAAAGCTCATGGTGTATAACCCCAATAATATATTTATTGCTTTTTTGGATTTTTTATGAGAAAAACACCACTTGATGTTGGATCAAGGGTTTTATTGCTTGTAAAAATATTTAAAGTGATGCGAACAAGGTCGATAGCGACGCACAAGGGAATCGACTTACAAGGTTGAAAATGGCTCGATAAAATCGAGAGCTTATTTTAAAAATAGCTTTTGGAACCAAAAGTCAAAAATGACCGTAATAATATCCACATACAATGGTCGTACAACTGCATCAGGTTAATCGACTTGAAAATGCGAATAAAAACAAGACATAAAAAAAAACAAAAAAAATTTTTTGAAAACTATGGAAATTTTGCTGTGCGAACTTCTTAGGATTTTTCAGATCAGTACACTATTTAAAAATAAAAGCAAAAGGCACTGAAGTTCGCTGTGCAAACCTTGCAGCAAAGTTGCCAAAAAAAACAACAAGAAGTTCGTTGTGCGAACTTCCTAGCGAACACGCACTATTCACAAACAGAGGCGAAAGGAGGCAAAGTTCGCTGTGCGAAAGTGCCAGTGAATAGCTCGCTGGCTCAAAATATGGAAAAATTGGATGTCCAGTGGCACTTTGAGTACCACAAAACCGTGTTCGCTAGGTGAAGAAAGCTTCACAGTGCAAACATGACAGTAAAATGAGTATTTTTAACTCATTTCAATACAATATCCAATCTATGTTCTTTCTTTTCTCTTGCTTCTTTTACAACATAAACCAAATTTTGAGACCTCATTACAATATGCACAACACAAATATCATTTAAGAGAGAAAATAAAAAAAATGCAAATATGTAAAGAAAGAAAAGTTTGAAAGAAAGGATACCCAAGAGCTATTATTCTCCTTCTAATCACCAATGGCTTTTGTTGGATGTGCTCTATGATTCACTTTCTTTTTTCTGGTTTTCTATCACTCTCTTGTTCTCTCAATGGTTTTTTTCTCTCTTCTTTCTAAAATCTTTTTTTTTCTTAGTGAGTGTCCTCAATCTTTTTCAATCTCTCCCCTTTACCTACTGCTTCTCCCTTCCTTATAGTCAAACAATAGGGTTTCTTTCACTTGTTTGCTGCAGAATCCTTTCATTGAGATATGCTTCTCATCACTTTCTTGATGCCAAGCCTAACTGTTTCCATTTCCACGAATTCTGCTTTGCTGTATTTTTGCTGCTGCATTTTGTTTTGTTCCCAAATCTGAACTCATTTGTTTGCTTGTGCTTGGACTGTCCTTGTGGTCCAAGTTTCTACCTTTGACATCATTTCAAAATTCTGATATTTAGATGCATCATTATGGGTTCATTCCTTTGGTTTTGTGACATGATTTTTTTTGTTATGAGGCAATTTGTTACTTCTTGCATGAGACTGTTTTAGATCACATTAAAATTGCCCATGACTAAGCATGCATAGTCTTGATCTTGAAATGTTCCAATGTTAAGTTGAATCTTAATTATTTTCCTTGGATGTTTGTAGACATAATGAGGAACATGTGGACTTGATGGGCATGAAGGGTACCATAGCATGAAGTTAATTAGAAACTTGAATTAAGATTAGAAATAGCTTAATTTTCTAAGCATTACTTAGAATTGGAAAATTTGTAACAAATGTGACATTCTTGCAATGTCATGAAATTTCCCTTTGTAATATTCTTGAATCTAATCTTGAATTTATGAATCTTGAATTTGGAATGATGTATCTCCCTTATGCCATTGAATTTGAAATGGATGAAGTCTTGAATCATGAACTTGTGATCTTGACTCGTGTCTCTCAAATTTGAATTCCCCTTGATCATAGAATTTGAAACAAAGTTGGATGAAGAAATCTTGAATTAAGCCTTGCACTTCATGTTCATTAGGAATATTGATCTTGAATATCCTAATATTTCTCAAGTAACTTCTCCTTGAAGGAATCTACATGAGTAGACTTTCCAACTTGAACCAAACCTTAGATGATAAACCTTTTCTTCAATGTAGCCCATGATAGGCAATTTATCTTATTTGAAATGGAAAACAACGAACCGACCTAATCCTTACCTTGTGAACCCACATGATCGATATGTAATAGAACAATGTATGAATGTAGAATATGAAATACTAAAGGTGAAAATGAGGGTGTGACGCTCCCCAAATCTCTAATCCACATGATACAATTCCACATCCCACTATAACTTCTGAAAAAGCAATACCACCACCATCAACCTCTGAAATTCTTACATCCATCATCATACTGTCGCTACTACGAAAATGAGGTGCCGGCACAACAGAAGAGTTGTCACCTTTTGTTATTTATCCCACAGGAAGGGAAAGGAAACGATCAGGAAAAACCTCGCGAGACATGATAAGATCGGTCATCGCAACCAAATCTCGGGGTTCGGGAGTCGGTTACGCAAGGGGAAGGTTTTAGCACCCCTCACGTCCATCGTACTCGATGGGATCCACGCTTGTTGTGTTTATCTGACGGGTTGGTTTAACTATCTACCTATCAAGGTTGGCTCAAAAGAAAAGAAAATTGACTCGGCAAAGCATCGCGCTTCGTGCCTACGTATTCTCGTCAGAGAATGAGAAATCAGAGTCAACGTAGTTCGGCTAACTACGGGTGAAGGGAAGGTTGCTCGCCAAGATATCTCATCTTGTGCCTACGTACTCTCAACAGGCTTGAGAGATCAGAGCTAACGTAGTTCGGGATAAAAAGGAACACAGGTTTGTCTTTTTTATCCGAGTACGGTTAACAAACAGTTCCAGCAGTTGGTGTATGCAGCTCGACCCTTGGAGACTTAGGCGTTACCGTTTGCGGTAGAACTAAAAGTTAACAACACTCTTTTATCTGAAAAGATTTTCCTGATTAAGATCCCGAAGGATGAAAAAGCTTTAAAGTGTTTTTGTGTCTTTTAGAGAAGAAGTGTTTTTTATGGATGTTTGTAGTTCGTACTGCACTAGAGACTATGACTTAGGAGTGAATGTGTCGCATGTCACCCAAAGGGTACCATACTAAACATCCAGATTACTGGAAGGAAACCCTCCAATAACCATTTCCTAAGTGGCTTAAGGCTCGTAACATATTGTACCAACTTGCCTTTATTACGTATTTTGCTGTTGTTTTTTTGAGATGAGAAAGAGAAAAGACTACAGGGGAAACTGAAATTCTACTGTTATTATGCAATATGGTCCTAATGTTGAGTTTGAAACAAGGAACTCCTAGATGTTATCATGCATGGTTTCAACCTAAAAGTCTATCATCACTTCCTTAAACAACAAAGTGAGAGTCCTAAGGGAACATGTGAGGAGGAAACAGAAAACAACTGCCAAAATCAGTAAAGCAGATAAAACAGAAAAGCAAGCAGTAAAGATGCAAATGGAATGCAGCAATACAAGCAGAGGGAGAAACTCAACCTCTAAGCAAACAAACAAAGAGAATAAACAAAAACAGACAAGCAAAGGGAGACTAACCTCAACCTTTCAATGCAAACACATCAGTTAGAAAAGGGAAAATAACACACAAGCAGAGGGAGAACACTCAACCTCTAAAGCAAACAAGCAAAGGGAGCTCTGCTCAACCTTTCAGTGCAGTCATGCTCCGAGCCTAAAACATTCTACACATGAGACTATCCTAATGCATCAAGCAATGTCAAACAATCATGATGAAAGAAGAAGAACTGGATGAACAAGATGACATGTATGGAAATCATTCAAAATAATCAAACAAGGCAGCTAACCTAGAGAGAAGGAGATTGATGGATGGATGCATGCATGATGTAAACCAAAGGAATACATCAAGGCATTCAACCAAAGATGAAGTTTGATGATGGGAAGTATGATGTATACCAAGGGTATCCATCATGACACCCAACCATTCATGGAAGAAATGACTTAAAATGGGAAGCATGATGTATACCAAAGGTATCCATCATGACACTCAACCATTCATGGATGACATGAATTAAAATGGGAAGCATGATGTATACCAAAGGCATCCATCATGACACTCAACCATTCATGGGTGACATGAATTAAAACGGGAAGCATGATGTATACCAAAGGTATCCATCATGACACTCAACCATTCATGGATGACATGAATTAAAATGGTAGGCATGATGTATACCAAAGGTATCCATCATGACACTCAACCATTCATGGAAGAATATTGAATGAATGCAAAGCATTCAAAGAAGAATCATCTATAAAAACCTAAAGATTAGTTCTAAAGCTCACCTAACTAAAGGGATTTAGAAGCTCTATCAAGGCCTAATCAATGTTCTAAATAGGTATCAACCTAAGCTTTATTCTATCAAAAAGGAATTTGAAGCCTAAAGTTAACTAAAGTCCACTTTAGAAACTAAACTATGAGGTAAACTACATTAGGGTCCACCTAAAAACAATCCACTTGCAAATTCTAGGAAAAATACTAAAAAATCAATCCTAAAAGGCTAGAAAAAATTCTAAGGCTTCCTAATTGTGTTAAGGAATCATGGCACAAAAATCATAGCCAAACTATGAGTTTAAGGGTACTAAACAAATTCTACATTTAAAGGTATGCTATGAGAAAACCAAATGGGGCTGGCCCTAAAGAACTAGTTCAAAACTATGCCTAAAGGCACCCAAAAAAAATCGGAGAAAAATCATACACATCCCTCTAAGGGCCTATAACTATCATGCATAAAATTAGAACTAAATTCTAAAATATGAGCTAGTACAAAAATCAGCAAGCTATGCATGTCATTTTCCAACCATTAAAAACATATTAAAATAGAAAATACGAATTTAATTGAAAAAGAAATGGAAAATCAAAATAAAAAAATATGATAAAATTCTACACGTTCCCAGCTAGCTAACACATATTTTTTCATGATTTTATGAAGTGGTTTAATATTTTTCTTGAATTAAAACCTACAACCATCAAAACAGAAAAATAAAAAGAAATGCAATTAAAAGAATAGAAAGGAGGTGCATTCAGTATTTATTATATGTGTATTATTCCAATGGTCCGTGGGTGTAGGGTGTAAGAAGCAAGCGCGCAGCTAGGCCCAGCCGGTTATAAAGCCAAAACGCACAGCTTTTGTGCTGAACGAAAATGGCCACGCGGACGCGTTGTAGGCCGTTAGATGCGCATACAAAGTCAAGCGCTCAATACGATCGGACGACTGGGAAACATCTGCAGTTTAAAACAGAAATGGAGGGAATGACATCGGCGCGGTGGTCTGATTTACAGACGGTGGCCGGACTTGCTCCAGTCATCTTCTACCTCTAGCCAAAAATCCAACTTTCTTATTTCTTACCCAACACAAGATTTTCTTGAGCCAAACTAGTGTATTTTTCCGTGTAGAATCCAAATATGCAATTTATTTCCACTTTCCTCCATTAAAACTCAAAAATCATGAACATCCAAGAATCACTCAAGAATTTCTAACTTTCATAAAAACTAAAATTGATGATACTAATCTCTTCCTCTCACTTCCTACATCAATACCCCATGTTTCTTTTCCATTTTTATCCAATATTTAGGGAGAAATGCAAGCTACAAGCTAAGGTGCCATTTCCTAAAGTTTTAAGAAACCTAACCATTCTAATCCTAAAAGCTTCTACACATCCTAAGGAGTGTAAATCCATGAAAATGGCACTAAAATTCCTCAAGAATAGAGAGCATGGATAAGAAATAGGAACCTGGTTTTGAGCTTCAATGGAAGTGTCAATTGGCAATGGTTCTCCCTCCAAATTGTGTAGAAAGTTTCGATGGATCATCTTCAAGCTTCTAGCAACCTTGGTTTGGCTTGAATGTGTGTAATTCTTCAAAAACGAAAAATCAATTTTTCTTCACTTTTTCTCCATGAAAATTTGTTGTAACCACCTCCAAATTCTGTTATTTTTCTGTTAGGAATTATTAGAATGTTATATGCAATGGATCTAGAGTGATTTGCAGCCCAATGGAAGCCCGTAATAGTCCAATCCAAAAATCACATTTTTGATTTTGAAGCTTTATGGAAATGGTGAAAACAGAGCCAAACAGCTTGTGAATTGATCCATTCTAGTTACTTATGATGTAAGGAATGTGTGTGGACAAGATTGACTCCAAACTTGATTGGTAATATTCCCATTGTTCTTAAAACATTATTTGCACTCAAAAAATGTACCAACATGACATGAATTGGTTCCAAAATGAATTGATTTGAATTCTTGACTTTTAAGGGCTTTAAAGCTTTCTTCCTGAATTTTTCTCCAAGCATTTTACAATTCAATCCATATCAATGATCTCTTGAGGTTAGATTGACCAAAAAATACCATTTGGAGAAAATTTAAAGTTGGGAAGATTTTCATTTGAGGTATGCAAAGTGGTGAACTTGACCTATAATGAAAATGACCTGTAATCTTACTTTTCCAAAATACCCTTGACTTGTAAGTCTCATAACTTGAGTTCTACAACTCAAAATGAGGACTTCTAGGACTTTTTGGAAAGCTAAGATCATGAGGAACAACTTTCATGTTCACTTGAAGTTGAGGAGAGACATCCTTCTTGGTCAAAAATGGCATGGAAGTTGGTTGACTTTTATTGACTAAAATCACATTCATCTGATGACATGTAACTTGTCTGCTTCATAACCTGAGTTCTATAAATCCAATCAAGGACTTCTAGTACTCAAATTAAAGCTATTAACATGCTCTACAAGTCTCATGTTTATGTCAAGATGATATGAGGCTTGCATCTTGAGTTATGTGGTCTTGAAGTTAGACACTAAACTAGGGGATTTTACACTGTCAAGCATAACAACCCTAGCCTAGCAACTTCTCACACTCTTGAATCTTGATGAAATGATCTTGGAATAATCCTAGGCATGTCTCAATACAACATCACATGATCATAAAGAATTGGAATTGAGTCTTAATCTCCTTCAGTTCAACTGTTGACTTAGGGTTGACCAGGTGAAAACCCTAATTGCACCAATCTTGACAGTGGCTTCACACACTTGATATAATGAATGACATAAGCTTCAAGATAACCCTCAAGGTCTCCCACGAGTTCTCACAATGTTCTCCACCCATAACCATGGATTCAAACTCATCTGACAATCTTCAAATGACCCCCAAGTTAGGAGGTACCCCACTCTTAACCATGCACTCATCATTGAGCCCTGACACTCTTCTGAGGATAATAGGACCTTGATGAATTGAATATAACCCCTTGCACAACTCTAGACCCTTTGGCAGCCCTTTTCTTGATGAACACACCTCTTGATCCCCTGCACAAATGATAATGCAATGCATATGCTAATGCTAAGATGAATGCGATGAAACATGATCTAGGCTAATAAAGGTTAGGCAAATTTTGGGGTGTAACACATACCTACAACTTAACCTCAACTTTCACCCTCACTTTTATCCCTACTAAATCAACCAAAAAACTCTACTCACCCTGACGCTACCATTGTTAAATCAGATGATTCTGATTCTGAGTCAGACATTGAAATCATTGTTGTCCCTACAAGAACACCCAATCCTTATTCTGACCAAACCACCTTTCAAACCAACATCTTTCCAACACCCTTGGATGAATTATTTTCGCAGTTTGAAATTGAGGTTATTGCCAAATTGAAGTCTCTCTCTAAAGTTTGTGCCACTAATGCAAACCTCTTTGAAGTTCACACTCTGTGCAAAAAATTCAGAAAGTGGATTGATTGTAGTTCTAAAGAGCTAGAATTTTTGTGCTTCAAGGAGACTCAAAGGAACTTCCACGCCAGACTTTCTGGTATAGTTGAACCCTTGCTTAAGAAGGTTCATCCAACCCTTATGCTCCCTGCACCTATTGTGGAAGTCTTTCCTCCTCCTCCTCCTCCTCCTTCTTCTCTTCCATCAGTTACAAAATTGGGACCCATTTATAGAACAAAGGAAATTTTGCTAGCTAAGATTCAGGCTCTGAACCTTCTTTGGTACTAAAGACTCAGGAAGAGCTAAAGGCTCAAAATGCGGCCGTCAGAGAAATACTGGACAAGTAGGATGATATGTTCAAGGCTCAAGCTGGGACAAACAATAAGATTTAAGGGATGCTCCAAGTTGTTTTATCCAAATCGACACCCTCTTAGAAACCTTGTTTTTAAAACTTGTTACTTTATTAGTTTCTAAGTTTTTATTTTCATTTCTGCTTCTGTACCTTTAGAATCATGAAATGAAATTTTGTTTGGTGTTACTTTGTATATTTTATCTTTTTTGATTGTGACAAGGGGGAGTGTAATGATTTTAATATACCTATTTCCATTCTGAAACTCAAACATTTTCCTTTCTTAATCTTATTTCTGACTCTGATTAACTATTATGAGAACTTTGAATAAGTTCATCATGTTAACTAAGTGTTTCAGGAATTAAGAACTCCTTAAAAGACATTAACCAGGTTGTTGGTTAAAGATTCTTCATAAGAGTTTAACCAGGATGATATATAAGCTCTGATCAATTCCCCTATAAATAGAGGCTTTGTTCAGCTGCAAAACACAAAAAAAAAACCTCAAGAAACTCAGAAATCACATTGCTTAATTTCTCACATTTCAAATTTGTCAAAGAAACCAAGCTTTTGAATTTCACAATTCCTTCGACCAAACTTCATTCCAACACCACAAACACTTTCCCTAAGCATCATAGAACTGTTCCAAACCATTAGAACACTTTTGTAGCAGCTCTAATCCCATAATCACAACCTCACTTTATTCACTTGCAACTTGGTTTGGATAGAGAGTTCCAGAGGGTTTCAAAGCAAGGTGAGCATTACAACACATTCCTTGAGGTCCAAAGAAGTTGTAGGAATCATCATATTGCATCTGGAAGTTCTCTAGAGCCAAACACGATTTCACATTTTTGAGGTAAGTTATCACTTCTTAAACTCTATGTTTTGGGCATCATTTTGAATGTTTCTTGATACCAATATGTTTGCCATGATATAGTGAGTAAAAGCCCTAAGCTCTTGGCCATTGGTTGTGCATATTAGACATTTAATTTTATTTTGAAATTTCTAGGGTTTTCTGGTTTTGTTAGAAATTCATGAGATAGAGTCAATATAAATGAAAACTAATATTATATTGGATTCCTCATGAAATTTTAAGAAAGATGTTATATTCACATGTTTGATTTGGTACAAGATTGAGAAAGTTGCATTTTTTTAAGAATTTGAAGTTACGGTAACAAGTCTCAACGAAAAAGATGAAGTTTTGTCTTTGTTTTTATTTTTAAAAGTTGTTTTAATACATTATTTTATGGGTGAAATTTCATATCAAATGCACCCCATGTAGCTTGATGGTTGAATGTTTTGTCTTAGTATATTATGTTAGAGAGAGAGAAGGTGTGGGTTTAATCCCTCCCTCCAACATTTTTTCCCTCTTATTTTTTTTTTCTTTATTTATTTAAAAAAGAACTATAAACCATTTTATTTTAAAATGTTATTATTATTTTCTTATTAATCTAAATGTTTATTATTATTATTATTATTATTATTATTATTATTATTATTATTATTATTATTATTGATTTTATTAAATAAAATCTAAAATTTGTTTATTATTTATTTTTATTTAAACCAAAATTGATTATCTTATTATTTTATTTTTTCCATTTTAATATTAACCATGTTTATTTCTTTTCCCATATTAAAAATCTTTTATTTTTTTACATTATTATTTAAATTTCATTTTGATCATTTATTAATCATCCACTCTTTTAACAAAAAAAAAACCTTTCTCAAACCCTTACTCATCAAACCCTACTCCTTTCTCAAACCATAATTTTCTCAGCAATTCTCCCATCAAGTCATAATTTTCTCATCAAGTCCTAATTCTCATCAAGTCATAATTCTTTCTTAAACCCTAGTCTCATCTCAAACCCATACTCATCAAACCCTAATTCTATCTCAAATCCTAATAATCAATCCCAAACTCTATTCTTCTCCCTTTGTTCTTGAGCAATATATATTTGACATTCTCGCTAGTTCTTGAGTTCTTGGTTAATTCAACCAGAAAGTGTTGTTTAATCCCGGGGAGTGTTTAAGATAATACATGAATAAAACTCTCAAGGATGGTGAATCTAATTCATGACTCAGCTCGATTACTTTTTGTCATACCCCAAATTTTACCCTTAGATTCTTTGATTTTTTGCATATCATTTTAGGTCAATCACTCATTCATAGCTAACCAAACTATCAGACTTTGCTTTGTTTTGTTTCTCTTATGAATTAGGGTTTATTTCAAGAGGCTTAAGGGATTGATCAGTCAAAGTTTTGGATGGATCATTAATCAACCAAGTTTTCATATACTCAAGAGATCTCCCTTCCTCAATAATCCAGTGTAATATGGCTTCATCACAAGTTCTTCGAGGCTCAGGTCTTGCAAGACTAAATCAAAGATCAAACAAGGTTACCAGGTCAAGGGTCTGTGCGATGTGGTTTGAGATTCAGTGAAAGTTTGACCTAATCTTGGTCAAACAAGTGGTTTGTTTCAGTATCAGGTTATCAGGTCGTAGCAAAGATTCTAAATTAGGGTTATGGTTCTAATCAAGTCATTTGTTTCATCAATGTGCACCCAAAGCACAAAATATTAGGGTTTCTCACCCTTTTTGTTTAAGATGGACAAGTTTCGTTCAATTGATTTTTTCCTGAGGCTACCAGGTTAAGTGTATGTGTGAGCAATTTTGCTCAGTTCAAGTGGAGGTTTGGTATGATTTTTGGTCAAACAAGAAAGGTGTTTCATTCTTAAGTTACCAGGTTGTGTGTAAGGATGATATCATAACCAATTAGAGTTTTGTGTCTAGCACTAAGGTTCGGGAAATATTCATTAAGATCTATGTTGTTGTCCAAAGATATGTCACAATGAAGATTTTGTTTCCTCATATTGAAAAATCAAAGTTCAAGATTGATTCCTTTTTTCGGTTTCATTTATCAAGATTTGAACCAAGTCTTTAATTCCAAGTGTTGTTCAAGCATGGATGCACGTTACAAAATCCATTCTCATTACCTTTTTTTTCTATCCAATTCATTCCATAATCATTCTCATATCCAATTTAAATTCATTCCATAAACGTTTTCAGTCACTTCATCCAATTATCCATCTTGTTTTAATCCAATTCTTTTTTCATCCAACTATCCATTTCATTTATCCATTTTTCATTTATAATCCATCATTATCTATATCCATCCATTACATGAAAATCTATTTTTATTAATTATCCATTTTTCCTTTTTTTTATCCATTTAATATTTATTACAAAAATTCATTACCATCACAATTCATAAGTCAATACAACCCAAGCCTATTTGCCATAAAAACAAGAAAGAAGAAAGGAAAAAAACAAGAAGTTATACGACTTGCTCTTGCAACAACAATGACCCAACACACTAAAAACCTTCTGCACACAACAACAAACAACCTGTCATCCATTGGTACATGACAAAACCCTGCTATACCAATTCCAAATACTCCAAGATAAAAATGTTGCACCAATACGTCCAAACATTGCAACCTACGCACCACTCCAGGGTATTTTTACTGTTCTACCCCCTTTTGAAATGAAAAATCCTATAATGCCCCATTCTGAAAATTATTTACGGATGTGCCCCACTTTCAATAGAAGCTCGTCCACTGAGTGGGCGAGTAGGTGCAAAGAGAAATTGGCCTGTGCAAGTTCGTCCACTGGTTGGGCGAGCCAGTGCAATGCAAATTAGGCTTGTGTAAGCTCGTCCACTTGGTGGACGAGCGTGTGAGGGGTTCATTTTTTTCCATATTTTAATTATTTATTTATAAATGTTAAATGTAAGAATTTTAATTATTAAAATGTTAATTTTAATTATTAAAATGTTAATTTTAATAATTTTTATTATAATTAATAATAATAAAATAATGTTAATAATTTTTAAAAAAAATTTAATTATAAAATACTAATTAATAATAATTACATTATAAAATTAGATTATAAGAAATGTTAATAATTTTAACATTACAAGATTAAATTACAACAATAAAATTAATTAAACAAAAATACATTTCATCAAAGATGACCCCCAGTTCCACATCTAGTGGTCATTCGTTGTCTATATCCCCTGCCCAAACGCTCATTTGTAGGTGATTGAGATGAGTCGGAAGACATGTCTTCATTATGATGTGTTGTATGGGGGTTTGCCACCAACCTACACATCTCAATTTGAGGGTTGATATTGTTGGTTGTAGTGGTAGTTATAGTTTTGTTGAGGAAGTGGATTGTAGGGTGTTTGTTGTTGGATTGCTAATGAGACACATGCAAAACATTGTGGGAGAAGATAAAGTCCTTGTATGCCTCTAAATCAAGGAATAATAAATTATTCTTGTTGAATAGCTACATAAGTTTGAAGTATAAGGATGAGACTTCTACTCAGATCACTTGAGTGAATTTCAAGGCTTCCTTGATCAGATGTCAGGATTGTGTATCAAATTTGATGATGAACTTTTGGGACTATTTCTATTGTTATCTTTACTAGAGTCTTGGGAGACATTTCAGGTTTCTATCACAAGTTCTGCTCCTAGAGATGTTGTTTCTTTGGAAACGGCTAAGGGTGGTATTCTTAATAAGGAGATGAGAAGGAAGACACAGGGTTCTTCATCTCAACCTGAGGTACTTGTCACTGAAAATAGGGGGAGAAGTCATAAAAAAGAACCAAAGGGTGGTAGAAAGAATAGCAGAGATAAGTCCAAGCTGTGATACATGAATCTAGAGTGTCATTATTGTCACAAAATAGAACACATACAAAAGTATTGCTATCAGTGGAAAAGAGATAACATATGCAAGAAAGGTAAGTCTAAAAAAAGATACCGTGAAGATCATGATGATGATCGTGTTACTACTGCTACTAGTAATGATCTTGTTATTCTCTGTGATCACGAGTTTGTTAATCTTGTATCAGACGAGAGCATGTGGATAGTTGACAGTAGTGTTACATTGCATGTTACACTAAGGAGGGATTTCTTCACATCTTATACTTCTGGTGATTTTGGAGTGTTGAAGATGGATAATGATGGTGTATCTAAGGTAATTGGTGTTAGTGATGTTTGCTTGAAAACCAACATGGGAAGGCAATTGTTGCTTAGAGGTTTCAAACATGCTTCAGATGTCCGCTTTAATTTGATCTCTGTGCATATGTTAGATGATTGTGATTATGATAATCACTTTGGTTCTAGAAAGTGGAAACTCAACAAAGGTAACTTGGTTGTGGCTATAGGGGAAAATCTTTTTAAATTGTATTAGACAAAAACTTTGGTTGCTAGGGCCAATGTGTATGCTATCGACATGAAAGCATATTTGTGGCACCGAAGACTTAGTCATATTAGTGAAAAGGGGATGAACGTTTTGGCAAAAAAGAATGTTCTTCCTAGATTAAAGAATGTAGATTTGGAGAAGTATTCTCATTGCTGTTAGCTCCCAAATTCGACACTGCCTTGGGTTGCTAAACTTTAAGACATAATTAATGTCTAAGTAAAATGAAGCGAAGAGGTTTCGACAGCCTCTAAGGAGTTTTCTAAGCTGAACGGTTGAAATAACTTAGAAAAATTAAGAAACCTAAAGTTATGAGCATTTCGACCGTGTCAAAGGTCATTCGACTGAAATTCCGCAAATGGCATTGCTATGTCGTTTTGAAATTCAAAAATTGGAGGGAGGAGTTTGGTTCATAAGACACGTGGTGAGTTCTAGAGCAGGAAGTTACATGCAAATGACACTTGTTAGATCGAGGAGATACTAGGAAGTTATTAGCAGTTAATTATTAGCATTATAAATAGGGATTTGTTAGGCAGATTTCTGGTGTGTTTTACCATTTGTACAAAGTAACTCCAATCAAATTTACAAATAAGAATCAAAAAGCTGAAAATTTTCCCAAATTTGCAGCTTCAGTACGGAGCAAATAACTTTCACCTCAAATTTTGTATTGAGATTCTGAACAGTTAAAAGTTATATTTATTTGTTGTGAATATGCCTATAAAATTTGAGCTCGATCCAACGGTTAACAAATCAAGGATCGTCGATTTAGTTAAACTAGTTGCAGAAAAACGAGAATGAGTTTCTCTTCTCTTTTCTCTCTTTTTGAATCCTTATTTTTCTCTATCTCTCTCAACTCTAAATTGATCTTCTCCACTTAAATAAGTGAGACAAATGTTCTAATCATATTTGGATCTTTCTCCATATAGGAAGGGAGCCCAAACCCAACAATTTGTAGTAAGGAAGACATGCATGTAGCTGAGAGAATTATTGTTATGATGTGGGTTATTTGGAGCAATAAGAATAACTGGATTTGAAATAAATAGATGGAGGATGCGAACAAGTTGGGTATGCAAGTTTTTCATGTCTGACAAGATTGGTTTCAAAACCAAAATTTATATTATTCTCATAATGACACCATTAATTATCCGATCATGTGGCATCCACCGAATAAAGGATTGTAGAAATGCAAGGTTGATGCATGGTTTAATGACTAAAAAGGAATAACTAATAAGGGATGGTGTTTAAGAGATAGTAGTGAGAGGTTCATCAATGTAGGTATAGCTTGGGATCTTGGCTTTTTATCAGAAATAGAGGGAGAAACATTGGCCTTAAAGGAAGCGGTGTAGATAGCAATCCATATGCATCTGGATCATGTTATATTTGAAAGTGACTCTCAAGTGGTGGTGCAAGTGGTGCACAATAACTATAGTGGTAAATTCGAGTTTAGTTTAACTGTCTCTTGTATTAAGAATCTTTTATTCAACATGAGCCATTTGATTGAACAGTGAAAAATTATAAGAACAATCCATAGCCTTTGGATCCATCACTCACATGATAACTCATGATGATTTAATGAGAAAATATCATGATATTTGTCACATTAAGTTACTCTGTCTCGCGTTCTCTCTCAGACGAGTCGTAATCGCTCACAAACAATTTTTAGAGAAACAAAAAAATTCTACTGTAACCTTTAAATTAAAACTAAACATAATTTTTTGAATAAATTTGTAGTTCGAATAAATTTTTATTTCAAATAAATTTTCTTCCGAATAAATATTTACTCCTTAGCTTGGAAAAATATATTAAGATTAAACTCTCATTCTAGGCGATATATAAAACTCCTATTTAAATTTAAGCAAGTATATTTTTCTCGTTTTCTTAAGAATAATAAGAAACTTTAATTTTTTTTTACACAATAGGAATACTTAAAGATAATATAATCAGTGTATCAATTTTAAAAGTGTGATTCAAATGCAGCACAATTTCAACAAAAATTTTCAAAATTAACAATTTAATAGAAAATTGATAAAAGAAAATAGCATAATACTATTTAATATTCTTAAATTCTAATTCCTACTAACATACTTCTACAGGTTACATTACTACCCTCCAAAAATAACTTTCGTCCTCAAAACTTAAGGCGAATGTAACAACTCAACTAGTTATTAATAACGTCATAACTAGCACGATCGTGCACCTATCGCAACCCTCTACAAAGTCGTATTAACTCAGACTCTAGACGCAAGGCTAGACTTCACACTATGAGTTCACCACTCAAAATTAATATTACAAGAGCACATTCATAAACGCTAGGTCCTCCTAAACCCTAGGTCCATGCTTAAACTTTCAAAACTACCTTTCCACCCCCACATCACAATCTATTCCAGTGGTTTCAATTGAATAGGGACTGACTACCCTCCTGATGAAATGCCAATTAACTTTACACCGTACCAAAGCTGTCATGACTCGTCCATTCCATTCAACATGATCATGTCTACTATCAACAAGAGATTAAGTGTGACCAGCTCTTAAATTTGTCAATGGGTAGGCGAAAACCATGATGGTGGAATAAACCATCATTACCTGACTATAACAGTGTTCTTTGCAACTTGGGCTTCATGTAATCTGAGGCATAAGAGTTCAACAATCCCTTTGAGGTTTACTAAACACTTCCTCAATTTTTAGCTACTTTGATCTCTTTAATGAGACATAGTTGCCCAAAAGAAGTTAAATATTATCCTTTAGGCTCACTTAGCACGGGACATTTGTTAGCACAAAACATTATTTGAGTATCCTCCAATACAGTAAACGCTAATACATTGAGTATCATCCAAACTTTTCCATTTCATACTTGATTATTCTCATTAAACAAATGCTTAATTCTTTTTACTTTTGAATATGACAAATACAACTCATGTGATCCATCCAAGTCGCGTCTTTAAATCTTAAACATACACTTACAATCACAATTTCCAAATTTTTGGTGAGGTAATTCCTTGCACTAATTCTTAATTGACATAAGCCGCACCTATATACGTTTCTCCAACACTTTTTCTTAACATGTCTTTTCCAATACTAGTCTTTTCACTTCATCAATTCGTCCATTAATGACATATTGAACTTAACCTCGTCTTGACTTCCAAAGTTTCATGTTGAGTTCTCCAACAAGCTTTTCACTTGGTAAATTCATCATCTCGATTTCGACTGTAACATCCCTTCTAATCACCAATACATTGCTCATTATCATTGTGATATAAGATTTTCAACCGCATGATTATTCTATTGCCACTTGTCTGAGAGTAACCTCATCATCTGTAGCATACACTCTTGAAGTAATGCTCATTCTCCTTCCAATTTCCTATTAAAGTATATCACTAAAACCCTTCTTACAACTCCTTTATATTTGATTGATTTAAACAACAAGGTTGTTAACCCCTCTATTAAATTGCAAGTAACCCTTCCCCTTCCTTGTTCACGTACAACTTCAATCTTCCTCTATGACTACCTTGTCGATGTTAAAACTTCAAAGACCCTTATACTACATCTTCATTGGTCATCTAGTAATTTTCAACTTCAAAATTTTAGCGACCAACCGCCTAGAGTTGGTTCCCTAACCAACCATAACCTCTATCTTGTTGATTGTAAACAACATCATTAATTTTTCACACACTATACAATTATCCTCGTTCCATATTAATGTATGTCATCTCAAACACACTTTTTGTTGTTCTATTTATCTCTAATTGTCGTGACTATCCAAAGGTCATAATATCCTTTTATAACACGAACCAATCTTTTGTGCATAAGTTCTTGCTAATCATCCTAACACATCTATTCACTCATTGATTTCTTATTCATTTTTTCACCTTTACTAAGGTACCAACCAACATATTTCTCGCGTTCTAACGCTCTAAAGAAACATTCCTTCAAATTCCTAGTAAATCTCCAAACATTGTCGCTCATGACTTTAATAATTTAACACATGCCCATCTAAACTCCTATGATTACTTAAATTTATGGGGCTACTTATACCTTCATCTCATATCAACCTTTATACTCACTAAATCCTAAACTACTTATAGATAATTAATTATCCATGTAATACTTGGTCTACTACCTTGAATTATCACAAGATTCATCCTGAATACTTTAATTTAGAAATCTAACATAACTTAAACATCCCGACTTCAGCCCTTCAGGTAATTTCCCATCATATAATTTTCGTCTAACTTCACTAGGTTAAATCACTCTTATTATGTAATATCGTCTTACTTCTCATAGAAGAAACTCCATTGACATCCATATATGCTTGACATTTCCATAGCGGAAACATATCCTTAATAGCCAATAAAATTCATTTTGTCTAATCCTAAACTTACGAGAATGAACATCTAATATTTTTTTTCTCAAAAGATCCCCTAAATCAGATTCTTAATTGCAAACCTTTGTAAGTTTGACTTCCACTTGTCATACTCAACATATTTGAGTAACCACGACCAACACATTTTCTAATCCATAGAGTTATCTTAGAAATACCTTGTAGTTCTTACTCAGTTCAATCTCATCCCCTGTAGACCAACACATCCAAAGAATTCAGAGACACATGTCGACCAAAGTCGACTAATGCTCTAGGGTTTTAACTATCCTTCTTACTAGATTACTATTGGGTACATAACTCCAGTTAAGAAACAATCGATTACCTAAGCATATATCATGATACACTCAAGACACGTAACACATTACACATAGGACTCCAAAAATTTAATCCCACTAAACTCGAAACTTGATCAACTTAGGACACTCGACTCACAACCCCTTGGAGAAATCTACTGTCGAGCTCTGATACCACAATGTAACACCCCGGTTTTTAACAACGGGAGTGTATTTTTTTATTTTTTAAACAACAATACAATATAGAGTTCACGATGGTCCCTTTCTAAAATACAATCAAAGTAAAAGTTTTTCTATTTAAAACCTTCTACAAAGTTATAATCAAATACTTGCTAAAAGTTGCAAAATATTTTCACTACTAAAAACATTCTTTCTAAAAATCTTACACAATAAACGTTTATGTTGTAACAAAATATTTCATAATAGATGGAAAGGACACCACTCTCAAAGAAAACTATAAGCTGGTCGTTGGACTCTAACTGAAAATGACTAGGTACTAAACCCTCGAGTAACATCTAACTTTTCTACTTTAGATCATGATTTCAATAACTCTTTCACCACGTCTTTAGAATAACTCAGACCTCTAAGAACCTGGGGCATAAGTCCAGTCCACAATAATAGTAGAGGGTCACAATCTAAAAACAACATATATGAAAGAATACACACATACAAGTACAACATGATATATATAACAATTACAAAATTTATTTCAACCCATAATGCAATGCACAAATAGCCTAATGCAGACTTTACATGAGTATGATTGCCCTAACCGGATTCCTCACATGCATGAATTATGGAATTTAACCTCTCCGCAGAGAGTTGTAGGCACCTCCTTCTAATTTTTGTGTGGTACATCCCCATAATGGGGCATATCCCCATGATGACTAATCCATCTGATTAGCATCGACTCAATAAAACCCACAGGATTAAGGTGGATCTATTCCTAATAATCACACCCCGTGAAGACCCCAACTGGCCAACACGTACTATGAAATGCATGATTATGCTTTATCTACACATACTAATGCAACAAATTATATAATCCCAGCATATGTAATCACAACCACATACCAATTCATATATTTAACAAATCATATGAATAAAAATTCAGTACAATTAGTTGAGCTCCGTCCTCTAGAGTCCTCACCTAGTGCAGTCCTCTTGACTTACACGCAATAGGAAAATCATATATTTATTCAAAATCATATGAAAGCACATTCACAAGTTTAGCATCGCAGCGTGAACACACATCCCCAGTTGGGCACACAAGCAACACACATTCTCAACTAGGCACACAATTATCATAAATTCCCAACTGGGAACTGTTAGCTCCTAAATTCGACACCTCTTGCAAAGTAAGAGATCTAAGAGAGAGCATTAAAATCCTGCCAGAGGCGAGAGCTGGTCGAAGAATGTGAGACATTTAAGGAGGAGGAGTCGAAACACGTACTAGACTTAAAAAAAATCACGAGGGCTTCGACCGCGATGTTGTTTGGTAGTTATCCCGAAGATTTGAAATTCAAATAAATTGGAGGGAATGGTTCCGTTCGCCAGATGACTAAGAGGACATATGACGCCCTATGAGCGACAGATCCATGCATCACGACAGGTGGCAAAAGATGGTGATGTAGGAAGTTATTGGTAGTTATTTCTTGCTATTATAAATAGGAAGTCTTAGACATAGAATGTGTGGGGAATTTACTGTTGTACAAGTCACTCTTAAAATTACTCCAAGTATCCGAGTGTAGAGAAAGAGAGTATCGAAGAGAATGTACGTGATGTAAACACACCACCTTTTTATTTTCCAATGAAGTTTATTTTACTTGTTTAAACTTTACAAAGCTTTCTTTATCTTTCTTGCAATCTTCTCCCCCTTCTATGCCCTCTTTACTTCGTCCTCATTCTCAACTTCTTTCTTTTAAAACTTGTATCTTTTCTTTGCTAGAACTTTATGTACTTTTTCTCCTATAGTCGAATAGGTAACCTTTAGAACCTTCTCCCAAATATTGTCAAAAGTGTGAAACTTAGATAAATGTCCAAAGAAAACCTTTTAGCACATGTTCTAGGATCAATCTGATCGATCCTGTGAGTCACCAAAGTTAGATTTGGAAGATTAGCGGTTGTTTTTCGATTTTCAAGGGAAACAGGCACACAATCATTCATACAAACACACGTGAATTGAATCACATATAATATTGTTAAAAAGTGCCCTTATCTTAGCAAGCTTCCAACACATTTAACTTACGCTACGCGAGCACGATCTGTCTCTCTCGACGAAGTCTCCTATCCAATTCAGACTTTCAACCTTTTTAAAATACACAATGTATTTAAGTTAATCCAAACCCGACGACATCCATATTTAGGGATTTGTCTTGGGCACTTACCTAATAATTAGGTTTAGGTTTTCTCATAGTTTCACTAACCTAATTAGGTTCCCTCAACTTGGTGAAATTCCAGTTTAGACACTTGGGCAATAATGAACTTCAAAACTCTTTTCAAAACTTCAAATAGATTTAGGCAAAATGAACTTATCGATTTTAAAACAAACGTGTTTTAAGCACAAACTCAAAATTAATATTTTTTTCGAGGATGGTACCTTCAGTAATGCGTTTTAGTTGACACAATATTTTTTGTTAAAAAAAACGCCGATAAACGCTTTTCAAATCAAAACAACTATAACTCACTAAATCTTTGTCCGTTCATAACGAACCATATATCCATTTCGATCGTTTTAGAAATGCGAATCTAATAGTTCAATTATTAGGATAAATTATAAAAAAAATTTAAAAAATAATAATAATAAATACCCTTTTATATTTCGACCAGAATCAAAATTAACTCAACTTCATTTTTTTTCTTTCAAAAATCCAATTTAATTAAGAGATGCTTATAAAATTCCCAATTTCACATATACAAACTCAATTTATTTTCAAAACAAAGATACTATTTCTTTTCAATCTCTCCCCAATAGTTATAGAAAGAAACAACTTCTATTTACTAAAGCAATGAAAACATTTTCCTTAAAGCTCCTTTGATCAATCCTTTAATTAGATTTTTCTAAAATGTAGAACAAAAATCAGAATTTAACAAGTGATTAATCCAAATGAAACCTTCAGCATAAGTGATTTCAAATAAGTTCCATTCAATTAACTAGTCAATTAAAATAAGTTAGCACGAAACCTTTTCAAGTTCCTGAAGCTGTGAATATCATTAAAATATTAGCCATAGTTACTTGGTGACATGCTAACAAGTAAATTTTCCAACAAATATATTTTGTGAAAATAACTTCAACAAGACATATTTTGAAACTTTTCTTATAATTATAAACATATTTAACAAACTTTATCCTAAAATTTCAAGCCAATAGGTTTTTATAATCTATTACCTAGACTATTCTTTTTCTTTTTCTTTTTTTTAATTCTAAAGACATGGCAATAGTGTTCTAATCAAACATGTGTTTTTGAGTACTTTTTGAGATCTCTTTAAAACACCAATTTTCATAACAGACCCTAAAAATTTTATAGTATTTCTTTCAAAAGTTGTCACTCCCGAAATATATATTGCGATAACTCTAATTAAAATAAAATAAAAATTAATAGAATAAAAGAAAATAAGATTTGAGCACAATATTATAAAAATTAATAGAATAAAAGAAAATAAGGTTTAAGCACAATATTATAGTATTTTATATCCGAGTTCATACTCGCGTGGATATTAAAGTTTGTATTCGTATATATATATATATATATATATATATATATATATATATATATATATATATATATATATATATATATATATATATATATATATATATATATATATATATATATATATATATATATATATATATATATATATATATATATATATATATATATATATATATATATATATATATATATATATATATATATATATATATATATATATATATATATATATATATATATATATATATATATATATATATATATATATATATATATATATCTTATGTGTACTTAAATACCCATACCAATATTCGTATATTCGCATTTCTTATAAAAAATATCTTAATTGTTTATTTTAACAAATATATTTTTCTCATCTTCTTAAAAATAATAAGATACTTTAATTTTTTTAACACAGTAAGAACATTTAAAGCTAATTTAATTTATTGTACCAATTTTAAAAATGTGATTTAAATGCAGCACAATTTTAATAAAATTTGTCAAAATAAACAATTAAATAAAAAACCAATAAAAGAAAATAGCATAATATTATTTAATATTCTTAAATTCTAATTTCTGCTAATGTAATTCTATAGATATTACAATGTACATGTCCTACTTTATCATTTAAAGTAATGGTCACAATCATAAATGAAACAGATTCTATCCAAACATTGAGCTGAGTTTTGTTTTTGTAACTTAAATTATAAACAATACAAATACGGTAAATGAGGAATGGCTATGAACCTACTTTTGTTATAGTTACTTAAATATACTATTTACTTTTTATATGTAGCCACTACTTACATTTTGGGGCCAAATATTTAATATTCACTCTCTTCATAAGGTATTATTTTTATGCTCAAAAGGTATCTAATATATTAATATAAATATGTTGACTCATCTGAATGTTATTGTTATAAATTAGCGTGGTATTCTTTATTAAAAAATCTTTATTATATATTGAAAATAATAAAAATAACATTAATTAAAGTGTCAAATTAAAAAGATAAATTGTAAATTGAAGAATTATTTAATTTAGAACATTTATTTATTTCAAATGAATTATTAATTATAGAATGAAGAGAATATCTATCAATTTCTACCTAGACAAAAAAATTGGAACTTTTATTTTTAAATTGTTAAAAGAATGATGGTTTAATTGTAATTGATGATACAGCTCATGTTAAATTACGCTTACGATATCAACGGGGTGTTTGTTTCAGGGATGCAAATGATATTCTTGAGAATGAAACATTGAAATTCACATATTTCTTTGTTTCTTTCAAATTTTAATAATTTATGTCCATGTACATTTTATTCTCATAAATATATTTTGTTCATTAATTTCTTCATTTTTTTTCTCATGTCAAAGGAGGGAAATATTACCTTCCTATAAAAATACAAAATAATTAACCATAACTTCTCACTCTCATGTTATTTTAGCACATTCATTTTTTAATTTTTAATTTTTAAAATTTAATTAAAATAAAGCATAAAAATATTTCTAAAAACTTTATTTATTTTCCAAACACACTGATAGAAATAAATTTTCTGACAATAATATTTTTAGAAATGATATTACTAAGATTATAATTTTAATACACACTCTAAATTAAGTACACACCCTAAGCTAATTTTAAATACCCATGATGAATGAAAGCTCTAGCAACCTTTTGAAATTTTAAGTGTCCAACTCATATCCCTCTATCATTTTTTTAAATCGATTAAAAATTTCATTATTTCTAAAATTTGTAAATTTTAGAAGTAATGATAGAGAAGAATGATTTTTTAATTTGTATAAACTTTTTTTAATTTATTTCATTTTAAAAATTATTATATATGAACTTATCAACACATTATTGAAAATATGCTTAATGTTTAAAAGTAATAAAAATAATCAAAATAATTGTAACTAATATATTAATTATATTAAATTTTATCAAATTGATTTATATATTAAAATTTTAATGAATAAGTAAGATTTAAGAAATAAATTTATAATTAATGTTTAAATCATTTTCATTTAAAAGAATAATTTTAATATATGTTATTTGACATAGAATAAATTAACTAACAACAAATTGTTTTTTATTTTTATTACAATTATTTTATCAAATCATATAGTGAGTCAATAAAATTTATTTTTCTCATATCATGAAAATTATATAAAAAGATGAAATAATTGAGCCAATTATATAGCGAGTCAATAACATTTTAGTAAATATTTTTTTCATATCGTGTAAATTTTATGAAACAGAACAAATAAAATTATTGATCCAAATTTTAAATAATAGAAAATTCTCCTATTTTTATTATCATCTTCAAACAAGTTTGCATAAAAAACCATATTTTATTTATAAACATATCTCAGACATGTGCACAAGTTTGTTACTAGTTTTATAATAGATCCTAACACAAAATCTAACCTAAAAAATTTGAAACACTAGCTTCAAATTTGTTATGGTTTGAATGTTAGAGAGTTTCTCAATTCATTCTCTATATTTAAATCTATAAAATATATTGTTAAACTAGTGTATTTTAAAGGTCATGCAAACGAGTATTTTCATTATACTCTTTAAGGATATTAAATAAAAAATAATAATTTCTAATGCATTAAATACACTTTAAACAGTTAAATAGTGTATCTGAACCACTTGTTAGCATTTATCTATTTTAAATATAATATACGGTATATTCTTAACTCTTGCATTTTTAAAAATGGATTGAAAAACATTTTATTTTTACACCAAATCATAAATGAATCGTTCTAAACGCACACATAAGTGGAATAGACATGTATCCAACCAACACTTATTGTGTGTTTTATTTTGCAGTCATAAAAATTAATTTTGAATGGATTTATCGTGAATAAAAATAGTCAAAAGTAAAAGAATTCAATTTTAATATATTTATAAAAGAAATAAGTTGATGATAAATTCAAGGCTAAAAATTAAATTTGAAAACTTAACTTCTAAATCTTACCTTTAATTTAAAATCTGTTTTTAGATTAAAATTAATTAAATAAATTAAATGAAGACTTAAAAATGTGTTCTCTCAAAGTCTAAGATTCAATTGACCTTTGTTAATAGACATTGAGACTAATCTCTCAAATAAGTGGGTTTGGATATGAATTTAAAAAGTAAAAATAAAAAATCAAGCAAACTTATAGCTTATCGTTTTTACCATGCAAATTTAATTAAATTTTTAATTAAAAATATCTTTTTATCATTCCTAATCGATACAGTACATTAGTTCGATTAATAATTTTATTGAACACTATAAACTATTAAACTAAATCTACAAATATCTATTATCAACTAGTTTATAATTATTTTTCATAAATCTATGCGATATAAACTAACTTGTAAGATATCCACTATTATTTTATTTAAGACAGTAAAAGAATACCAAAAAATTACCATATTTTTGTTTTAGAAAATTACCCTAACCTCTCGTATATTTTAATTTTTAGCTAAATGTTGCACGTCTTTTTTAACTTTCTCATAGATAATCACCTCGGTTTAAAGACATTACTAATATTATCAATGAAGAATTTAAAGAGTAATTTTGCCATTATTTAAACTAGAATACCACAATAAATTTCAGATTAACGTCAGACTTGTCCAAAACACAAGTCTAATCAACCTGAATTCCTATAATATAGTTTCTTTCCTACATGAAAGCATAATAACATCATGACAAAGTGAAAAGCATAATAGCTCAAATAAATGAAATTGAGACAGTTGATTTTATGATAAAAGAAAGTGAAATAAGATTGCATAGTCACATAAGTCATCAATTAGTAACTATATTCTATGGCAGCTTCAAATGTCATGCAAAACACTAGTAAAAATTCTTCAAATAACTCTAATTTTAACATCAAACTTGGTAATTTTTAAGATAGATTAGTTGTGTACAGAAACTATAATAAAAACCAGAAAATTAACTAGAACAAAATTTGGATCACAGATACAAATAATTCAAATATCAGGTCTACAAATGCAACTAGAAAACAATCCTAGCCTAAGCTTTGATTGCATACTTTCTTACTGGAAAATAGATCTCTTTCTTCTTCTCTCGCTCCGTCTTCAAAGATACCTGCACCAATCAAAAAAATGGTTGAGACAATCTACAAGGGTAACCAAACAGAAAATTGCCACTGCCACAATACGACTCCTTTCGAGTCAGCATTTTACTACAATTTCGGACTACACTGTCAACAATCGTGCTATTTAAAACCCTAACTACATCGTCGAGCGTATGCTTCATGAGAAACTAAATAGTGAATAATTGATTGAGTGTTTGGTTTCACTTGAGTAAAATATAATTGATTTAGACTCCATCGATTACAATTCGAATCTATAATTTGGAGTTTACTAATCTATAATTGATTTTCAGATAAAAGCAATTGTTCAACTAACTCTTAAAAATCAAGTAATATTATACCTGATGTTTGGTAAGCCGTCTTCGAATGGCACGGGTCTTCTTGGGACGAAGATCGAGTGGTAAATACTTTTTATTCTTGTAAACTTCTCTAAGTGCCGCTTTCTGCTTCTGTGAAATCACAGTCAGCACTTGTGCTATCGAAAGCCTCACAACTTTACTGAAAAAACAAACAAACAAAAACACGTTAACAAAACGCGATTACCAAATAATTCATAACAACGAATCAAAATAAGCGAATTACTATTTCATATGGTTTACATTTTGGATAGCTTATTAGGTGCGCCGCCAGTGACTTTGGCCACTCGGAGCAGAGCAAGCTCCGCCTTCAGATCCTTCAGCTGGTTCAGCAAATCCGCTTTGGTTTTGTTCCTCAACTCGTACACCTTAATCCTCGCTTCAACACATTCAAAATTGCGTTAAGATCAAGGTTGAAAAAATTTCACAACTTAAAGTCGTTGCTGAATCGAAATTTATATCCTTACCCATTTCTCTGATCCAAGCGCAACTATGCAGTGATAGTGAAAAACGAAAGAAACCCTAAAATTGAAATCGCTGTAACCATTTTAACGATGGTGTGCTATATACGTTAAACGGGTTGTGTCAGAATTAACAATCTGATTCGGTTTATGGGCTCGAGAGGTTATTTTCGCTTACCCGGCCCAATCAGAAACAACTACAACACCCAACAAATTTGAAGAATAAATCTAAATTAATTAAATTGGTTTAATTTTCATATATATTTTAATTTAATTTTTATATGTTTAACAGTGGAGTTTGGGTAATCTTTTTATGGCCTAAAGTAATAAACTAATGTATTCATAGAAAATTTTGTAAATATATTTGGAATCTTTATGGCCTAAAGTAATAAACTAATGTATTCATAGAAAATTTTGTAAATATATTTGGAATTAGAATAATGTGCGACTCGAATCATGACATGAAGGTATAAATTAAAATTTGTTATTATGAGTGTGATTCGAATCACAAAATTACTAATTCAAATGAGGTATGAGTTTAATTCGAATCACAACATTTCCTAATTCGAATGAGGTAAAAGTTTGATTTAAATTACACAAAAACCTAATTAAATCAGGGAGGAGCTCCACAATTTGGAGTTCCTATCTAGTTGTGTGATTCGAATCAAGGATTTCTTTGACTCGAATCAATGGTGAAAATTTTTGTGTTTTATGTTTTTGATTCAAATCATTCACTCAGTTGACTCTAACCAAAATATCTGCTCTTGAATCAAATTATTAGGGTCACTTTACTCATTTTTAGTGCATTAGCTTCAACACATATTTAATAAAAAAAATCTCTCTCTCTAGTGTAATCAATTCACAAATTTTGAAAAACCATTTTTTTTAGTTTTGTCAATCACTTAAATTTGCTCTTTTTCAAATCAAACTTAAACAAGAACTTTTTTTCTTGTTTTGATTTCATGTGCTCTTAAGTATTGTTGTGAGAAATTTCATCTAAAAACATTCATTTTCAACCTCCAACAAATTATCATTCTCATGTGTGTGTGTGTGTGTCTGTGTGTGTGTACACGCACGTTTCTTAAGTCTTATAGAGTGTGAGATCTAATGAAATGAGGATCATCAGTGTTGGAAATCCACCACAACCTATGGGGAATTTCTATCAATCTTGATGAACAACTTTATTATCCATACACCCTAACAATGAAAAGAAAGAAAAATTATAAAAGAAATAAAATTAAGGTTTGACAAACTGTGAAAATTTTACTCACTTTGCAACTGCACAATTCTGTGAGTTCAAGTTATTACAAGAATAAGGGTTACTCCCTCTATTTATAGTTTTAGGTTAGCTTGCTCCCTAAAACAAAGCCCAAAACACAAAAACCCAAAATATCCAATTTAGCTAACACTACTAAAATAGGCCTAAGTCGAAATCCGATCGAGCAACCTGCTTTGATATTTCGACACATATACACTAGACTAATTTCAACACATCCTTATTTCTGTCGAGCACTATCTGCTTCGATACAAAGAATCACATTCTTAACACCCCACCTAATTCATTGTGTCTATATTATCTATATTCATCATAGCTCTTAGTCTTCTAAACACTTCGACCTTGACTCCCTTCGTCATGATATCCGCAATCAGATTCTCAGTTCTATAGTGTTCCAAGTTTATCTTCCCTTCTACTGTCTGCTCACAAAGATAGTGGAACCTCATTTCAATGTACTTGCTTCGTCTATGTGCTATCGGATTCTTTGTCAGATTGATAGTAGACATGTTGTCGATCTTCGTGGTAATTATTTAATGACTCTTCGTTGTAATCTCTTCGACTAGGTTCACCATCCACTTTGCTTGACATGCATAAAGAGAAGCAAATATGCATTATGCTTCGCACGACAACAATGCAACTACTGGCTCATTTCTCGAACTTCAAGCAATTGTTGCACCACCTAGCATAAACACATAGCCAGTTGTGGATTTTCTATCCTTATCATCAATACACCAACTTGAGTTGGTGTATCCTACTAACTTGCATTCTTTTCCTTTATCAGTTGAAGGAAACAAAATGTTATAGTCGAGAATTCCTTTCAGATACCTTAATATCCTCATCATCGCTGTTAGGTGCGATACCTTTGACTTCTACGTGAATCTACTTACCATACCTACATTATATGCTAAGTCAGGCCTTGTGTGAAAAAGGTATCTTAGTGACCCAATAAGTCTTTTATAATGGGTTGGGTCGACATCATCTGAATCTAAATCTTTCACAATTCCAGTCTTGGTTCAGCAGCTGTCGAAGTCGAGTTGCATTCTTGCATCTCAAATCTCTTGAGAATTTCACTTGCATATCTTATTTGATGCAAATCTCTACTACTCTTGTATAATTTGATTTCAAGGAAATATGAAATGTCACATAGATCAGACATTTCAAATTCCTTGCTAAGATCACCTTTGAAGTCTTCAATCTCTTTCTTGTAGCTACCTGTTATCAACAAGTCATCGATATAGAGACATAGTATTAACAATTCACTCTTGCTTCTTCTTACATATACTTCATGCTTAGTTGTGAACTTCACATATTCCTCTCCCTTAGAAAGCCATCTATCTTCTTATTCCAAGATCTTAGAGCTTGTTTAAGTCCATACAGGGCTTTATGCAGCTTGTATACCTTGCTTTCTTCGCCTTGTTTCACAAACCCAGCTAGTTGTGCAACATAAACTTCTTCATCTAAGGGGTCATTTAAGAATGCACATTTCACATCTATCTTACATATGTGTCAGTTGTTCATGGTTGTTAGACCCATAACCAACCTGATTATTTTGATCCTAGCAACAGGTGCAAAAACTTCATCGAAGTCGATTCCTTCTTTCTAAAGAAATCCTTTCGCCACAAGTCTTGTCTTGTTTCAACTTACTTCTCCTTTGGGATTCAGCTTTACCTTGTATACCTACTTCATATTGATTTCCTTTTTTCCTTAAGACAATTCGAAAAATGACCAAGTGTTGTTGACTTTGATGAACTCTAGTTCCTCATTCTTTAGGTTTTCATACCTACACAATTCTTTGAACCATATGAGTACTTATTGGAGATCATGGAATTTCATTGTATGAGGAACCTGCATCGACCTTAATTAACTTCCATTTATGTTGGTCATCATTGAGTTTTCCCACAAGTCAAACCAATTCACCAACATGAGCAACAAAAGGTGACGCGTAAGTCTTTTGAGTGCTCCATTGGTGTGCAGGCTCTTGTGCTTTTTGTTAAGGAGCACATCTTTTGTCAAAGGCATATTAGGGTCATATTTCATTCCAATGAATCCTCCTATGTGGCTGAGTTTTAAAATCCTCGAGGTCCTTTGTGGCCTCTTTATTGAAGACAATGATGTAATAAGGGCACAACATGACTTCAGAGCTTTTGACCTGGCATTTATTAAGGAAATTAATCAACTCCTCTTTAGCCTTTGGATAAACAACTTTGACCTTCTCAACATAGTCCATCATACTCTTTACTCATGTCTTTGAACTGGATTCTTTATGATCTCGACCAACATGTCATCTATAAGTTTGGCAAATTTTGCTTCATAGACCTGAAAAGGGTTAGAATTAATCTTCATGAGCAGTTTGGTTTTGTCTTAAAACTTCAACCTTTCATCTTTTAGAGTGTTTTGTACTAGATCCCTGAAAAGGACACATTGAGAGGTTTTATGACCAAGAAAATTATGATACTTGTAGAAGCTTCTTTTCTTTCTTTTTTCCAATGGTGGTGTTTTTAGGCCTTTTGGCACTATGATCTGACCATCGACAACTAAAAGACAAAAAAATTCATCACATTTAGTTACATCAAATGTATAAGTTTTTGTAATGAACTTTTCATTTTTACTAGGTCTGACATGATTTTTCCCATTAGAAGGTATAAGGACCTTACAAATATATGGAATACCTGACTTTAGTTCTTCCAAATTAACATCACTTTCTTTGACACATTCAAAAACTATTTCATTTCTTGATTGCTTTTATCTACCTCTACGTAAGCAAAATTTTCTTTCCTAGGGTGTCGATTTGATCCGACCTTTTCAGCTTTCAAACGTTCAGATTTTTTTAATCTATTTGCTAATTGACCCATATCTCTTGTTAGACGATGACAATGATCTAGAACAAGGGTTGAATAGATCACTAATTTCTAAACAGAGTCGGGGCTTAAAAATTGGTTTAAAATTTTATGCGAAAGCACCCGAGGAACTAGGTCGTCTAAACGAACCATTACTGAAAAGATCAGATATGCGATAAGCCAAGATGGAATATCGAATCCAATGAGAAATTGAATCAATATTTTGAAAGCTAATCAATACAATTAGAATCACTTAAGTTTATACATTTTCCAATAACTTGTAAAAACTAAACTCAATTTGACAAAAACACAAATAGTTTGTGTGCGATCAATTTGTCAAACACTTGGTATGCAAAACACTCCAAGTGATATTCTCTAAGTAATTGTAGTGCAGAATTTTTCCAATTAAAATCAAAATGATTGTAATGAGCTTTCAAAATAATTTCCAGCACTACACTACACCAGAATTTTAATCGAACAATTGATTATATATAAACACTAACAAATCAAAAGTATATAAATAGAGAAGGAGAGAACAACACCAGATTTGTTTAGGCAGTTCCCCTTTCGTCTTTGCTTAGGGTACGTCTGCCCCCAATTCCAAAAATAGAATTGAGATATGTATAAAATTTGTGTGCAAAATTCACTACAAGAGAAATCATAGTACTACAATAATCTAACCCAATTGTAGAGGTTGAAACTAGTTGATTATCTTCCCTTGATTCAAGTCGAATCAAGTGCCTCAAACGTATTGAATAAACCTCCGATTCTAGTTACTTGTCTGAACGACTCCACAGTCTTCAAATATTTAGCTCGGCTGATTTCAATCACACACAGTTCAAACTGAAATCTTTCTTCCACAATCCTCCGGTTAGCGCTACTAGATTGAACGAAACACCCGCTCTTTAATCTCTTTTGCTCGGCTGAATATGTGAAGAAATGATCTATGCAAAACCCCCAAATCCTCAATATTCTTGGAGGAAAAAACCCTAACGGTTTTATTTGAAGAAAAACCCACCTAATCTCTACTCAAAACAAGATTACAACCAATCCTATGTTTGGACGCTGTCACTTTTGATCAAGCACAATAAGAAAAAATGATGATTATGTGTGATTTTTGATGAATGCAAGATGAGAGTGAAGATGAAGAGCAAGAGGTGTATATTTTCAAATTTCTTCTTGTTATAAATAATGGATTAAATGATTATTTATATGAGAATGAATGAATGCAAGAAAAGATGACTTTGGAAGCATAAAATGACTTAATTTTGAGTGCAAACAAGCGATGAGTCAACCTATGCAGAGCTATGAGTCGACTCATAGGTGGCTGAATGTACCAAATGAAAAACACTACAACATGAGTCAACCTATGCAGAGCTATGAGTCGACTCATAGGTGGCAGAATGCACCAAATGAAAAAGAATACAACATGAGTCGAGCAACAGAAGATATGAGTCGATTTATGAGTTGACCTACAGAAGCTATGAGTCGATTTATGAGTTGACCTACAAAAGCTATGAGTCAACTCATAGAGGATAAAATACTCCAAAAGAAATTTCCTTCAGCATGAGTCGACCTATACTGTGAGTGAGTCGACCTATACACATGAAAAATACCAAAAACATTATTTTTGATAAGAAGTATGTTTCTAAATGTCTCATACATGTTTTAGGAATGTTTTTAAACATTATGAAGCATGGATATATGGCTTAGATAGAGTGATACCATCCAAACTACACAATAACTAAACTTCCTAGTTTTGACATCATTAAAACACGCAAAGGTATAATGATAGGGAACCTTGCCCTCACATACTCCCCATTTTTTATGATGGAAAAACTTTCCAAAAAAAATCAAATACTCCCCCTGACTAAATGCACATGCTTCCACTGTAACTTGTGAGCTTCCAATACTTTAACTTTCCTTTTTGTGTTTCTCCCCCTTTGACAACATTAAAAAGAGAAAGACAAGTAACATTCATCAAAAGTAAAGCATAATCATAAAAGAAACCACAAGCAATTTACAACACAAATCAAGCATTAACATACATTCACATATAATGTAGTTAATATAAACATAATAATTAAATTAAACAAGACAAAATGCAACATAAACACAGAGTTTAAGACAAGTCTTGAAGGGAAATAACACAATGCAAAACGAGAAACATAAAATGACATGCTGGAGAATACGAAAAATGCTAATGATGTAGGTCTATAACCCAAATGATGTGTAGAAACATGCAAATCACTCCAACTGCTCATGCAATTCATTAATGCTGATAGTCAAATATTCAACGTTCATGGAAAGTTGACGATATTGAGTTGTAGATGACACAACCATTTTATCAAAGTGACCTAAAACAGTTGAAGCAAATGTGTCAAAGTTTTCATTTTGATGTCGAATTTGTTCTTGAATGGTGTCGTACTGTTGTTGTTGAATATCAACAAAATTTTGATTCTGAGCTTGCATGTTGTAAAGCATATCAAGCACTGCAGAATTATCCGTTGAAGAATGAGTAGGAGAAGGAGGCACATATGAAGTGTTATAGTTGGACCAATCTGTCTGCCTCCAAGTACCCCAACCTTGATTACCCTGATCTTCCTAAACTGGAGCAACATCTAACCAAGTTGGATTATCATCTGTGTCCATAGGATGATCTTCCTCATCATCATTTTATTCTTCTTCTTGAACCTCATCATTGACAATGTTACTAGAACCAGCGCCCCTAAGCTTGAAGACATATTTCTTTAATTTCTTGTCCCAAATGTAACCCATGAGACTTAAAGTCTTTCTACGAAACTCATGGTCAGGAGACGGAGATACATAAGGAATACCAACCACATCAATATTATGATAGTCCATAATAATTTAGATCACAGATCCATAGCAAAGTGCGGAGCCTTTACCACTATCTTTCAAGGCATATTTTCTTTTAGAAAAATAGTAAGGCCAACACACTTTAACCTTATTTTTCAGAAGATACATGAGATGAACCTCAGCTTGGTCAACACGCGAATATCCCCCTTTCTTAGGGCATAACACATGAGAGACAATCCAATATAAAATGTGATCTTCCATATTCAGATAACCAGTAGTAACATGCCTTGGGAAAGTTTCGCTAGAAACACCTTCATCAGCATAAGGTACTTTAAACATAGAATTTAAGGTAGGTTTGAACTCATAGTCCTTACCATGATCGATATCGCTCACACAAATGGACTCAAAAATTTGTGGACCCATCTGAAACAATTTTCTCCATAAATCATCACCAACATGATAAACCTTGCCACCCATTTTGAAGGCAAATTCGTATCCAGTACAAGTGTCCATTAATCTGGCATAAAACAAATGCATCATATCTTCATTGTAATTTGTATTATATTCTAAAAACGGATTAATCTTTTGATGATTCATACAATCAACAATATTTGGAATTTCAAGTCTAGATGCTACTAAAGTTAAATAAGAGTGTTGCGGAACAACATACCATTTGCTAAAGTTTGTTTCAAAATATTTGGCAATAGTATGAGAGATTAGAGATTGAAGGGTTACCATGGTTTGAGAAGACGAAGACCCTCTTGGGGACCTTTTCCTGGTTACTTTTGAAGTGGCCATGCGAAGAACCTTAAATTGTTGAAGAACACTTACCAAATTTCAATTTGAACCACAAAGGTTGAAAGGGGTTTTAGGGTTCTTGGGAGGTTTTTGAGAGTTTAAGAGTGAAGAGAGAGAATGGAGTAATGAAATGAGCATGCAAATGAGAGAGAAAAATAATTGAAAGCAAGAAAATGAGAAGGTGCACGAGCTATAAGTCGACACATGAGGGTTGTGTGCATCGACTCATACTAGAAGAAATTTCCAAAATTAAAAACTCCATCAGTATGTGTCAACTCATAGGAGTGTTGTGGGTCAACGCATAAGAGGCAGCAGCTTCCAAATGAATTTGCAAAATTTTGGGTCGACTCATAGAGCAAAATAAATGCAAAAATATGAAAAAAATTTGATATAAAAGATGCATAAGATGGTAAATAACAAGCCTACACTAATTTTAAACACCAAACATGGAAGATTTATGAGCATCAAACTAGCACATAAGCAACAAATTTCATATAACACATAATAGTGAAACTTGTTAGTCAAGCATACAAATCTAATGCAAAAAGTAGAGCAAAGATACTACCTCAATGATGATGAAGAGGGAAAACACTCACATAGAGCTTAAACTTATAAACACGGTTAAAACAATATGCATAATTGTATATAGATATAAAGCATGCCACAAAAAATTAATCACGGTCTGAAATATCTAGAACACCAAGTTTCCTACGAATGTAAAAGAAGGGTTTCATCGCAAGAGGTTTTGTAAAAACATCAGCAAGTTGATTTTTAGAATCAACATGCTCGAACACAACATCTTTTTTCTCTACATGATCACTAAGGAAGTGGTGACGAATTTCAATGTGTTTAGTGCATGAATGTAGCACATAATTTTTGGTTAGATTTATGGCACTAGTGTTGTCATAAAGGATAGGAATACGATGGAGTTTTACATTAAAATCGAGCAGTTTTTGTTTGAGCCACAAGATTTGGGCATAATAACTACCGACTGCGACGTATTCCGCCTCAACGGTTGATAAAGTAACATAAACTTACTTTTTGCTATGCAAACTAACTAAGGAATTTGAAAAAAAATGACATGTGCCACTAGTGCTCTTCCTATCTTATTTGCAACTGGAAAAATCGGAATCAGAATAACCAGCCAAATTGCAATCGCCCCCCTTAGAGAACCAAAGACTAAACTTAAAGGTACCACAAAGATATCTAAGTATATGCTTAACTGCTTTTAAGTGTGATTCTTTGGGGGATGATTGATATCTAGCATACATACAAACATTAAACATAATATTCGGTCGAGACGCGGTAAGATATAAAAGGAATCCTATCATACCTCAATATTTCTTTACATCAACTACCTTACCATTTTCATCTCGATCTAAATTTCCATTTGTGGGCATATGAGTGTCAATCACCTTTGAGTTTGCCATATCAAAGCGCTTGAGAAGATCAACACAATACTTTGTTTGGCTCACAAAAGTTCTGTCATCAAGTTGTTTGATTTGTAATATGAGGAAATATGTTAGCTCCCCCATCATACTAATCTCAAATTCTCCCTGCATCAACTTAGAAAATTCCTTGACCAAGTGTCTGTTAGTGGATCTAAAGATAATATCATCAACATAAACTTGGACTAGAATAAAGTGATTTCCTTGACGCTTAACAAAGAGTGTAGTATCAACCGTCCCTCTTGAGTACCCTTGATCAAGTAAAAATTTGCTAATACGCTCATACCAAGCCCTATGGGATTGCTTGAGACCATACAAAGCACATTTAAGTTTATAAACGTAATTTGGATACTCATGGTTTTCAAATCCGGGAGGTTGAGATACGTAAAATTCTTCATTAATGTATCCGTTTAGGAAAACACTTTTCACATCTATTTGATATAGTTTAAAATTTTGTGAACCAACATAGGCAAGCAAAAGACGTATAGCCTCGAGTTGGGCGACCAGAGCATAAGTCTCCTCATAGTCAATGTCTTCCTCTTGGTTATACCCTTGGGCAACAAGGCGAACCTTGTTTCAAGTTATAATTTTATTTTCGTCTAGTTTGTTCCTAAATACCCATTTAGTACCAATGACTCGATGGGCTCACGGAGGCGGGATAAGATCCCAAACCTAATTTCTCTTGAACTGATTAAGTTCCTCTTGCATTGCCAAAAATCAATGTTCATCGAGTAATGCGTCTCTGGAGTTTTTAGGCTCAATTTGAGAGACGAAAGTGAAATGATAACAAAAGTTACTTAGCTTGGATCTCGTAGTTACTCCCTTTTCGTTTTACATTTTATTTTAATATTTTTTAATTTTTATTTTTTTTTGTTAAAAGAAAAATATTTGGAGGATTCAAGAGGAACTCATCAAGATTCAAGATCCAAACTTTATTGTTGCTTCATTGAGGTATTTTTGTAATTTAAATTATTTATTTTTCAGATTTATACGAATAAAATTATATATGAAAGTTGTTTGGATATTGTTGTGTAAAAATAGAATTTATTGATTATATATGAAATTATTTAGGTTTTATAAGATTATTTATTTGGTTGTTTGACTGTTGTTGTTGTGTAAAAATAGAAATTTTTTTAAATATGTTATTTTTTTAATTAAAAACAGAATATATATTATATTTTATAAGTTATATTTTATATTTCCTATATTTCATAAGTTATTTTTTATATTTTAAAAACGGAATTAAAAAAAACAGAATTTATAGTTAATATTTAAAATATTTTATATGTTATATTTAATAAGTTATATTTATTAAGTTATAATTAGATATTTAAAAAAATATAAAATAGAATATTATAGGTTTTATTTTTGTTGTTTATAAACAGAAATTATAAAAAAAATAGAAAAAAAATTAAAAAAATATTTTTATTAAACAGAATTGTAAAATTAATTTTAAAAAAAATTATTTTTATTAAAATCAATTATTAAATAGAAGTATTTTTATTAAAAATTATTTTTTAGAAAAAATTACTTGTAAAAGAAGTATATGACTAATATGGAAAAGTTATATTAATATGTTATGTAGATTTATTAAAAAACGGCAAAATAACCTTTTTGGTCTCTTAACTTTGGCTCGGGGTCCATGTTGGTCCCTTATCTTTAAAAAGTAGCAAATTGGTCCTTTAACTTTTAAAATGGTGTCATGTTTATCCTTCCGTGTGTTGCCGTTAGTTTGTTTTTGAAAAAATTGCCACGTTTGAGTGGGTGGAGTGCTGACGTGGAAGTGAAGTGTCTTATAGGGAAGATTAGGGAGGGAAGAAGAGAGAACGATTGAAGCTTTCATTAACCACCATTACCCAGAAGAAGAAGGCACAATTCAAGAGCAGACGATTGAAGATTGAAGACGATTCAAGAAGAAGACGATTCAAGAAAGAAGACGATTCAAGAAGAAGACGATTGAAGATTGAAGACAATTCAAGAAGAAGACATGGTTTTTTGATTGAGGATTGAAGACGATTCAAGAGCCATAATCAAAAGGTTAGTTCATGTCTCTCTGATTTAGGGTTTTCTGGTAGAGGTTCAGATTTAGGGTTTATATAAATTTGTTAGTGTAAATGTTAATTACTTACATGATATGATCAGGTTATCATGGATGAATACATAACTCTGAAAATTCATCACAGTGGTGAGTTCACAGATGAAGGTAGAATGGAGTAGTAGATGATTTGAGGGTAGATGTAGACAGATGAAGTTATTTTGAGCTAGTTGGTGTATTGAAAGACTTAGGTTATAGGGAGTTTGAAATAATATTTTACAAGGACCCTCAATTTGAGATGAACCCACTTGTTGATGATAATGGGATATTTATATTGAACACACATTGTCTCAACCTGACTATTGTGATGTTGTTGTTGATGAAGTTGATGAGGACCCTGCTGAAATTGTAGATGAGGTAGAGGAGTTACTTAGTAAACTACATGAAGAAGTTGTGGAAGTTGAACAAACCACTGTTGGTTTGGAGGAAGGTGATGTTAGGGTCGATGAAGCCAATGTTGGGTTGGAGGAAGGTGAAGTTAGAGTTGATGAAGCCACTGCTATCATGGAGGAAGGGAATGTTACAGGGGATGTTAGAGTTGATGATGATCCTGCAGTGGCTGATCATACTGTTGGAGTTGAAAAAGGGAATGCTACAGGGGAACAAGGTAATGTTGGATTTAAAAGAGGGAGTGCTATAGGGGAACAAGGTAATGTTGGAGTTGGAAAAGGCAAAGCTGCAGTGTATGATGACTTAAGTCTATCATCTAATGATAGTGTAGATGAAGACTACAATTATGATAGTGCAGAAGATGTTGCTTTTGAGGATGAGTCTGATGGGTGTGATGAGATTAGAGAGGATGAACTTGATGCCCTAGTTGGTCATGAAAATGATGGTAATGTAGAAAATGATGGTAAAGGAAGTGACAATGACAGCGAGGAAATGCAAAGTGGTTGTGACAGTGATGATAGTAGTGGAGTTGTAAGAAAAAAAACATCAAATTTTCAGACAGCCAAAAGACATGTCAAATTACAAGTGGGGTGTGGGAATGTACTTTAGTTCAAAGGATGATTTTAGGGAAGCAATAACAACATATGTTGTTCAAAATGGTAGAGACCTAAGGTTTGTAAAAAATGACAGAGTTAGGGTAAGGGTTAGATGTAAAGTTGGTTGTGAGTGGGAGGCTTATTGTAGCAAGTTGTCAACTGAAGACACTTGGCAACTCAGAAAAGTAATTGATAAACACAGTTGCAGTAGGGAGTATAATGTGAAGCTGATGAGTACAAAGTGGTTAAGTAAAAGAATTTAAAATAGTTTGAAAAACAATCCAAAGTTAAGTATAAAGGATATCAAGGAGAAGGCACAAAAAAGTGAAATGTTGGGGTCAACAAACCAAAGCTATAAGAGCAAGATTCGCAGCTAGAGACTATGTAGATGGTTCCTTTTTGGGAGATTACACAAGGGTCTAAGACTACTGTCATGAACTGTTAAGAGCCAATCCAGGGTCAACAGTTAAGCTCAATGTTGAGCCTGTACAAGTAGGTGTTGAGGATGAAAGACCATATTTTAGAAGGCTTTACACATGTTTTGCTGCGTGTAAGGAAAGCTTTAAGTTGTGCAGGTATGTAATAGGTCTAGATGGGTGTTTTCTTAAGGGGTTGTATGGTGGGCAGATACTGGATGCCATTGGGAGGGATCCTAATGATCAGATGCTTCCCATAGCATATGCAGTTGTGAAAAGTGAAAACAAGGATAGTTGGACTTGGTTTTTAGAGCTGTTAATTGATGACCTTGGAGGCAAAGATGAATGCCTGACTTACACCTTCATCTCAGACCAACAAAAGGCAAGTTTTTTCATTTATTCATATGGTTTTATGTGTTTATGTGTTTATGTTATGCTATTTCTGTTATGCTATATTATAATGCTACATTGTATGTTATTGCAGGGTCTGCTACCTACTATGGATGAGTTATTGCCAAGGGTGGAGCACAGGTTTTGTGTTAGGCACCTTTATAACAATTTTAGAAAAAAGTTTCCTGGAAAGATGTTGAAGGACATAATATGGAAGGCTGCCAAGTCAACATACCCACAGGCATGGGAAAAAGAGATGAAGGGAATGAGGGCCATCAATGAAGAAGCATTTAAACATATGATGAAGACCCCACCAAGGTTTTGGAGTAGATCTTACTTTAGGACTGAAAACAAATGTGATACTGCTCTCAACAACATGTCTAAGTCCTTTAATAGTGTCATTCTTGAAGCAAGGGAAAAACCTCTAATCACTATGTTAGAAGACATCAGAACATACATGATGGAGAGATGGGCAAATAACAGACTGGGATTTGGAACTTTGGATGAGAATGGTATTTTTCCCAATATTAGAAAGAAACTTGATGTCACAAGCACATACACCAACAACTGGCTAGTATGGTATGTCACAACATGTGAGTAATGTATTTTGTTTGTTTATGACATACATGTGACTAATTTACTTTTGTTTGTTTAATCATTTAGGATGTCTGATGAACATATATTTGAAGTAAGGCACATAGAAAATCAAGCTGACAAGTTTGTTGTGAACCTGAAAGATCAGATTTGTTCATGCAGAAGATGGGAACTCACAGGGCTCCCATGTGTTCATGCTCATTCTGCTATGAAGAGTAGGAATTTCAAGCTTGATACTTACATTCCAGATTATTACAGGGTTTCAAGGTACAAGGCAGTTTATAAGCATGTGATCTACCCTGTTAATGGAGCAAACTTGTGGGTTAAGACACCATACCCAGATGTGCAACCACCCAAGTTCAGGAAGATGCCAGGTAGACCTAAAAAGGAGAGGAACCTAGAACAAGGTGAAATTGATGGGTCTGCTCGCAAATTGAGAAGAACGGGTTTTCTGGTGAAGTGTAGTAGGTGTAAGAAAGCAGGACATTACAAATCTACTTGTAAGGACACAACAACTCAACAACCTAGCCAACAATCAGCCTAACTCAATCACACTCCATCTCAGACTGCTCAACAAACTAGTCAACACACTCCATCTTAGATTGCTCAACAAACTAGTCACCACACTCCTACTTCAACAAGTCAGCCTACTCAGCAATCTTGCCAAGCATCTCAAACTTCTAATGGAAAGGCTGCTAAGGGCAAGACACAAAAGCTGCCTGTAAGGAAGCCAACAAGACCTTTTGTGCCACCTGGGCCTACAACTAGGTTGAGTGCTGCGAAGAATGTGGTAGGCCCAGTAACAAGGAGGTCTACTCCAACAAAGAGGATCACCCCAAAGAAGAAGCTATAAGTTGTGGAACATGTGAATTTAGTTACCTAGAACAAGTTTATGTATTTTACTGCTGTCGTTTTAGAACAAGTTTATGTATTTTACTACTGATGTTGTCATGAACAAGTTTATGTGTTCTACAGTTGTTGTACTCTACTGCTGTCATGAACAAGTTTATAATTTGGAACATGTTGTACTCTACTGCTGTCATGAACAAGTTTATAATTTGAACATGTTGTACTCTATTGCTGTCACGAACAAGTTCTACAGTTGTTGTATTCTACTGCTGTCATGAACATGTTGTTTTTGGAACAAGTATATTTTATGGAAAATATTACAGGTTTATGTATGCTGCTGTTGTTGTTTATAGGTATTATGTAATGAACCTAAAAGCAGAACCAACTTATATGTATCCTGCTGTTATATACCAAATATGCTGCTATATACCAAATAGGCTATTATATACCAAATAGGTATTATAAAATGAACCTAAAAGCAGAACCAACTTATGTATGTTGTTGTTGTTGTTTATAGGTATTATGAAATATAATCCAAATTGTTATATGTATGCTGCTTCATATATGTTGTTGTTATATACCAAACTTCTATATACCAAATATAATCCAAACTGTTATATACCAAACATAAAAAACTATTATATACCAAACTGTTATATACCAAATATAATCCAAACTGTTATATACCAAACATAAAAAACTGTTATATACCAAATATACTCCAAATATATCATTGACAGACCAAAATTGTTATATACCAAACATAAAAAACACTTTGACATGATATAATCCAAAACTGTTATATTCATGTGGATTATGCTTTGACAGACCAAATTAAAACACTTTAACATCCAACTATTACATTCATGTTAAAGTGATACAAACTATTACATGTTAAACTGCAAAAACTGAAATTAACTAAACTGATACAATCCATATATTAAAAACCAACTATTACATTCATGTTGAAGTGATACAAACTTTAACATAACATAATACTTCCAAACAAACTGTAATAACCTAACTACCCATAACAACTAATACAATGATAATCATCACAAACATCAAATTCAAAATCTTTTTCCACTTCATGATATTCTTCATTTCAATTTCAAGTTTCATCAGCTTTTTTCCTAATTCTTCATTCTCCATTGTCGCTTTTTCAATGTCCTTTTTTGCTTCAGCAAGTCCCTTAGTTACCACACACAGCCTATGCATCCAAAATTGCTCCTTCTCATCATCCATCTCCTCATAAAACCAATCGAAGAAGGCACAACCAGCTTGCATACCTCCATTTAAGTTTCATTGTTTAGAAGATGATGGATAATGAATTTAAAATTAAAAAAAAGTATAACTTATAATTTAGACAGAAACAAAAACATAACTTAATCAAAAACAGAACTTCAACAGAGAACAAAACCAGCTTGCATACCTTATAATTTGGACAACCCCAAAAAAGTTTTCTCATATTCTTAACAGTAGTTGCCCTTTGAAGAATAGCCATGTCTCCACAATGACACATGGGCTTCCATCGTGACCGACTACAAACATCTGAATCCCGACTTTTCGTTTTTGAAATGGAAGAGGAACATCCGGATTTCATGCTTGCCAAATAAAAAAAAACCTAGATTAACGTTTACAGATTTGAGATTGGGATTGAGATTTGGGATTTGGAATTATTTTAGGGATTTCAACGGAAGGTGGAGGAAGAAGGAAGTCACATCATGAACAAGATTGTCATGTCATCTGCCATATATACAAAACTAACGGACGTTTGGGGGCAACTGACGGTGAGGACTAAAATGACACCATCTTAAAAGTTAAAGGACCAAGATGTCACTTTTTAAAGATAAGGGACCAACATGGACCCCGAGTTAAAGTTAAGGGACCAAAAATGTTATTTTGCCTCAAAAAACACAATTTATAAAACAAATTTATTTTTAAAAAATAGAATTTAAAGCAAAAATAATTCTTAAAATATTTTTTTAAAAAAACACAATTATAAAATAAATAGAAAAAATAGAATTTAAAACAAACATAATTTGTAAAATAACTTTTTAAAAACTGAAACTTTAAAACAAATAGAAAAAATATTAATTCGAAAATGATTAATATTAAATTTATTTTTATTAGGTTAAAATGTATAACTAGATTTTATATTTTTACATTTGTATTTATAATTTTATATTTGTATAGTAAGGAAATATTTTTAAAACAATGTTATAAAATGTAGAGTATTTTTATTTAAGTAATATTTTTATTTATATTAGGTTAAAATATGAAGTAATATTTTTATTTAAGTAAGTATATATGTTAAGTATAGTTATAAAATGTATAATATGTATTTATGAAGTAATATTGGAGTAACATTTTTATTTATATTAGGTTAATATGTATTAGGTTAATATGAAATAATATTGAAGTAATATTTTTATTTATATATTAGGTTAAAACAATGTGAAAAGAATTATATTATTTTGCATATATTAAAATCACATATTTAATTAAAATGATATATAATGATAGTACAAATATGCAATGTGAAATATTTTCGTTACTATCGTAGTTGGATGTAAGATAGAACGTTACCAGGCAGACGTGGAATTACACCAAATTTTGAGGAAGGAGTTAAAGAGTTTATCACGTGGACATTTGCTCAAGAATGTTGTCGACGTGAAAGAGGAGTAAGATGTCTTTGTCTTAAATGTGAATGTAGACCTATAATTAATGACCCAGAGGAAGTGTAACGTCATTTGAAGAGGAAGAGTTTCATTAAAAATTATTGGGTTTGGGCATATAATAGAGAACAACTGCCGAGTAACGTACATACAGAGACAACTAATACACACGTTTCAAGCAGTCAATCACATATGGAATTTAAGGAACAATTTAATCTGATCGTTGATATGGTTGGCAATGCCTTTGGAGTAAATGTGACATATGATGAACCTCAAGATTTTGATGGGGAAAAGTTGTCGAATGAGGAAGCACAAAGGTTTTACCCATTATTAAAAGAAATGAATACACCGTTGTTTGAGGGGTCGGCAGATTCAAAATTATCAATGTGTGTGAGATTATTAGTCGCAAAGTCAAATTAGAATGTTCCTGATCAGTGCTTGGAATACTTTGCAAAAATGATGTTGGACGCGACTCATACGAGAGACAACTTGCCTACAAGTTATTATGATGCAAAGAGGTTGGTGTTGAAGTTGTATTTAGAAGTACGAAAGATTTATTGTTGCATAAATGGATGCATGTTGTTTCATGAGAATGAGTTTGGTATTAATGATGAGGCGCTGGAGGAATGTAAGTTCTGTAAGAGTCCGAGATATCAAGTTCGTAGTAAAGCCATTAACCGTAAACAAAAACATGTAGCAGTGAAGTCCATGTTTTATTTGCCGATAATACCAAAGTTAAAAATATTGTTTGCTTCAATGCACAGTGCATGTCAAATGACAAGGCATCATACAAACAAAACAAGTTCAGGTATTATGCGACATTCATCTAATGGCAAGGCATGGAAGCATTTTGATAGGGTACATTCTGATTTTGCTGTAGAACCTAGAAATGTCAGGCTCAAATTATATTCTGATGGTTTTACTCCATATGTCCAAGCATCCGCAATTGCATATTCCTGTTGGCCAGTTACCATATCCCCTTACAAAATTCCTCTAGAGATGTACATGACAAAACCATACATGTTTTTGACTTGCCTCATCCCAGGACCATAAAGTCCTAAAGCCGGAATCAATGTTTATTTACAACCTTTAATAGATGATTTGAAGATGTTATGGATTGGAGAATGGACTTATGATATATCTCGCAAACAAAACTTTACTTTGCAAACTACCTTGATGTGGACTATTAATGAGTTTCCCGCGTATGAAATATTATCTGGTTGGGGTATGCATGACAAAATGGGATATCCATATTGCGTGGAATTTATAAAGGCTTTTACTTTGGAATTTGGGGGGGAAAGTTCATGATTCGACTGTCACCGCAGATTCCTACCACGAGACCATGTCTTTAGAAGAAACAAGACTGATTTCAAAAAAGATGTACGAGTAAAAGATTTGCCTCCCCCTCGATTGTCACCAGAGGAAATATGAAATCGAGTTTCTGAACTGCCAAAATTCACAGATTATGGTGAAGCATGCAGAATTCAAGGATATGGGGTCAAACACAATTGGACAAAAAGAAGTATATTTTGGGACCTCTCATATTGGAAAGATAATTTGTTGTGGCATAATCTTGATGCTATGCATATTAAGAAGAATTCCTTCGATAATATATTTAACACAATGATAGATGTTCAAGGCAAAACAAAAGATAATGAGAAGGCTAGAAGGGACATGGAAATTTTGTGTGATAGAAAAGACTTGGAGTTAAAGCCTCGACTTAATGGAAAATTATTAAAACCTAAGGCTTGTTACAGTCTAACTTCCCAAGATGTTAAAGAGGTTTGTCAATGGTTAAATGAATTGAGAATGCCCAATGGTTATGCTTCAAATTTAGCAAGGTGTGCTGACGCCAAAATAGGGAAGTTACATGGAATGAAAAGTCATGATTGCCATGTTTTCATGGAACGGTTGCTTCCAATTGCATTCAGTTCAATACCCAACCATGTGCTATATCCGCTAATTGAAATAATTCAATTTTTTAGAGATATTTATGTGTGAACTTTAAGAGTCGATAACATCATTAAGTTGAACCAAAATATTCCAGTTATTATATACAAGTTAGAACGAGTTTTTCCACCTGTTTTTTTCGACTCTATGAAGCATCTACCTGTGCATCTTGCATATAAAGCCTATCTTGGTGGCCCTGTTCCATACAGATGGATGTATCCCTTTGAAAGATTCATGGGTGATTCAAAGCGATCAGTGAAAAATAAAGCTAAAATTGAAGGATAAATATGTGCACATTACTTGCATAGGGAAACATCACATTTTTGTAGTCATTATTTCAATCATTTGATGTTAACTCCAAGAATCATAAGGAATGAACTTGATGTTAACAAAAGAAGTCAGTTTACCTTGTCAGTCTTCGGTTTTTCCGGTCGTCCCTCTAGAAAGGAGAATATGCATTGGCTAACCCAAAAAGAATTGCAATCTGCACATGTTTATGTCTTAAATAACTGCGTTGAAGTTAGGCCATATCTTGAGTAAGTAAACCCCTAACTACCTATCTGGCTTTACAGATTGAGTTATTACATTTTAACTAATAGTATGTTTCTTTATAGGGCATTTAGCGCCTCCTATTTTCAAAGCACCGACGAACAAGCAACTACCGGTCACATACATGCATCTTTTCCAGCATGGTTCAAGGAGCAATTGTCATGCATTGTTGCGTCGACTCAAGAAATGCTTTATTTGAGAAACTTATCTAGATGGCCTGTTCAAAGAGCAATTGAATGGCATACATACTTTGTGAACGGCTATAAATTTCACACCCAGGCTTGGACAGAAGGGAAAAACCATAAATAGCGGTGTATTTGTTAAAAGAGTTACAGATGATGGTGAAGACGACTTCTATGGCGTTGTTACACATATTTACGAGTTTGCATATAATTACTTAGACTCGAAAAATAGAGTTGTCTTATTTTATTGTGATTGGTATGATCTATTTACCAGGGGAAAAAGTAGATAAGAAATATAACACCGTTGAGATTCGAATTGACAAAAGGTACAAAGAGTATGACCCTTTCATAATGTCACGTATCGTTAAACAAGTTTATTATATTCTTTACCCTTCAATTCAGCCACGTAAACATGAATGGTGTGTTGTAACCAAAATAAAACCATTGGGTCATATTGAAACTGACAATCTAGTGGAAGATGCTGCTTACCAAGACGATGAAATTTCTCAAATTAATGATGTGGTTGAAATTGAAGAAATTAAAAATTTGTGTGGTACATTGGCCGAGGGTCATCAAATTGATGCATCTGTGTTGTTGGTAGATAATAAAATGGATGAAGAGCATGAAGAGTTTGGATCTGAGGACATTATTGGATCAAATGATGAAAATAATATGGATGAAGAGCATGAAGAGTTTGAATAGATAGTTTTTATATGTATTTGAACAATTTTTATTAATGTATTATTAGTTTTATATGAATGCAAATGATTTTTACATAGTGTGTGTATATATTGTGTTGATAATAATGTTGATTTATTTATTGACAACTCTTTCAAAATAGATAGAATGCCACCCCGAGCTAACAAGGGTAAGGCTAAGGAGACCCAACCCCGTTCGAGAGCTAGGGTACGTGAGGTACCTCCCTCACCCATGTATGCTTCTTGCCCACAGACTCAGGCAGATCTAATGTCTGTAGACACTTCACATCCATTTACGACATTACTCTCCTCCTCCCAAACGGTTCCATCTGGAAATCCATCTTTTATTAGTCTGTTTGAAGGATCTTTCATGCATCCGTTTGAGGGATCTAATTTTCCTCAAGTACCATCTTCCTTCATGCAGCAGCCTGGGGGATCTAGTTTTCCTAGAGGATCTAGTTTTCTTCCTCAACATTATTCCTTCATACAACACCCTAGGGGATCTAGTTTTCCTCAGCAGACTTCCTTCACGCAGCCTGGGGGATCTGATTTTTCTCAGCAGTATTCCTTCACGCCGCAACCTGAGGGATCTAGTTTTCCTTAGAAGACTTCCTTCACGCACCATCTTGGGGGATCTGGTTCCCGTATTCTACACCCCACACATATACCTGTGCGTTAGAAGCAGGATGACCACCCTATTCAAGAGGATGGTGATGTTCATGAGGAGCAGGCAAATCCTTTTACAGGGGAGATTTTGGTGGTTGAAGGATGGAATCTTACTAGACCCGAGGGATTGGGGCAAGTTTTTAATTTATAATATTTATTTAACTATATATTATCATTTTATGTTTAATACTTATTCAAATTATTGTTGTTGTTTAGTTTTGATCTGTGTCGGTCTGCTGTAAAAGCTGTAAACTGGGTCATTCAATTGATGTATACAAAACTCATTAAGTCTTTTGGAGAGCTCCCAGATACTGAGAAAGATATATGGTTTGATAAATTTAAGGTAAATTATATTTTTATTAAAGTTATGTTATTTTATAATTATTTTTTGTTATATAAATATCTAACATTGTATTTAAATGTCATACAACTTGTAGGAAAGGTGTACGTGGCAAAATTTTGACGAGGTCAAAATAAAAAAATAAATAGACGTAAGATATCTAGCAGACTATCTAACATGCTCAGGAATGCTAGACAATGTTGGGAAAGGGATCAAACTCGTCCTAACTGGATAGGCGAGGAAATACTTGCGGAACTTATTGAGTGGAGGAAGACAGAAGATTTTCAGAGAAGATCTGAACATGCAAAAAAGATGAGGACATTTGAAGCAGGTGACTGCCTTAGTACAGTTGGAAGTATCAGTATCGGCGAACATCGTTGACGAATGGTAATTATAACTATTTTTTTAATTCTATTTTGTATTATTATATATTTAATTAAACTTAATTATTTTAATTAGAAAAAGGATTTGGGGAGTGAGCCATAGATTAATGAGCTATTTGTGAAGATCCGAACCAAAAAATCGGGGGAGTTTGTTGACGGCCGTTCCAAATCAACCTTGGTAACTTGTTTATATTTCATTATTTTATTTCATTATTATTATATATAATTAAATTGTTTAAACTATATTTATTTTAATTTAATTTTTTTTTATGTGTGTGTAGGAGTTGTACCAGACATTGCTTGCCTAATTTCTAACTGAAAATCCTGATTTGGAATGCACCACTTGATTCACGCTTGGATCTTTATATTTGGAATTTAACAGTAGGCGGGAAGGGAGTCAATGGGTGTTTTTTTGGTCTTGGGTCTTTGGCTGGTGATTACAGAAAAGGGGATCGAACTTTATTTCAAAGGCTCAAAGATAGGGATGGAGGATCTTGTCTGGCAGAATTGACACTAGAAATATTGGCAACAGTGAAAGAGTTAACTCTATCTGAGGCGAGACGAGATGCAGAGGCACGTGAGGTGGCGCTAAAGGCCGAAATGGAGGAAATGAGAAATAGGCAAAATGCTGAAATGGAGGACATGAGGAAGCGACAATCCGACATGGAGACACAAATGCGACAATTTTTTGCCTCACAATTGAACTATTCTGTCCAAGATGATGAAGAAGATGAAGATGCTATATTTAGTAGTGACGATGAATAAATTTTTTATTTATTATTATTTATGTTTGTGACGTGAATATTACATGACACTCTTTTAATTATTTTTTATGTTTGTGACGTGAACATAATGTGGCTAAATATTTTATATCTTTTAATAATTATATTTATTAAAAAAATTGAATTTTTTAATCAAAAATACTTTAAATTTTTACATTTTAGTATTTATTAATTTGTTGTATTCATTAATATTTATAAATTTTTTATTATTAAATAAATCAGTGAAATGAAAATCAGGTCACTAAATTTAAAACATGTTTGAATTTGTGGCGTGAAAATCATGTCACTAATTAGTGACGTGGGAATCACGTGAGAACTTTTTCAATTAATTTGGTTGTTTGTAACGTGAATTCCTTGTCACTAATTAGTGACGTGAATTTCATGTGAGAACTTTTCCAATTAATTGAGTTGTTTGTGATGTGAATTCCCTGTCACTAATTAGTGACGTGAATTTTACATGGGAAAAAATTCTCACAGTTGCTTTTCCGACGTGCTCTGCCCACGTTGCAAATCTTGGTTAGTGACGTGATTTTTAACTGTGTGACGTGAATACCATGTGGGAAATTGCAATATTTCTTGTAGTGAGAGGACTTCTAAGCTGGAGGAAGGTCATCGTTGTTAGGCGGATGATCCTCCTTAATCTCCTCATGATGGTGATCTTTTTCCTCCTCAACTTTCACTGCTTCAGGTTGATTAGTCCCCTTTTCATTTTCTTTGAGTATGTCTTATGAAGATACACCTACACCATGAAAATAAATACCTTTTTCGACATTTTTCAGATAAGTTTCATCAAAAGTAACGTGTACTAATTCTTCAACAGTAAGTAACCTCTTATTATATACCCTATATGTCTTACTAGTTTGAGAGTATCCAAGAAAGATACCTTCGTCGGCCTTAGAATCAAACTTGCCAAGGTTCTCCTTACCATTATTTAATACAAAACATTTACAACTAAATACATGAAGGTGAGATACATTGGGATTCCTCCCTTTCAAAAGCTCATACGGAGTTTTGTTAAGAATAGGACGGATGAGCACCCTATTCAAAACATAACAAGCCGTACTAATGGCATCGACCCAAAAGTATTTGTTGCTACTGCGAAAATCGGCGCCGGCCATGACAGAAGAGTCGCCACCTTTCGTTATTTATCCCTCAGAGCGGGAAAGGAAGCGATCGGGAAAAACCTGACGCAAAGGTATAAGACAAGGTCATCGCAACCATTGTCTGGGTTCGGGAGTCGGTTACGCAAGGGGAAGGTATTAGCACCCCTCACGTCCATCATACTCGATGGGACCCACGCTTGCTGGTTTATCTACGGGTGAAAAAACAATCTATCTTTGACTGCTAAAGCTAAACTGAAAGAAACTGACTCGATAGAGCATCGCACTCTATGCCTACGTATTCCCTCGTGCAATAGGAAAGTCAGAGTCATCGTAGTTCGGGAAACTACGGGGAATGGGCTCGCCGAGATATCGCATCTCGTGCCTACGTACTTCCACACAGCATGAAAGATCAGAGCTTTCGTAGTTCAGGCTAACTACGGCTAGACAGGGTGTTCTCGATCACACAAGGGTGAGAGAAAGGATTGACGATACTAGCGTACGCATTCTAGCAGTTAGGTGTTTGCTGCTCGCTCGACGGAGACTTAGGCGTTACCTGTTTGCGATAGAACGGACGTAGTATGTCGGGTTTGAAAGGTATGGGAACCTACGGGTTCTAGAACTACGGTCTGGTCTCGATTGCGCACGGGCAAGAGAAAGGAACATCAGTCATCAGCGGGAAAGTCTCGATCGCACGACAGCGAGAGAACAGAGAAATTAGTTGTTAGTGTGCTCGCTAGGATATCGCATCCTATGCCTACATATTCTCATCTGATACGAGAAATCAGAGCAGTTGTAGTTCAGCTAACTACAGCAAAACAGGGAAAAGAGAAAAAGGGAGCTCGCTAGGATATCGTATCCTATGCCTACGTAGTCTCGTCTGACACGAGAGATCAGAGCAAACGTAGTTCGGCGGGAAAACGAATCTCAATTGCACAGGGGCAAGAGAAGGGGTCTCAATCGCCTGAACGCGAGAGAAAAGGGTTTCGATCGCCAAGGGCGAGAACAACGAGGAAGCAGGCTTACGCCTAAACGGGAAGAAACTCGGGACACACACGCCTAAACCTAATACGTAGGAGCGAATGCGTTGTATGTCACCCAAAGGGTACCACACTAGACATCCTAGACGATTGAGAAGAAACTCCTCAACTGTCATTTCCTACGTATCTAACGATACAGCTCACAGCACTCGACAGTTGCCTGAAGACTTGAATAAGATGATGTTGAACGAAGCAGCTCCTGTTGGCTCCTGACATGCGCGCAAGCTCCATTCCAATCTTCTCCTTTCTGGATCCTTGATGATGACGCTTGAATCAGGACCAATGTAACGCTTAGACCGTCATGGTTCGACTTATACGATAAATCGAACTCTCAGAGGTAGCGTATTGATGTCCGTGTCAAAGACAAGATAGAGAAATGATATCGACAATCATTCTCCAATTAAATCGTGTCACACGGCCAGCCAAAAATAAAATCGAGAACAAAATCGGATAGAAAAGAAAATAGGAGAGAAAATAGGAGAAAAATCCACTAACAAATGGAAATAAAAGTCTACTCCTAAAATTAACAATTAAATTCTACTAGAAAAATATTCTAAAGAAAATAAAAGAAAATGCATATGAAAATAGTATAGAAAATTACTATTTAAAATACTATATTATTCTATAAAGAAAATAGAAAAAAACTATATTTAATCTATATTTAAAAAAATGCATGATACTATAATCCCTAAAAAAATTAATCTCCTAAAAGAAAATAGGAAAATAAAACTAAGCTATTACAAGCATTCATACAATACAAAAAAGAAAAAATAAATTGCAAAGGGGAGGGGGGTACAAACTGCAAAACTGGGGTATGTAGTAAAAAAAACCACTCTGGGCTTTAAGCCCACAATACAGAAAAAATAAAAACAAAAATAAAGCCAAAAAGGGGGGTGCGCCAGGTATTGGGGTGCAGTTCAGAAAATGTTCTGGGCCCAGCCCATCAAAATTTCCTCAGCAAAAAAAAAAGAAAAGGGGGACAGGGGTGAACGTTTGAAACGGGGGTATGGATCAGGAAACGCAAATTGGGCCCAATGGCCCAAACGTCCAAGGGAGTTCAGAAGTCCTTGTGTCTTCCTCACTTCTAAATTCAACAGAAACCCTAACTCTCCTTCTTTCTTCACCCGCCGTCGTCAACCGCTAACAAACTTCTCCGTTTCAACCTCTACCACTTACAAATGAAAAAAAACAATCCAAATCAACAGCGTCCCGTCGGTTTCTTCTTCGTTAAAGTCTGATGGTGATGGCTCATTGATGTGCGCTGGAGATCTATGAAGCTTCGAGGAAATATGGCGAAGTTGGTGAAGATTGTTGACGAACATGAAGAACATTGATGAAAAGCTTCAGATCTGGAAAGATACACGAAGATCGGTGAGGAATCTGGAAAATAAACAGTTACACTCTGATGAACACGTTACAGATCAGTGAATTTGTGATGAGATCTTGATAGATCTTGCTGCAGTTGATGAACGCGTGATGGAGGTTGGAGATCTAGACGGAGATCATGAGGTTGATGAAGATCTTCGAAGCTCTGGAAAGCAGACGAATAGAGTACAAAAATTATTGAAAAAAGGATGAACACCTGTGAAGATTGATGAACTCAGACGATGATCTTGCTGAAAATCATGGAAGATCTGGACGGATGTGGAAGAACAGATGAACATTCATGGCGGTTCTTAGATTTATGGGAACGTATGAGGATCTAGATCTTCATCGTTGACGCACATTGTTTGATGGCGTTTTAGATTTTCTGGAAAACGCATGATGAACACAAATCCAAATATTATGAATATTGGATGAAGATCGCTGGAAAAAAGGAGTTGAGCATGATGAAGATCATGAAAAAAACTGGAAAATGTATGAACATGAAGAACTCGATGAAGTTTCCGATGAAACGATGAGCTTTCCGGCAAAGTTTTGCAGTTACTGGTGGTATTTCCGGCGAGGCCAACGGCGGCTGCATGGCCGACGGCGAGGGGAAGACGGTGAAGCCAGGGAGAGACACGTGTGGGGTGAGGGGATGCATGGAAGCCGCGTGTGGGGTGAGGTGTCAGGGAAGGGTGAGTTGGCATGCAATGAATGATGTGGTGTAGAGAGACTGAGACGCGTGGAAGCTCTATATACTGCCAAGTGGCAAGCTGAGACAAGTTGGGCCCCCAAAATGTGCCATCTGGCCCACGACTTATTAATTGATCCAATTAAATGAACTGATTAAAGACTCTAAAATTCCATTAAAAAAAACACTTAAGACTTAATGATCATCTAATTAAAACTCAATAAAAATGCAACACAAAATTAAATCTAAGTAATTAAAAAACATTAATCAAATCTCCTAATTAATCCTAATTAAAATGATTAAAATCTAATATTAATCCATAAATTAATTCTAAAACTATTAAACTCTAATTAAAAGAAATGATTAATATCTAATTACTCTCTATTAATTCTACAAAGAAAATAAACTCTAATTAACCCTATTAAAAAAATAGAAAAAGAGTTATCCTATTTAAAAAAAACTAATTAAAATCTACTATTTAATATCTAAAAACAAAAATCTATTTAAACTATTTAAAAAAGAAATATATATTTAAAATTCTAACAAAACTATTAAATCCATAAGAAAATATTAAAAATTCATATTTAATATCTAGAAAATCAAATAAATCTATTAAAAACTATTAAAATCTATTAAAAAATCTAGAAAATAAAAGGGAAAATTCTAAAAATGCAGGGAAGCCAATTAAATCGATTAGAAAACAAATGCGCAACCATAGCGAAATAAGCAGTAAAAACCGGACACCGAAATGTCCTCAAAAACAACAGCGAGAGCTGAAAACACCGAGACGAGCACAAATTCTCAAAACAGCTTATTCAAACTGGCCTGAAATGCCTGAAACGCCAGGGGAGGCTGTAATCCTGATAAAGTCAATCTGACTGCAAAAATGCAATGGATGCGGTATGTAAGTGCAGAATGCAAAATGAGTCGAAACATAAGCCAAATACAATAATTGGTTGGTCAAATTTTGGGGTGCAACAGCTACCCCTATTCAAACGGCTTGGACCTGAAGGGTTGAGAAGCGAACGACTCTCAAACATTCAAAGGTAGAAGACGGTTGAATACAAAAGAAACCCAGAAATTTGCCAACCTGCAGAAATAAACTACACAACTGCTTGGGGAACAAATATCCAGAACACCGAATCCAGTTGTCACGGCAACAAACTGATCAATCATCTGACAAGGAAACTGACTTTAGCACCAGTTACCTGTGTGACGCCACAGATAACAAACTCGAAGGTTGGATCAACATGCACTTGATCCTCTCACATCGTCTAATGATAGACAAGAAGAGAAATACTCATATCGTCTAAAGAAAGACGGAAAGACTCCATCCCGAAGGAGAACAATATCCGTACTCACATCGTCTACTGATAGACGGAAAGCACCATCCCGAAGGCTCACACTGTCTAATGGTAGACAGGAAGAAAAACAATCTTGATCTCGTATCGTCTAATGATAGACGAGAGGAAAATGTCTGAATCTCGCATCTTCTAATGATAGACGAGAGGAAAACCTTGTCCGAAGAACCACATCGTTAGTGAGAACTAGCGGAAAGAAAGCCATATAAACTTCAACACTACCCATTAAATTTCAGAATCCTTTCGTCTACAGGAGTTGATGGAAAGAAACAATATCCTCAAAGGGGCCACATCATCAATAAGGATTGACAGGAAGAAAACCACCTTCAAATAGCCATGTCGTCAATAAGAATCGACAACTAGGAAACCAAACATTCTTCAAAGAGCCTCGACGTCAATAAGGATCAACGGTCAGAAAAACCTCTCTTGAAATGCCATCTCATCTGATAAACAGAAAGAAAGCCAATATCTGAAAGATCGCCTTGAAACCTCTCGACGTCTAAAGATAGACGGAGAGAACACCATACCCAAAAATCACGACGTCTAATGATAGACGGAGAAAACTCGCTGGGGAGACCCATCGTCAGTATGAAATGACGGTAAGAAACCCGTTGAAAAAATCACCTGAAACTTCACGTCGTCTAAAGATAGACGGAAAGAAAACCATACCCAAACTCACAACGTCTAACGATAGACGGAGAAAACCATATCCAAACTCGCGACATCTAAAGATAGACGGAGAAAACCATATCCAAACTCATGACGTCTAAAGATAGACGAGGAAAACCTATAATCGAACTCAGGACGTCTACAGATAGACAGAGAAACCCATAATCGAACTCATGACGTCTAAAGCTAGACGGATAAACCCATAATCAAACTCATGACGTCTAAAGATAGACGGAGAAAACCCATAATCGAACTCATGACGTCTAAAGATAGACGGAGAAAACCCATAATCGAACTCAGGACGTCTAAAGATAGACGGAGAAACCCATAATATGAACCTTCACATCGTCTAAAGATAGACGGAAAGAAAACTATATCCGAACTCACGACGTCTAAAGATAGACGGAGAAAATTCCTGCTGAGGGAAATACATCGTCAATAGGAATTGACGGGAATAACAGTCTGTCTTTATCAGGTGATCGATAAACAAAGCATAACCGTCGTATGATCTGAGAATCAAATACCAAAGAGTTGTCTGATCAAAGCTGCTGAATAAATGCCCTTGAACTGATTACAGAGTACTTCATGTTGCCACGGAAGGCAGATAGAAAAACTGGCTTATGCTTCGTATGCATATGCGTATGTTTTGAATTTTTCTATGGCGTAAATGCTCCATATAAGATGGAATGCTACGCATTTGAGGATGAAATGCATATATGATGCAAATATGATGATATATGCAAGATGCAAATGCAGGCTCAAGCTGCTGGAGAGGGTTGGATACAGAAAATCGCTTCGGCAAAATAAATGCTGAAGACAAAGCCAACTCTGCTGGGGATAACCGGATATCACAGAATTGTTCCAGCAAAATAAATGCTGGAAAGGTGAAACCAACTCCGTTGGGGACTAACAGAATGTGCCAAGTATGATAGGACTTCTGGGGATAACTTACACTTGCCAATAACCGTTGGACTTTTGCTGGGGAAAACAGACGGAGTCTTCCTACATACCAATGAAGATTGGATTTTGAAACTGATGTGCCAACACGGATGGGCCTCACAATGGTTGCCAATATGGGTTGAGCTTTAGGAATGGCTCGCCAATGAGAATTGGGCTTCCTGAAAATTGCCAATAAGGATTGGGCTCTTGGGCTATCCATGATGGGTCAGGTACGACTGACGCTGGAAAACATCCTGTCTGAATTCACAGTTTCTGATTGAAGGGTCAAGGATGGTAACATGACTTCCCGACATTCGTCTCACACTTGAAGATCGGTTGAACCTGCTCGAGTAGCTCTGATTAGCTCTGATGACACAGAGAGGAACAATTCCTTCGCTTCCGATATTGCCCCAGCCTGTGGGATCTCTGGGGGGATACTCCTCAAAAGGAAATTTGAAAATCTGTACCCTGATGGTCTGATATGAACTGCCCCGACATTCTGTACTTCGGAGAGATGCTTCGGATCAAATGCCCCTCAGGCAAGAAACAACTTCTGTGCTTTTCTCAGAGTGGCCTGCCCCTGTCTGCGACGACTCTGCCCCTGATTGGCTGATCTGTGGGGAGATACACTGGTTGTCCTCTAGAGATTCATCTAATCTCGACCTGACTGCTACAGAATAACTGACTTCGGATGGCTGACACCACTAGGGATTATAGCTTGCTCCAGTTCACGGAGTATTCGGGCGTTCTGCATTCTGTCATGATCAGACTTTCCACTGTAGGAAACTTTCCTGCTGTCAGGCACTTACTCACAAGTAAAACAAGTTGTTCTACATAAAGACATATTAATGCAATGCACATGACAGTTTTGACATCCAATCTGTTCACTGGAAAAGGAAAAAAAATTTATGGCATGTAATACACAAATCATTAATCAAAATATCAACATCAGTACCAACATGGTAAGAAGAACCCTTTTAGGAGTCAGCTTCGACGCGATCTTTACCAATGTATGCCTTCGAAACAAACCTGCTTCAATTCGGACTTTTGAAGGTTGTAACGTGGTCAGGTTCATGGTTTTGAAAGAAAGGATAAAGGCTCAAAGTTTATTTTAACCCACCCATTCTCCTTGATGTTCTCCAATCCTACGTTTAGCTAATTCGACCTTAACGCTTACCTCTTAGAAGTTGAAGGATAAGAGTGATAGTTCGAGAAGCTATGAGTTTTGGGAGTGACAACCACTCACTCTTCGTCTTTGACACTTGGGGTCACACGACTCATATTTCATTTGAGGATTTTTTTTTTGTAATCCTTTTCATTTTTCTTTTTCTTTCCCTAACTTTTGCCTGGAATGACTCTTTTGAGTCTCTTTTGACTTTCAAGTCCAGCGGGATGCCCTTATTTTTGCCTAAGTCGTTTGTTTTCAAGTTTTGACTTAGCGGGCTTTTGATTCTTTTTGCTTCCTTTTTTTTTGAACAAGTCGTGTGACGCTGGCTGTCTGACTCATTGGGGAATAATGTGACTGTTTCACTCCTGATGCTTAACCACTGTGGTTTTTTAGGCACGACCTCTAGAGGTGTGATTGATCCTCGAACAGACACTCCTTTCTGCGATTTGGACGCTCGGTCAAATTAGCTAACACCTACCCTGCCCCAAGTTATGATTGAGGGTTTTTCGTTTTCAGAAAGAACTCCTACTACTATGCTCAAAGGGGTTGACAAGGGATTATCTTCCTTATATAACCAGTGTTTAGGGATTTGAAACAATGCATGTACATCATCAGTAGGTTTTATTTTCAAAAGCATACTTTATCGGAAGCTCGTGTGTCTTTAAACTTCGTCATCCTCCCCAGATTCCGCTTAACCAAACGTTGGATATCTGTAAAACATTATTAGTGAACATGAATGGACTGAATCAAAACATGCATACTCATTTCATTATCAATATCAATTGAAAACAATACAAGTTTTACGAATGCAATTTGCGCTTTTAACAGAAAAGAAACTACAAATGCAAAGAAATGACATGATAAAACACATTGCCAGATTCTGGGAACCGAGCTGTTCGAACTTGATTTGTTGCTGAGCCAGCCCTCTTCAGAATTACTCGCCGAAGTCATCCTGATACTCCTCCGAACATCTGCTATCAGTGAATTCTCCCATGACCTGAACTGATTCACCCACTTGGCTGGATAAAGGAAGGTCGACACCATGAGGCGTGACAGATATCCTGTTAGCATCTATCAAGGCTTGAATCTGGCTTCGAAGCACCTTACAGTCATCTGTTGAATGCCCCTGTGCCCCAACATGGTACTCACAACGAGCGTTGGCATCAAAACCTGGGGGATAAGGCGGGATCATTGGATCGGTCTCCTTCGGCAATATCAGCCCCTTTTTGACCAAATTCGACAACAATTGACTATACGACATCGGTAGCTGAGTAAACTGCCTTTCAGGTTTCATTGGTCTTTGTCGGGCGTGCTGAAGCGACTGACGATGATACGGCTGTTGACTCTGGCGGGTAACAGATATCTAACATACAGACCCAACAAGTTGCTGACTCTGAGCACTCGAAGTGTCAGGATACTGAATCTGAGGTACGGGAGGTTCTGAGACAACATCACTTCCTTTCTCCCATTCTTCTTGAGAACTGACAATTGATTCATCTTCATAAACTGCAGTATAAGGAATGTCTTGAATCTTTCTGCTCTTGATTCCGCTTTCAACACGTTCTCCTACTCTTATCAAGTCCGCAAAGCTTGCATTTCCATAACTGAACAATGTGTCATAGTAACGGCCCTTCAAAGTGTCCACGAAAAGGTCAACCATTTCTCTATCCACGAGCGGTGGTTGAACACGAGCAGCCAATTCTCTCCATCTCTGCACATATCCTCTAAAGGATTCGTTATCCGCCCGAGATAACTCTTGCAAATGCACGAGACTAGGATCCATATCCAAGTTGTAGTTATACTGCTTCACGAAGGCATTGGCTAAATCCGACCATGATTTGATACTGTCACTCTTCAACTGCAGGTACCAATCCAAAGATGCTTCGATCAAACTATCTTGGAAACAGTGAATCATGAGCTTGTCATTGGTGACATGTGAAGTCATTCTTCTGCAGAACATAACCAAATGTAGCTTCGGACAACTATCCCCTTTGTATTTCTCAAAGTTGGGCATTTTGAACTTCGGAGTCAACACAAGGTCTGGCACCAAACACATGCTCGAAGCATTCAGATCAAGAGTATTCTTGTTTATCAAGGCAGCCACCTGATCTTCCAACAGCTGAAGTCTCCTCGCATCCTCAACAGCCCTAGGGTTCTCAGCATTGACCCTCGGAACAGCCCTCTGACGATCTGGCACATGGAAAGTGAAACGTTGATAGTCTGTGTCACGGAGAGAAGATGCATCTTTGTCTCCGTCAAGAATCTGCACATTCTGGGTTACATTGTTCACCAGAGTCCTCTGAATGTTGTTCTCTCCTCTAGTCAAAGCTGTAATGGCTTCCATGACCTGACTCACCTGGTTCTTCAACAGGTCAAACTCGGCCCTGGTAACAAACTGATTCTGCCCTGCTGAGTCCATGATCCTTCCAGAAACTAACTCAAGTTTAATACGAATGCCGGGAAGTCAACTGCGAGTTGGACAAAAGACTGGTAAGCTCTCTGTTCCAACTGAGTACGGACATGCAAGCATGAGATGCACATGAAATGCAATGCAAAATGCAACAAACACGAGATCACATCCCCCCACAAAGCTCTGAATACTGCTGCGCTGCTGACAGGAGAAGTTTGCTCTGACGAGAGAAAACCAAAATACCGGGTAGGCTGGAAGTCAAATTTCCTGCAAAAACCCTCCCACTCACGGGTATGGACCTAAACTGACACAGGTTCGGCATCCTATGCGGTCATCAGTGTCACAGACTTTCAAGAGGGACGATACGATACCCAGAAGGTGTGGCATCATCATCTCTTGAAGCAGCCTCACTTAGCTAAATCCCAAATGATCGGTCCTCAGAGTCGACAATCCTTGGGTCAGACATCTTGCCGAGCCCAAAGGAGCAGGCAAGAAGCATCAAAGAGAATCTCGTCCGAGTGTAGATTTCATAGCTAGCTGGTGCGAGCAAAGCAAGCAGGCTAACTATTACTCTCCACTTCTAAATCTATGTGCACTCAAGCCCAGGTCCGACTTATCTCTCATCAGAGCTCCCCTCCCACAACAGCACAATAGCAACAGATAATAATAAGTGCGGGAAATGTAAATACAACAGTAATACAACGCACACAAAAATAAACACCCAAAGACAAGCAAACAAGCGCTAGGATTGACTCGCGTATGGGATATTTTTGTCCCCAACAGAGTCGTCAGCTGTCGCTACTACGAAAATCGGCGCCGACCATGACAGAAGAGTCACCACCTTTCGTTATTTATCCCTCAGAGCGGGAAAGGAAACGATCGGGAAAAACCTGACGCAAGGGTATAAGACAAGGTCATCGCAACCATTGTCTGGGTTCGGGAGTCGGTTACGCAAGGGGAAGGTATTAGCACCCCTCACGTCCATCGTACTCAATGGGATACACGCTTGCTGGTTTGTCTACGGGTGAAAAAACAATCTATCTACGGCTGCTAAAGCTAAACGGAAAGAAACTGACTCGATAGAGCATCGCACTCTATGCCTACGTATTCCCTCGTGCAATGGGAAAGTCAGAGTCATCATAGTTTGGGAAACTACGGGGAATGGGCTCGCCAAGATATCGCATCTCGTGCCTACGTACTTCCACACGGCGTGAAAGATCAGAGCTTTTGTAGTTCAGGCTAACTACGGCTAGACAGGGTGTTCTCGATCACACAGGGGTGAGAGAAAGGATTGACGATACTAGCGTACGCATTCTAGCAGTTAGGTGTTTGCTGCTCGCTCGACGGAGACTTAGGCGTTACCTGTTTGCGGTAGAACGGACGTAGTATGTCGGGTTTGAAAGGTATGGGAACCTACGGGTTCTAGAACTACGGTCTGGTCTCGATTACGCACGGGCAAGAGAAAGGAACATCAGTCATCAGCGGGAAAGTCTTGATTGCACGGCAGCGAGAGAACAAAGAAATTAGTTGTTAGTGTGCTCGCTAGGATATCACATCCTATGCCTACATATTCTCGTCTGATACGAGAAATCAGAGCAGCTGTAGTTCAACTAACTACAGCAAAACAGGGAAAAGAGAAAAAGGGAGCTCGCTAGGATATCGCATCCTATGCCTAAGTAGTCTCGTCTGACACGAGAGATCAGAGCAAACGTAGTTCGGCGGGAAAACGAATCTCAATTGCACAGGGGCAAGAGAAGGGGTCTCAATCGCCTGAACGCGAGAGAAAAGGGTTTCGATCGCCAAGGGCGAGAACAACGAGGAAGCAGGCTTACGCCTAAACGGGAAGAAACTCGGGACACACACGCCTAAACCTAATACGTAGGAGCGAATGCGTTGTATGTCACCCAAAGGGTACCACACTAGACATCCTAGACGATTGAGAAGAAACTCCTCAACTGTCATTTCCTACGTATCTAACGATACAGCTCACAGCACTCGACAGTTGCCTGAAGACTTGAATAAGATGATGTTGAACGAAGCAGCTCCTGTTAGCTCCTGACATGCGCGCAAGCTCCATTCCAATCTTCTCCTTTCTGGATCCTTGATGATGACGCTTGAATCAGGACCAATGTAACGCTTAGACCGTCATGGTTCGACTTATACGATAAATCGAACTCTCAGAGGTAGCGTATTGATGTCCGTGTCAAAGACAAGATAGAGAAATGATATCGACAATCATTCTCCAATTGAATCGTGTCACACGGCCATCCAAAAATAAAATCGAGAACAAAATCGGATAGAAAAGAAAATAGGAGAGAAAATAGGAGAAAAATCCACTAACAAATGGAAATAAAAGTCTACTCCTAAAATTAACAATTAAATTCTACTAGAAAAATATTCTAAAGAAAATAAAAGAAAATACATATGAAAATAGTATAGAAAATTACTATTTAAAATACTATATTATTCTATAAAGAAAATAGAAAAAAACTATATTTAATCTATATTAAAAAAAATGCATGATACTATAATCCCTAAAAAAATTAATCTCCTAAAAGAAAATAGGAAAATAAAACTAAGCTATTACAAGCATTCATACAATACAAAAAAGAAAAAATAAATTGCAAAGGGGAGGGGGGTACAAACTGCAAAACTGGGGTATGTAGTAAAAAAAACCACTCTGGGCTTTAAGCCCACAATACAGAAAAAACAAAAACAAAAATAAAGCCAAAAAGGGGGGTGCGCCAGGTATTGGGGTGCAGTTCAGAAAATGTTCTGGGCCCAGCCCATCAAAATTTCCTCAGCAAAAAAAAAAGAAAAGGGGGACGGGGGTGAACGTTTGAAACGGGGGTATGGATCAGGAAACGCAAATTGGGCCCAATGGCCCGAACGTCCAAGGGAGTTCAGAAGTCCTTGTGTCTTCCTCACTTCTAAATTCAACAGAAACCCTAACTCTCCTTCTCTCTTCACCCGCCGTCGTCAACCGCTAACAAACTTCTCCATTTCAACCTCTACCACTTACAAATGAAAAAAAACAATCCAAATCAACAGCGTCCCGTCGGTTTCTTCTTCGTCAAAGTCTGAAGGTGATGGCTCATTGATGTGCGTTGGAGATCTATGAAGCTTCGAGGAAATCTGGCAAAGTTGGTGAAGATTGTTGACGAACATGAAGAACATTGATGAAAAGCTTTAGATCTGGAAAGATACACGAAGATTGGTGAGGAATCTGGAAAATAAACAGTTACACTCTGATGAACACGTTACAAATCAGTGAATTTGTGATGAGATCTTGATAGATCTTGCTGCAGTTGATGAACGCGTGATGGAGGTTGGAGATCTAGACGGAGATCATGAGGTTGATGAAGATCTTCGAAGCTCTGGAAAGCAGGCGAACGGAGTACAAAAATTATTGAAAAAAGGATGAACACTTGTGAAGATTGATGAACTCAGATGATGATCTTGCTGAAAATCATGGAAGATCTGGACGGATGTGGAAGAACAAATGAACATTCATGGCGGTTCTTAGATTTATGGGAATGTATGAGGATCTAGATCTTCATCGTTGACGCACATTGTTTGATGGCGTTTTAGATTTTCTGGAAAACGCATGATGAACACAGATCCAGATATTATGAATATTGGATGAAGATTGCTAGAAAAAAGGAGTTGAACATGATGAAGATCATGAAAAAAACTGGAAAATGTATGAACATGAAGAACTCGATGAAGTTTCTGATGAAACGATGAGCTTTCCGACGAAGTTTTGCAGTTACGGTGGTATTTCCGGCGAGGCCAGTGGCGGCTGCATGGCCGGCGGCAAGGGGAAGACGGTGAAGGCAGAGAGAGACACGTGTGGGGTGAGGGGATGCATTGAAGCCGCGTGTGGGGTGAGGTGTCAGGGAAGGGTGAGTGGAAGGGTGAGTTGGCATGCAATGAATGATGTGGTGTAGAGAGACTGAGACGCGTGGAAGCTCTATATATTGCCAAGTGGCAAGCTGAGACGAGTTGGGCCCCCAAAATGTGCCATCTGGCCCACGACTTGTTAATTGATCCAATTAAATGAATTGATTAAAGACTCTAAAACTCCATTAAAAAAAACACTTAAGACTTAATGATCATCTAATTAAAACTCAATAAAAATGCAAAACAAAATTAAATCCAAGTAATTAAAAAACATTAATCAAATTTCCTAATTAATCCTAATTAAAATGATTAAAATCTAATATTAATCCATGAATTAATTCTAAAACTATTAAACTCTAATTAAAAGAAATGATTAATATCTAATTACTCTCTATTAATTCTACAAAAAAAATAAACTCTAATTAACCCTATTAAAAAAATAGAAAAAGAGTTATCCTATTTAAAAAAAAAATTAAAATCTACTATTTAATATCTAAAAACAAAAATCTATTTAAACTATTTAAAAAAGAAATATCTATTTAAAATTCTAACAAAACTATTAAATCCATAAGAAAATATTAAAAATTCCTATTTAATATCTAGAAAAATCAAATAAATCTATTAAAAACTATTAAAATCTATTAAAAAATCTAGAAAATAAAAGAGAAAATTCTAAAAATGCAGGGAAGCCAATTAAATCGATAAGAAAACAACTGCGCAACCGTAGCGAAATAAGCAGTAAAAACCGGACACCGAAATGTCCTCAAAAACAACAACGAGAGCTGAAAACACCGAGACGAGCACAAATTCTCAAAACAGCTTATTCAAACTGGCCTGAAATGCCTGAAACGCCAGGGGAGGCTGTAATCCTGATAAAGTCAATCTGACTGCAAAAATGCAATGGATGCGGTATGTAAGTGCAGAATGCAAAATGAGTCGAAACATAAGCCAAATACAATAATTGGTTGGTCAAATTTTGGGGTGCAACAATATTTAGGAAGATCACTTTCATTGATCATAGTTCTTCCCAATTCTTCCAAAATTCAATTTTTACGTTCCACAACCCCGTTTTGTTGAGGGGTACGTGGTGCGGAAAAATTATGATCAATCTTATTCCTATCACAAAATTATTCAAAGAGATGATTTTAAATTCACCTCCAAGATCACTTTGAATTGTTACAATGTTTGTGTTCAATTTATTTTGAGAGAGCTTTGTAGACTTTTCAAAAGCCGAAAAAGTATCGCTCTTGCTTGCTAAAAAAATAGTCCAACAAAACCTAGAGTAGTCACCGACAATCATAAAACCATAGTAATTACCACCTAAGCTCTTAATCCTAGATGGTCCAAAGAGGTCCATATGCAGGATTTCAAGGAGTCTTGTGGTTGAAACAATGTTTTTAGATTTAAACAAGATCCTTGTTTTATTTGAAGAAAAATCCACTTAATCTCTACCCAAAACAAGATTACAACCAATCCTATGTTTGGACGTTATCACTCTTGATCAAGCACAACAATTAAAAAGGATGATTATGTGTGATTTTTGATGAATGCAAGATGAGAGTGAAGATGAAGAGCAAAAGGTGTATATTTTCAAATTTCTTCTTGTTATAAAAAATGGAACAAATGATTATTTATATGAGAATGAATGAATGCAAGAAAAGATGATTTTGGAAGTACAAAATGACTTAATTTTGAGTGCAAACAAGCGATGAGTCGACCTATGCAGAACTATGAGTCGACTCATAGGTGGCATAATGCACCAAATGAAAAACACTATAACATGAGTCGACCTATGCAAAGCTATGAGTCGACTCATAGGTGGTAGAATGCACCAAATGAAAAACATTACAACATGAGTCGACCTACAAAAGCTATGAGTTGACTCATGAGTCGAACTACAAAAGCTATGAGTCGACTCATAGAGGATAAAATGCTCCAAAACGAAATTCCTTCAGCACGAGTCGACCTATACTGTGAGTGAGTTGACCTATACACATGAAAAATGCCAAAAAAATTATTTTTGATAAGAAGTATGATTCTAAATGTCTTCCACATGTTTAAGGAATGATTTTAAACATTATGAAGCATGAACGCATGGCTTAGATAGAGCGATACCATCCAAACTACACAATAACTAAACTTCCTTGATTAATTTGACATCATTATAAAACACAAAGGTATAATGATAGGGAACCTTGCCCTCACATCTCTCAGATATTGGGTATATAATTTCTTCCTAATGTAACACTCTAAGCCACCTGCGACCATTTCGACTAAATTGTCTTCAGGTACCTGAGAGAAACATCTCGACTTCATTAGCCTAAACTTATTCAAGTAGTCATCTATGGACTCAGAGAACTTCCTCTTCACACTGCCTAATTCTTTCAGGCTAATTTTTGACTGAACAATATAGAATTTCTCATGGAATACCCTTTCTAATCAATTCCAGTTACATATGGAGTTTGGAGGAAGGGTTTTGAACCAAGTGAAAACATTTTGGTCAGAAAGTTTGAAAAATATTTCATCTTTAAATTCTCATGATTGGCCAAGTCACCAGCCTCTTTCTGGTATCGAGCGATGTGTTCGATAATAGAATCATTGGTGTCACCCACAAACATAGTAAGTTTAGGGGTTTTCCAACCCTTAGGGAGTTCAGTTTGCAATACATACTCAGACAAGGCAAAAATAAAGTTTGGTCTATGGAGACCAACATTAATCCCATTTCAGGATAAGATTTGTTCAACCACATTAGCTATGTTATTCTGCCCCCCCCCCCCCCCCCCCCCCCCCCAAAAAAAAAAAAATTGTCGAACATTTCTAGTCCTTTGGTTTGCATCCTGATTTCTATTGACCAATACCAATTTTGGGCCATTTTGACCAACGTCTGCTTTGACTGCCCCTTGTACAGGCTGTTCGACTTGTTGGGAAATAACTCGTTATTACCCCTTAGTTATTAGGGAAATATGGGTTTTGAAATCCTCCGCCTACTTAGACTTGAGGGGATTACTGGATGGGCACTTGAGGAGCGCCAAATAAATCAGCAATTCAACCCAATTGATGGACTAATTATTCGTAAGTATGCTTTGTGTTTTGGATCAAAGGATTAAACACAATATAATTTGTTGTGTGAGCATATTCACCATATCATGGTTGCTTTCATCCATTCGCTGCCTCACAGATACGGAGGAACTAGTGGTTAGATATGAGATTACTTGAGGGATATATCCTAACCCTCCTTGTGGTTGTTCATTCGACTAGGATTGCTTATAGTCGATCCTAATGCTAAGTATAGATTGAGAAGGTATGCAACACTCATTGCATTATCTACATATGTAGGTGCATTGGTTTATAGGTCTGAAATCGTTGTAGCTGGCATGTCATATGGATATTCCCCAATACTAGAGGTAGCGTGAAACTTGGGAGAAAGGAAGACTTAGGGTATCCTATAATCATTTGTGTGACTCTGGGAGTAGTTGGAATACTCGTTACTTGTGGTGGGGGAACCACCATTTTTAGTAATGTCGTCGAAACCGACATCTGACTTACAAAAGGAGCAGTTACCCCAACAGTTGTTGAAGTACCTGCACCACTAACTGTTGATTTAGTTGGTTGTTCTTATCTAGAGCGTTATTATGGGGAAGGGAAGTAATATTTGGACGTATCATCTCAAATAAAGTCTTACCACTTCTCAGACGCATAAACACCCAGACATTGAAAGTATTTAATGTATGAACAACAAAGGTAACAAAAAATGCGCAAAACTTTTCTAGAAAATTTTAAATATCTTGCACAAAAGAATCCCACTGAGTGTGCCAATTTGTTTACTGTTGTTTTTGGTAAATCAAATCACAAGTTTTCATTCACTTATAGGATTAAACTCGAAAAAAATCTTAGGACATATTGCGCGAAAGATTTGAGAAAATATGTTTGTGCTTTGAATATTGAAGTTTAAATATGAAGAAATTGGAAAGAACTTCCAATAAGAATAGTACAAGATTGTATTTGAAATAAAACAAAGAAATAATAAAAGTAACTAAAACAAAAATACTTTAATTACAAAATTATAAAAAGGACGTAGATTGATACATATTTTTCTCACAAACTCTTTTCTCTATGTGACTTTGTTACTCGAGTTTTATAGGGAAGAATGATAAAATTTGTGAACTTGATTACATGAACGAAATCAACTTATATACTACATATGACAATAATCGTCAATAATGATTACTACCCTAGAACTCAACACATATCCTATTACGCAGACTTCCTGATATGTTTCCACGTATTGGTCTTTGAACCGTCTCTTATTGTTAAAATTGTCTTCACAACCTTTAACTACCCTTCTCGAGGGGTTTCTCTATAGAACTGAGGCAACATGTCTCTAGATTGTCCATTCTTTGACCTCAAAACACACTAAGTCCCGAAACACCTGAAAGCAAGTTGAACTCACCAATTTTACATTATACATTTGTGTTGAAATGTTAATTCATTGCGAATCTTGTTGAGATTCTGAATATGTTTTAAAAAGAGTGGTCATAATTTTGTGAATCTATTCCTACGACTCTTCCAAATTAGATTTAATAAATTTTAATGCAGCGTCAAAAATCACATGCTAACACTCACATTTATACATATGATCTCCTTGTATAACTACCCGAATATAGTATGTCCATTTTCATGCATATGATCTCCTTATATAACTACAACAAAGTAGTATGTCCATTAAACGCGTGTTGAAGAAATAATACCATCTCTAATAGAAAATAGATTTACAAGGAGAACCAATTAACGCACGTTGAAGAAATAATACCATCTCCAATAAAAATTAGTCTGCCATTACAAATTATAGTTTTAATTGGACTACTCTAAAGTGCTAGAGTATTTTTTTGGGCTACAAATACATAATTGTTTACTGTTACATATACATAACAAGTACTTTAACAGAAAACAATAATAAAAATGTAACGGTCATAGTAGATTTTAATAAACTTTTATGTGAAAAATTATAAGCACTACACGTCGAGAAACGTAGCATCCATGACGGAAAGTGATTTACCTTCAATTTCACGCTTTCTATTGAGTGTTTTGTTATTATCCACCACTACTGCATTTCCTTCATCATTCATTTCTATCTTATATATCACACATTACAGTTAACACGTTTTTGATGTAAAACCAAATAAGGAAAATAATAAATTCTGCATTTAATATATTTTTTAACCTTTTCATAATTTCAATCTTGAAAGCGAAAGAGTGAAAAAAAAAAAATGAAACAATTACACAAGCAACACAGCTTGAATCACAGAAGAGAAGAAGAAATGGGAAGCGGACAAGGTGAAACTCCACCGTACTCCCCCAAATCGATGAAGCACTCACGATCGCTCCCTAGATCGATCAACTACCTCTTGAGGGAACAGCGTCTTCTCTTCATTTTGGTTGGGATTTTGATCGGTTCAACGTTTTTCATCATTCAGCCGACGCTTTCTCGGATAGGTCCGCCGGAGGGTTCGTCGTTTCTCCCTAGATCTGCTGGATTTGTTCGGTTTGATCACGGTGGTGGTAATGGGAGAGTTGGACGACTTCCGGCGGGAATTGGTGGTCGGCGGTTGAGAGTGGTGGTTACCGGTGGTGCTGGATTTGTTGGAAGTCATTTGGTGGATAAGTTAATTGGGAGAGGGAATGATGTTATTGTGATTGATAATTTTTTTACTGGGAGGAAGGAGAATTTGGTGCATTTGTTTGGGAACCCTAGGTTTGAGTTAATTCGTCATGATGTTGTTGAACCGATTTTGTTGGAGGTTGATCAGATCTATCATCTTGCTTGTCCTGCATCACCTGTTCATTACAAGTACAATCCTGTCAAGACAATCATATCCTTTTTGAGTTTATTCTATTATGATATGATGCCATTTTCATTTTTTTTATCGTAGAGTAGAAATTGATTATAGAGCTTTAGAATTGATTAAGCTAGAAATTGGAAATGTTTGCTTCTAGAATTGATTTTGACACACAAATAGAATTGATTTTGGCACTTAAATTTATTGTTCGAACTCACTTTTTACATAAATGTAGATTGGCCTAAATCATTTTATCTTTATCTCATTTTTAGTTAGAATCAATTTTACGTGATCAATTCAGACAAAATCTCTTTTTGTCCCGAACTAAACACACTTAGTGGTTGATTGGAAATTTGAATTTTGGGATCCTTGACTTTCTGTGATTGATGATTTACAAGACAAATGTTATGGGTACACTTAATATGTTGGGGCTTGCAAAGAGAATTGGGGCTAGGTTTCTTCTAACTAGTACTAGTGAGGTATATGGTGATCCTCTGGAGCATCCTCAGAAAGAGACTTACTGGGGGAATGTTAATCCAATTGGTGAGTGAGTTTATAAACCGAAATCTTACTGAGAAATTATGTTTTATTTCAATGGTGGCTAAATTATTATGTTGAAATATTAGGTGAGAGGAGTTGTTATGATGAAGGAAAGCGAACTGCAGAGACACTGACTATGGATTATCATCGTGGTGCTGGCGTTGAGGTAATTTATGAATTACGGGTGTTTGTTTTATCAAAGCTGGTGGTTTAGGTTATTTAACTCAACGTCTTCTCTTGTTTTGGATTTGATAATTTTGTGTAACTTTGTTTATATAACTTCAAAAACATAGATTGATTACATGTGTTCCATTTCACCTTGCTCAATATTTGTTAACTACTTGACTTTTTACTTGTCAACTAACTAGTTAGAATATCCTTAGCTTTTTAGACTGTTCAATCGACGATGATACACAAACAGATCGTAGTTTTTGAGCATATCAACTCTGTCGTTCGTTGGGGTTTGCCGTACACATTAAGCTCGAGCTATATATCTACAATTGGCGTAACGGTGAATTCACTGTCAGCTTACAATTTTTCAATCTCCCCGATAACTTTCCCCAAGTTAACTATATAAGCAAAGAACAAGTCAGGATTGAAATTGAATCATATATGTATTCCTCTCGTGCACCCAACATCTGTTTTTGAAGTTCAATGTTTGGCAAATTTTTGTTACAGAAAAAAAGTAATATTTAAATCAACATAAATGGCCATTAAAAAAATCAACATACATGAATTTTAGATTACTTGTGATAAGTTCTTCAAATCACATGTTATTGAGACTGATCCGTTTAGCTGGTTTTTAGGTCCGCATTGCTCGGATTTTCAACACCTATGGACCCCGCATGTGTTTAGATGATGGACGTGTTGTTAGCAATTTTGTTGCACAGGTTTGACTCCCTTTCATTATTTCTCTGTTTTTCTTTAAATTGCCATGGGAGAGGTTTTTGCATTCTTATGCTGTTTTTTTCCCATATCTGCAGGCTATTCGCAAACAGCCATTGACTGTATACGGCGATGGGAAGCAAACAAGAAGTTTCCAATATGTCTCTGATTTGGTGTGTAGCAAACACGCTTTTATGTTTTAAAACTTCATATCTTATTGAAACCTATTGATTTTTACCATCAATATGGTATTGCATTCAACATATTTTGCTAATTATCATCTGAACTAGGACAAACCATCTAAAGCTCATCAATGTACAAAAGTTAGTGGTTAGTATTAAGTCTTAATCTAGGTATGTTGAAAGATGTAACTGCAGTCTACGTGTTTTCTAAAACACTCATCTAGTGTGTGTAGCATGATTTTCTTATCAGAACTTTTTCTTGAGTGAACTCCCCAATATCATTCACATGGTAATGAATTTTTCAGAGAGTAACTGAGAGAATACATCAAGCATAGAGAAAAAGCTGCTTTGAAACATGAATCAAAGTATCAATCTTTGCTTGTAATTCATCTAAGCTGTTGCATGAGTGCAGTTTTCTACTACTGTTTATTTGAATGTTAATTTTTACAATTGGATTAGTTCGAATTACACAATGGTGAACTAAATATATTTTAGAATTTGAATAGTCCAAATTACAGAATGGTGAACTAAATATGTTTTCCAATTTACAGGTTAATGGGCTGGCATCGTTGATGGATGGTGAACATGTGGGACCTTTCAACCTAGGTAACCCAGGAGAATTCACCATGTTAGAGCTTGCTCAGGTACCCTGTCTTATTTTGCACTTTCACTCTTATTTATTATGATAAGGTCACCGTCAAATTATGCCGTGACATGCTTATTTTATTCACTATTTAATCAAGGATCAAACATATTGTATGTTTGTTGTATCCTCTATAGTAAGGGAGTAAGTAATGGATTGAAATCGACGTTACCGTTTTATTTTATGAACTTCCTGTTATGGTAATAAAAACATGCAGGTTGTCAAAGAAACAATTGATTCAAGTGCTACAATAGAGTACAAACCAAATACTGCTGATGATCCACATATGAGGAAACCAGATATTAGCAAAGCAAAGGAACTGCTAAACTGGGAGCCAAAAGTCCCACTGAGGGAAGGTTTGCCTCTTATGGTTAGTGATTTCCGGAATCGGATTTTGAACGAAGATGAAGGTAAAGGAATGAAATAAATATAGTAGCTAGTCCTGTGTGTATACAGAAAGTCCTGGTAATGCATCGCTTTTGTAAGAAGTGTTTACTGGCCTTTTACTCATTTGTGCCAGCTTAGCATACAATTGAGTAATTGTTAATTTTTGATATAATTCTTTTCAGCAGTTTGTCTATTGCATTATTAGAAGTTGTAATATCCAATATTTGGATTCTAGTATTATGAGAATGAAAGCTTATATGAAGAAATTTGTAAAACTAGAATTTTTCTTATATGAGAATTCTTTGGTTTTGTCGTCTTAAAATGGTAGGAATATTCTCTTGTAATGTATAGATTCATTTCATAGAAAATTCTCTATGTTTGAGGCTAGCAAGTTGCTGCCCCAAATTGCTTGGTTTAAACTTTATACATCATTTTATGTTAAAGCCAGGGTTAGAAATACTTATTAAAGTTTTAAAAACTCTAAGGAAAATTACATTCACCTCTTTTAAATTCTAGTTTAATGTGACATTAACATACCTCCTCTCTAGTTTTTAATTGTACAATCTCAATGGAAGCCGTATGTTCATTTTGAGAAGGAATTGCAACTTGTTTTTTTTTTTCTTTCTCTCTGGTCTTTTTCTTCTTCTTCTCTCCTTTGGGGTATGTTTGGATTACAAAAGAAAGTGGAAGAAAAGAAAATGATAGTAAAGAAAGCATGATGTAAAAAGAGAATGGAAAGCAAAACAATCATTTAGTTGTTTGGTTTGGTATAAGAGAAAGTGAGAGGAAAGAAAGCTAAAAGATGTATATTTACAAAATGACATAGAAAATTCTAATATTTCTTTAATTTTATTAGTTAACTCTAATTTAATAACAAACGAGACGTTTTTATAGTTAAAAATAACAAATTTACAATTTTAATTACAATAGTTTAAACCAAAATTATTTTTTTAAACGGTTATTTTAATACTTTTAAAATTAAATAATAGCCATTAGGTACCTCTAACAAAGAAAAACATCATTTTATTGAAATTAAAAAGTGTGTTTGGGAAGTGGTGTCGATTCATGCATCCCCACTTTTTTTGTTAACAGAATTTTTCAATTTCTATGAACAGGATAGTTTTAGTTTATGCGAGTTTGATCAGTTGAACTAGATTTTAAAAACTAAAATACAGGAGAGGTTAGGGTAATTTTCTAAAACAAAAATATGGTATTTTTTTACTGTCTTTCTCTAATAAAATTAAGTGAATATTTTATAAGTTAGTTTATGTCGTATAAATTTATGAAATATAATTTATAAATCAGTTGATAATGTTGAATTGTAATTTCATGTGTTGAAGCAGATTGTTTAACAAAAAAAAAGTTGTCGAATAATCTAGTGTGTGTGTTGAAACACCTAGTTGTCGAAGCGTCGAGGAGTTAGCCTCGACATTAATTTTGTCTTAAACTTAATTTTGTAATGTTAGCATAATTAGGTATTTTGGGCCTTTTGTTTTTAGAATTTGCTTAGAAAGCAAGCAAACCAAATTTATAAATAGGGAGTAATCCTATTATTATAAGGTGATTCACTTGAATAGAATTTCAATTTTGAGAGCAGAGTTATTCTGCAGAAATTCTTCTTCCCTATGTTGCTTTGAATCCCTAATTTTCTTTCTTCCCAAATTCAATATTTTTTTTTTGTTTTTCATCACCTCTGTGCAACAAAACAATCTTGCAACCAAGGTTGGTTGATTCACTCGAGAGAAGAGTGAAGAGCAAGAGGAAATTCGATCAGCGTGATTGAATCTTGTTCATCAAGATTTATTCGGAATTACACAAAGTCTTGGGTTTAATTCCAACATCTGGTATCTAGAGCGCTGACTGAGCGATTCGTGGGAAGCAAAATATGATGACGACGAATTATCCGAATGAACATTTTCTGGCAAGTCTTCCAATTCTAAAGGGTCAGAGTTAGTCGAATTGTCGGCACATATAATAGCTATCGAAGTGAAATGGGTGTTTAAGCTGAAGCGCAATGCTGAGCAAGACACCAGGCGAGATTGGTAGCTCGAGGATTTCGTCAGAGAGCAGGACTCAACTACTCTAAAGTATATGCACTTGTCACAAGATTCGAGACTATCAAATTGGTTGTAGCTTTGGCATGCAAGCAAGGTTGATCGACATTTCACTTTGTGAATTAACATTTTTGAATGGTCCCTTAAACGAAGAAGTATATGTCACACAACTTCCTGGGTTTGTGATACATGAGAAAGCAATGAAAGTGTATATGACCTTAAAAGAGACACCTAGGGCATGCAACAAGAAGATTGACTCATACTTAGTTGAATTAGGATTCGTCAAATGCAAATATGAGCATGGTGTCTATGCACAGGTTGTGGTACAAGATATAACAATCATTTGCTTATATGTCAATGACTTGTTAATAACTGAAAATAACTTGGAGAATTTGTTGAAGTTCAAAGAGTTGATGAAGAAGGAATTTGAAATGTCAGATCTGGAAAAGTTGTCGTACTTCACAGACATGGAATTTCAAATGTCGAAGTAAGAATTTTTTTTATAATAACCAGCTATTGTTTAAAATTTACCATAATATTGAAAGTTTCAAAACATTAACCAAAGTGGCACACATTCAACCTTCTGTCGCCAGATGAAATGGCGACATAGTGCAAACTTGTTTTTGGAGTTAAGTGAAGTCGCCATTCAAATTGGCGACATTGTTGTTATGTCAAGAGACTCGCCAATGGGAATGGCGAAACAGGCCATGCTTGCTAGGGTTTGCGTTTTTCTGTTTTTAATTAATGTTTTAATTTTTAATTTTAATTATTTTTTTATAGAAAATATTAAATTATGTATTCATAAATAATTGTTATTAGAAAATATTAATGGAATAGTTTAAGTATATATTTTAATAAATTATTTAAAGAATAATAATATAATTGAAATCAAATATTTAAATACATATTTAAATGGTAATAACATTAAGTTTGTTATTAAATTTATAAATATTTTAATTACGTATTAATAAATATTTGTTATTAAATTATGTTGTTTGTTTTTCATAATGAATTGAAACTTAAATAACCTTAAAATAATATAGACATGTAAAAAATATTAAAAAAATATTAATTTATAATATAATGAAAATTACAACTGAAAAAAAAACTAATGGTCGGCTCTATCCAAGTGACCATCGGTGCCACATTGCGAGGGATGCGCGTTGCGACGAGGTCTACGACGATTTTGTTGTGGTGTGTCTGGTCGTTGTGTGTTGAGTTGTGGAGGAGGATTTTGTTGGGACGACCCCGACGTATCAGATAGATTTTGTAGCATTTGACCCCAATAGCCGGGAGGTCCACTATCAACGGCGCTTTCGTAGTTAAGCCCAATGCCCATGTTTTTGTAGGATGGTCTAGGAGGTTGGGTGGAGTATGGACGGTATGGTTGTCCGAATTCGTACATCGAATTGGGTTGGAAATGATGTGTTGGTTGTTGCGGGATGTGATAATCAAATAGTGGATAGTTGGAGGGGTAGTTGGAGGGGGTAGGGTCAAATGAGTTGTCTGGGCTATAGGTGGAGGGGGTAGGCTCAAAAGACGTATCAGGGCTATAATGGTATGGTGGTTGAGGCTGGGACTGGGTGAGTGGCATGTATGAGTCATGGTAAGGATGTTGTTGATGGGGGGAATTTGGTGGCATGTATGGGTTATGGTAAGGTTGATTTTGGGCACTGGACTGTTGTTATGTGTTTGACGAAGAAGCGCGTTGCCTTGGGTCAACCAAATAGGTTGGCTTGGACAGAAATGGCTGAGATGTCGTGACAGACCTAAACCAAGTCATATATTGAAGACTTGGCCTAGCCCCGTGCACAATATGGTCGGTTAAGAAGTGTTGCCTTCTTCTCTTCCAGTGTTTACACAACTCCTTCGCAAATTCCTTCCAATGAATGACACTCCACTGTGAGTCCACCTGCTTTTGATGTCACTGCCCCAATTCTACCGGAGCATTTGGAATATCCTGATGCATCCCGAATTGTAGCTTCACCCGGTCACTTTGGTGCATCTCCACCGTAGTGAACCTAATTATGGGTGTTCTTGATGTCCACACAACATCATCATTGGGGTCGGTCTGGTGGTCGAGACCCTCGTACGACATCCAGACAAACTACAATAAAGGTGGATATATTTAGTCAGACAGAGATAGACAAATTTATGCATATAAGTTAGACAAATTAAAGGTAAATAACTTACATCATCTGGTCCAAGGTGGTCGATGAGGTTACGGTATTGAATTATAGAGTGCCTGGGACATCTCTGATAATTCATCCCTGGAACAGACCACCTAAAAAAAAGAAACACATATAAGTTAGCATCTAAAACACATCTCACAAATTATTAACTTACATAGAAAATTTGGTTGCTAAATAATCTTGAAAAGAAACTTACTTGTTGGCGTACGAGAATGTAAAAGGATTCCGGTTTATTGGAGCAAGCGTTGGCATCCTAGACCAACCCTGCGCTTGTAGGAGATAGGCACAACCATAAAACATACATGATTTTTTTTTGGAATTTTTGCAAAGTGCGTTATACAGATGGGCGAGGACAGCTGATCCCCAACTATATTCGCACACTTTTTTTATATTTTGTAATAATGGTAACTACATAATATTTATGCTATTTCCATTTCCCTCTGGAAATAAAAAATGGCCGAACAAAATCACAATATAACACCGTATTTTGACTATTTTGTCATATTCGGTGCTATCCCCACTTAAGACAATACTGTTGTATTGTTCTCTGAGGTATTTTAGATTTATTTCCTGACCCATCGGGAGGCCCTCGCTTTCCGCCTGAGTTGCGTCCACACAAAGAGGGGCGCCCAATAAATCTTCGCAAAGTCGGTCAGGGACACCAACTTTGCCATTGACGGCCTTACCATCGATGTGTAGGCCGAGCAACATGTATACATCTTGGAGAGTCACAGTACACTCACCAAAAGGTAGGTGAAATATATGTGTCTCGGGTCTCCAGCGTTCTAACAGCGTTAGAATAAACTTCATATCGAGAGAGTATGATTTGATTTTGATCAAATCACCAAACCCACAATGATGAAGGTACCCCGCTATGAGGGGGTCGTGTGGTATGTAATCATGCACACGGCATCGAAACCTTGATGCATCCTGCAAAATAATTAATGTTTCATTAGACAAGAACTAAAATAATTAACATTTTGTTAGACAAGATTGTAAACATAGCTAAGAACTAAAAACTTACAAACTCGGCGATGTTTTCACTCGTGCCTCTGTGAGAGTTGCCCATTGTGAGTAAAGACATTGTGGTTTGAGATGTTGAGATGTAGAGATGTTAAGAGTTTTAGAGTTTGAGATTTTGGGAGTTTGATAGTTAGAGAGTTTGAGGGTTTTAGAGTTTTAGAGTTTTGAGAATTTAGGAGTTTGAGAGTTAGAGAGTTTGAGGGTTTGAGAGTTTAAGTGTGAGCAGATTTTGTTGGGTAAATAACCTCTATTTATATTCCACGAATGTATGTGTGTTGTAAATGCACGCGGGCAAGTGTCCTGATGCATGTCTGTTGTAAACGCATGCGGGACAAGTGTCCTGATGCATGTGTCTTGTAAATGCATGCGGGACAAGTGTATTGATGCATGGTCATTGTAGGCATGCAGTGTCACATGTGAAACACATAGTCTCGCCCTGTCCTGTCTTGTCAAGCATGCTGCATGCAGGGTAAGAATCTCGTTCTGCCCTGTCCTTTCTTATCAAGCATGCTGCATGCAGAGTAAGAATCTCGTAGGTCTGCAGGGTCATTGTAGGCATGCAGGGTCACATGTGAAACGCAGAGTCTTGCATTGTCCTGTGTTATCAAGCATGCTGCATGCAGGGAATCAATTCACGGGACAAATTTCCAAACACTCAAACACTCAAACTCTCAAACACTCAAACTCTCAAACACTCAAACTATTTAATACAATCTTTAAACTCTTTAAACTCAAACACTCAAACTATTTAATACACTCTTTAAACTCTTTAAACTCAAACACTCAAACTCTTTAAACTCTAAAACTGTCAAACTCTCAAACACTAAACTCTTTAATACAGTCTTTCCAAACACAATTTTCGCTATGTCTCAAACACCACAATATATGATTTTCGCACATCTTAACGGTGAAGTTTTCGAATGTGAAATATCGGGTTACAATTTCAGAAACACTGATGTTACAAGATTTTTAATTGACAGAAGGTCTAATTTTTTACACCTGAAGTCAAGAATAGAAAAAAACTGCAATGTGGTCCAGTTGGGTAAATAATATACAAAAATCCAGTGTTTTTTTGCGGCCATGTCAAATGCAAGTTTTTCCCGTTAAAGGTGTGAGACGATGACGATGTGCGTAACATGTTCTGCACTCACGAGTATTCTGGTTTCTCAGATATCGTGTTACATGTTACGTTATAACAACAACAACTGTCTCAACAACTTGATTCTTCTCAAGTTTTTTGTGATTCTGACGAGGAACACGCTGAAGTCAATGTCGTTGACGAAGAAGAAGAAACAACTGAAGTCACTGTTGACGAGATGGTGAACAACCAGGAGGATGGGGTTCCACCCGGCCATGTTTATTGCCCACCTCAGCACATGACAACTCTCGACTTAGGTGGTGACGAACCCTCGACGAATATTTTCTACAACCCCAACTACGTTACAGAAGGGCAACTAAAAGAGGGTGACGAGTTTCGTACCAAAGAATACTGTGCCCGGGCAATCAAACAATTTCACATGGAGTTGTCAGCCGATTATAAAGTTGATTGGACAAATCCGACGCGGTATACGATCTATTATTGTAACGAGGAATGCCTTTTCCGATTAACAACGTCTTTCAGGAAGAGAAGCGATTCCTGGAAGATAGGTTCAATGGGTCCGGTCCACACTTGTATAATCTCGAATCCGATGCAGGACCATCGCAAACTCAGCTCTCGCTTGATTTGCAATGAGATTCTGTCAGTCGTTAGCGATAACCCGTCTTTGAAGGTGAGTACCATAATTGCACATATGGTTCGAAGGTACAATTACACTCCTTCATACCGAAAAACCTGGATTGCTAGGACTAAAGCGGTTGAAAGAGTGTTTGGGAATTGGGAGGAGTCGTACAAGGAACTTCCAAAATTCCTGGTGGCTCTTAAACACTACTCTCTAGGAACTGTTGCGATATTGGAGACAATGCCTGCGTGTACACCAGACGGGACTTGCATTGGTGGAAGTGGAATTTTTCACAGACTCGTTTGGGCGTTTGAACCATGCATCAAAGGATTTGCATATTATAAACCTATAATTCAAATTGACGGAACTTGGTTATACGAGAAATATAAGGGCACACTGCTCATGGCTATGACACAGAACGGGAACAACAACATTTTTCCAATAGCCTTCGCTATAGTAGAAGGGGAGACTGCTGGGGGTTGGAGTTTTTTCTTAAAAGATCTCCGCTCTTATGTGTCTCCCCAACCTAACTTATGTTTGATCTCTGATCGACACCCACCAATCGAGAGTGCATACAACAACCTTGATAACGGTTGGCAGGATCCTCCATCGATCCACATCTATTGCATAAGGCATATCGCCCAAAATTTCATGCGGGAAATCAAAGACAAGACGCTACGGAAGAAGGTTGTGAACGCAGGATATGCACTAACAGAACCCACATTCAAATACTACCATGACGAGATCAGACTAACAAACGCGGATGCATTAAGATGGATTGATAACATTGATAGGGAGAAATGGACGCGGGCATACGACAATGGGGTGCGATGGGGCCACATGACAACTAACCTAGTCGAATCAATGAATTCTGTTTTCAAGGGAATCTGAAACCTCCCGATAATTGCCTTAGTAAAGGCAACATATTTTAGGCTAGGATCACTCTTTGATAGCAGACGTACGAAGTGGGGTTTAATATTACAATCGAGTCAGTTGTACAGTGATACTTCAATGAAATTTATGAAAGACGAAGCTACCAAAGCCAACACATACGTCGTCACAATCTTTGACCATACAGCTGGTTGGTTCAGTGTTGCCGAGTCGATTGATCATAACGAAGGAAGGCCTAAGGGATGTTACCATGTTGAAATGGATAAGAGCTGGTGTGATTGTGGGAAGTTTCAGGCATTCCGTATGCCCTGCTCTCATGTTATAGCAGCATGTTCGAAGGCGCGCCAGAACCCAACCAACCTTCTTTCTACAGTCCACCAAGTGATAAGTCTATGCAATGTCTACACATGTAGCTTTCAGGTGGTGGCAAAGACTATTGGCCTCAATACGAAGGAGAAATTTTCTGGCATAATGACTTGATGCGCAGAAAGAAAAAGGGTCGGCCTAATAGCACGCGCATTCAAACGGAGATGGATACTGCAGACAAGCTGGTATGTAGTTCGTGTGGCAACTAGGACACAATCGTACAAAATATCCTAATGTAGGATCAAACAGCAAGTCATAGTTTCATATGTAACATTGTCCCTTTAAATGAATAACAAATTTCATTCAATTAAAAACATACTTAACTGATTACAATTAGCAAGCAACATCAATTAAACAAACATAACTTAATATCACAACAACAATCCAAAAATAACAACAACATAAACACATAAAACAAAACACTGCACCAAGACGTCTACGATATCATAACCATCAACGTTATCTTCTTTGGTGTTAACATCATCACAAGGACACCAACATCATTTTCCACTTTTCTCCATTCACGAGTAACTCTATTTCTCCCAGTCTCCTCGACCAACCTCTCAATTTTCCTAATCTTTTCTCCTGGACCAATATCTCCTTCTAGCCAGCGGTTCAGTTCCCTATGCAAGTGCTCCAACGTCTGCGTATTCCACAGGAGCACCTTCATCAGAGGCTTTGTTGTTGAAAAGACAACTAGGGCATTTCTTTTCATTAGATCGAATGTTGGAAAGGGTTCCTCCGATTCTGATGACGACGACGAAGAATGTAACACCCCCTTTCTATGCCCCCAAATAATACAATTAATCATTTAGGCATAAATTTAAAATTTCATCAGAGTACATTTGTAACATGGCATAAAAGGGAAATATCACATTATCATAAAAATTCCAACACATACAGCACCTGCTCAACAGATATGCAACAACGGAATAACACCCACAAGAAATATTTAGAACAAAGGCGGAAATATCCAAATATTTCGTAATTCACCAAACATGTATTCACATATACAGTTATCATTCATCATGTTTTACAAAACATAACAACAGCAGATACATACTCAGATGTATCACAAAAGAATCAAAATAAATCCTATTCTACCTGGTGCTACATATCAGAGCCGACCGACCAAAAAGGGAAGAAGCCACGCTTCACAAAAATACCTCCAGCAATCTAGTCTGCAATGCCTCATAGAGCATTAAAAGAAACAACAGAAGGGTGAGAAACGATATCATAATAACAATGCATAGAAACATATATATATATATATATACATAATACCCAATATACGTCTTTCGCATTCTCACCGCAACTCACCTCGTCATACCGTACATCGCAATGTATTCACATTATCTATTTACAAATAGAACATCATGTATATACAACATGCGTCAACAATGTTTATATCGGTTCATAAACACACAAAACATACATATTCATATATTCACACATACATGTGTCTTCAAGCATACCAATCATTCCAATCATCACAATTCATATAAACATTTACAATTATGTTCATTCACCATACACCATGCAGGATGTCAACATGCAACTCATAGAGACCGACACACGACTCTATGCAGATGCAAATGCGGTACCGACTCATTTCAGCAGGTTCAATTGAAGAACCAAATAACCATCGCTCACACCCCACATGGGTACACGAGGTTCTGCAGATTCTACGCGGAATCAAAATAACCATCGTTATATACGAGGTTCTGCAAATCCACCGAGGGATCAATAATTAACCATCGCTCACACCCCACAAGGGCACACGAGGTTCTGCAGATTCACCGAGGAATCAATAATTAACCATCGCTCACACCCCACAAGGGCACACGAGGTTCTGCAGATTCATCGAGGAATCAATAATTAACCATCTCTCACACCCCACAAGGGCACACGAGGTTCTGTAGATTCACCGAGGAATCAATCGACACAAGAATGCATACGATGATGCTTCACATGCAACAAGACTCATGACACTCTTGAAAATGCACACATGTTTACAAACATACTCATGCATTCTACACATTCATACAAACATCATAGATTTTTAATCAAGCTAAACAATGCACATACTTGCCCAAGCGGCCACAATTCATAATCTAGGATTCACGCCATGCGGCTACCCACAACACAACACAACCCAGCATATAACTACTAAATCAAAGAAGGGTCGATCGCAACCGAAACCCCAAGCCACGACAGCACCCCGCAGCAGGGAAAATCCATCCTACTACGTTCGCTACACGCTCGCCTAGCGAGCTGCTAGCGAGCGTTCGCTACCTCCTCGCCTAGCGAACTGCTAGCGAGTGCAAACAGAACCTCCAAACATTGCTCGCTACCTCGTTCGCCACAGCGAACCCCCAGCGAGCTCTTCGCTACTCCCTTCGCTACTAGCGAAAGACCACAATACCATTCTGTCCCAAGTCTGGGACCGTTCGCTGCGCACTCGCCTAGCGAACTACCAGCGACCATTCGCGACCTGCTCGCCTAGCGAACTGCTAGCGAGCGTCTGCGATTTCCACTTCTCCCCGCTGTTCAGAATCTAAAACCACCGATAAAATCACCCGATGAACTCCAACTCATATCCAGTAGCCTTAGTCTAACATATACCGACTAATCTACGCCATCTAATCACGATTCTAACCGTTAGACAATGATTTCTATCGATTAAACCAAATTCAACCTAAAATGGAAAGTGTAGAAAAACTACCAACAATCCAAAACAATCCAACAAAATTATACATGATTATACACATTGATAGAATAATAAAGTTTCACACCCTTACCCGAACAATCGAAAGCTTTGGTGATGATTTCTTGAAGTTCTAGGTTTTTCCTCTTCTTTCTCTCCTCTTTCTCTTCTCTTCCTTTCCTTCCTTTGTTTTTCTCTCTCCATCTTACCAATTTTCTCTTTTTCTCTCATATACTCATATTCTCTTTTCTTTCCTCTCAAATTCTTTCCACACACTAATTAATCAATTCTCATAAAAATATCCACTTAGCATAATCACTAATGCCCAAAATACCCTCCAACCTATTTTTACCCGAAACACTCAAAATCGGCAAAAATAGCACAATATGCACAAATAACATATTAACACACAATTCCACATTTAAAATAATAATTCAATTAATTAAATCAGAAAGGACTCAAAATAAAGGAAATTCAGAATCGGGGCGTTACAACTCTCCCCCACTTAGGAATTTTCGTCTTCGAAAATATTACCTGATTCGAACAACTCAGGATGCGACTCACGCATCTTACTCTCCAATTCCCAAGTCATATTGCCTTCCGCAGCACCTCCCCATGCTACTTTTACAAGCGAAATATCCTTGCCTCTTAGGTTCTTAACTTCGCGGTCCAAAATCATAACCGGTAAAACCTCAACCGTAAGATTATCTCTTACCTCCACCTCATCCATAGGAATCACATGTGACGGATCCGGAACATACTTCCGAAGTTGCGAAACATGGAACACATCATGCAAATTCGAAAGACTCGGAGGCAACGCCACACGATAAGCCACCGCACCAACTCGTGCAATAATTTGATACAGACCAATAAAATGAGAAGTCAACTTCTTCGACTTCAAGGCACGACCCACACCCGTAACCGGTGTAACTCTCAAAAACACATGGTCACCTTCTTGAAATTCAAGGTCCTTCCTTCTCTTGTCATGATAACTCTTTTGCCTATTCTGGGAGGCTTTCATCTTCTCCCGAATAAACTTCACTCCGTCGTTTGTTGTACCATTTCCGGTCCAACTACCGATCTCTCTCCGGTTTCATGCCAACACAAGGGTGTTCGACATCTCCGACCATACAAAGCCTCAAATGGTGCCATACCAATACTTGCATGAAAACTGTTGTTGTAAGTGAATTCAATCAATGCCAAAAAGCTATCCCAAACACCACCTTGCTCGAGCACACAAGCACACAACAAGTCCTCTAACGATTGAATCGTCCTTTCAGTTTGGCCATCCGTCTGCGGATGATACGCCGAACTCAATCTCAACTTAGAACCTAAAGCCTTTTGCAAACCTTCCCAAAATCTCGAAGTAAATCTAGGATCTCTATCCGACACGATACTCTTGGGAACTCCATGCAACTTCACAATCACCCGAACATAAATCTCGGCTAACTTTTCCAAAGGATAACTAATATCAATCGGAATAAAGTGAGCAGATTTAGTAAGCCTATCAACAATCACCCAAATAGCATTGTGACCTCTTTGCGTATTTGGTAAACCCGTAACAAAATCCATTGATATACTATCCCATTTCCATTCCGAAATATCCAACGGTTGCATCAAACCACTAGGCTTCCGATGTTCCACTTTAGACTTCTGGCAGGTCAAACATGAATACACAAACCGAGCTACATCTCTCTTTAATCCGGACCACCAAAATATTTTCTTCAAATCTTGATACATCTTGTTCGCACCCGGGTGAATACTCAACTTACTCCGGTGTCCTTCCTCCAATATCGTCTTTCTCAAATCCACATCGTCGGGAATACAAATACGACCACGAAATCTCAAAACTCCAAAATTATCAACCTTAAAGTCCTCACTCTCATTCATCATCAAATCCACAAATTTCAAATCCAACTTTTGCTTTTCACGAACGGTAGCTAGAAAATCATTCGTAACATACAACATACCAAGTTTCACACTTCTTGGCGTCATTTCACAAACCAAACTCAAATCTCTAAAACTCTCCAAAAGTTCCCATTCTCTTACCATCAATGTAGACATATGCACTAACTTCCGGCTCAAAGCATCGGCTACAACATTTGCTTTACCCGGATGGTAATTCAAACCAAAGTCATAATCCTTCAAAAACTCTAACCATCTCCTTTGCCTCATATTCAATTTCTTTTGCTCAAATAAATACTTCAAACTCTTGTGGTCGCTAAAAACTTCAAATCTCGCACCATAGAGATAATGTCTCCAAATTTTCAAAACAAAGACCACGGCCGCCAATTCCAAATCGTGCGTGGGATAATTCTTCTCATGCACTCTCAATTGCCTTGAAGCATAAGCCACAACTTTACCGTCTTGCATCAAAACACCACCTAAACCGGACAAAGAAGCATCACAATAAACCACAAACGCTTCCATCGGATTTGGCAAAATCAGAACCGACGCCGTTGTCAACCGTCTCTTAAGTTCAATAAAACTCTTCTAACAATTAATGTCCCAAACAAAAGTCTTTCCCTTACAAGTCAACTGAGTCAAAGGAAGAGCCAACTTCGAAAATCCCTGAATAAACCTCCGATAATAACCGGCCAAGCCCAAAAAGCTTCGGATCTCCGTAACCGACTTAGGAGCCTCCCATTGCATCACCGCATCAATCTTGGACGGATCAACACAAATACCTTTACCAGAAATAACATGCCCAAGAAAATTCACTTCCGATAACCAAAACTCGCACTTGGATAACTTAGCATACAATTGCTTCTCCTTCAATACTTGCAACACAACCCGCAAATGCTCTTCATGCTCTTCTTGGGACTTAGAGTAAATCAAAACGTCATCAATAAACACAACTACGAAACGATCCAACTGCTCATGAAAGATACGATTCATATATTCCATAAACACACCCGGCGCATTAGAAACTCCGAATGGCATCACAGAAAATTCATAATGACCATACCGTGTCCTAAAAGCCGTCTTTTGAATATCTTCTCCTTTAACACGAATCTGGTGATAACCTGACCTCAAATCAATCTTACTAAAAACACGGGCACCAACCAATTGGTCCATCAAATCATCAATTCTAGGAAGCGGATACTTATTCTTGATAGTCACCTTGTTCAACTGCCGATAATCAATACACAACCGCATGCTCCCATCTTTCTTCTTTACCAACAACACCGGCGCACCCCAAGGAGAAACACTCGGCCTAACAAATCTCTTTTCCAATAAATCATTCAATTGTCTCTTCAATTCTACCAACTCCGATGCCGACATACGATACGGTGCCATCGAAATCGGTCTAGTATCGGGAACTAGATCAATCGAAAACTCAACTTCCCTTTCTGGCGGTACATCCGTAATGTCCTCCGGAAATACTTCTGGAAAGTCACATACCACTGGAACCAGATCCAATTCAACCTTATTCTCTACCGACAGCGACGCAAACAAACAGAACACTTGAGCTTCATCCGCCAAAAGTTTCTTCAACTCTTTAGTGGATAGAAAACTCTCTTCCTCCTCATCTCCCAAAGATGGAAACCTCACCAACTTGTGATAACAATCAATATGAACTCTATTATACTGCAACCAATTCATACCCAAAATCACATCTAATCCTTCTAATGGCAAACACACCAAGTCCATAATAAAGTCCTTACCATACATGGTCAAGGGACAACTCAAACATACCGAAGACGTAGTTACCAACCCCGAAGCGGGCGTCTCAATAACCATATCACCACCACAAGAAGAAAAACACAAATCCAAACGCTTAGCGCACTCGAAAGAAATAAACGAATGAGTCGCTCCGGTATCGATAATAGCAACTAAGGGCATATTATTAATAAAGCATGTACCTTTAATCAACCGATCCGCATTAGTAGTGTCTGCACCCGCTAATGCAAATACCTTCCCGTTTGACGGAGCTTGCTTTGCCTTAGTACACTTCGTACTAATATGACCAACCTCCCCACAGTTAAAACACTTAATCACATTCCTTCTACATTCAGTTGTAGCATGACCGAGACCACCACAGTTAGCACACTTTTCCCCAGCCTTCTTACACTCAAAAGATTTGTGCCCCTCTTCGCCGCACCTATAGCACTTAACGGGACCAGAACTCCCTCCTCCGGATTTCTTGACAAAGTGTTCCCTATGCTTCCCTTTATCAGCAGGCGTCACATAAGGCCCACTCCTTACTGGTTGCTTCCCTCGCCTCTCATTCAAACTCTTATAGTGAGTAGAACGAGCCCTACTATCCTCTTCGAAAATTCTACAGCATTCGGTTAAGTCCGAAAATCTTCGAATCCTCTGATATCCCACAGCTTGCTTGATCTCCGGGCGCAAGCCGTTCTCGTACTTAATACACTTGGAAAATTCCGCCGCCACCGCATCATAGTGAGGATGGAATTTCACCAACTCCGTAAACTTAGCCGTGTAGTCGACCACATACATGTTCCCTTGTTTCAATTCTAGAAACTCCATCTCCTTCTTTCCCTTCACACTCTCCGGATAATACTTCCTCAAAAATTCAGTGCGGAACAAATCCCAAGTTATTTCCTCATCATCAACTCCAAGAATTTGTCTTATGCCGACCCACCAGTCATCGGCTTCTTCTCTCAGCATGTGAGACCCAAGTCTCACCTTGTTCCTCTCAGCGCAATTCATAACTCTGAAGATCCTCTCGACCTCTTTCAGCCAAATCTGAGCACCGTCCGGATCAAACCTTCCTTTGAACACCGGCGGTTGATTCTTCCTAAACTCATCGTTAGCATTCACATTCGGCGCACCCTGCACCGCTCGAGCCATAGCTTCCAATGCCGCAGCCATCGCGTTGTCATTACGACCAGCCATATTCTGATTATTCCCAAAAATAACAACAGGGTCAAACAACCGTTCAACCAACAAAACAGCGAGACAGATACAACTGACTCAACACTGGGCTCTGATACCACTTAATGTAACACCCCCTTTCTATGCCCCCAAATAATACAATTAATCATTTAGGCATAAATTTAAAATTTCATCAGAGTACATTTGTAACATGGCATAAAAGGGAAATATCACATTATCATAAAAATTCCAACACATACAGCACCTGCTCAACAGATATGCAACAACGGAATAACACCCACAAGAAATATTTAGATCCAAGGCGGAAATATCCAAATATTTCGTAATTCACCAAACATGTATTCACATATACAGTTATCATTCATCATGTTTTACAAAACATAACAACAGCAGATACATACTCAGATGTATCACAAAAGAATCAAAATAAATCCTATTCTATCCGGTGCTACATATCAGAGCCGACCGACCAAAAAGGGAAGAAGCCACGCTTCACAAAAATACCTCCAGCAATCTAGTCTGCAATGCCTCATAGAGCATTAAAAGAAACAACAGAAGGATGAGAAACGATATCATAATAACAATGCATAGAAACATATATATACATAATACCCAATATACGTCTTTCGCATTCTCACCGCAACTCACCTCGTCATACCGTACATCGCAATGTATTCACATTATCTATTTACAAATAGAACATCATGCATATACAACATGCGTCAACAATGTTTATATCGGTTCATAAACACACAAAACATACATATTCATATATTCACACATACATGTGTCTTCAAGCATACCAATCATGCCAATCATCACAATTCATATAAACATTTACAATTATGTTCATTCACCATACACCATGCAGGATGTCAACATGCAACTCATAGAGACCGACACATGACTCTATGCAGATGCAAATGCGGTACCGACTCATTTCAGCAGGTTCAATTGAAGAACCAAATAACCATCGCTCACACCCCACATGGGCACACGAGGTTCTGCAGATTCTACGCGGAATCAAAATAACCATCGTTATATACGAGGTTCTGCAAATCCACCGAGGGATCAATAATTAACCATCGCTCACACCCCACAAGGGCACACGAGGTTCTGCAGATTCACCGAGGAATGAATAATTAACCATCGCTCACACCCCACAAGGGCACACGAGGTTCTGCAGATTCACCGAGGAATCAATAATTAACCATCGCTCACACCCCACAAGGGCACACGAGGTTCTGCAGATTCACCGAGGAATCAATCGACATAAGAATGCATACCATGATGCTTCACATGCAACAGGACTCATGACACTCTTGAAAATGCACACATGTTTACAAACATACTCATGCATTCTACACATTTATACAAACATCATAGATTTTTAATCAGGCTAAACAATGCACATACTTGCCCAAGCGGCCACAATTCATAATCTAGGATTCACGCCATACGGCTACCCACAGCACAACACAACCCAACATATAACTACTAAATCAAAGAAGGGTCGATCGCAACCGAAACCCCAAGCCACGACAGCACCCCGCAGCAGGGAAAATCCATCCTGCTACGTTCGCTACACGCTCGCCTAGCGAGCTGCTAGCGAGCGTTCGCTACCTCCTCGCCTAGCGAACTACTAGCGAGTGCAAACAGAACCTCCAAACATTGCTCGCTACCTCGTTCGCCACAGCGAACCCCCAGCGAGCTCTTCGCTACTCCCTTCGCTACTAGCGAAAGACCACAATACCATTCTGTCCCAAGTCTGGGACCGTTCGCTGCGCACTCGCCTAGCGAACTACCAGCGACCATTCGCGACCTGCTCGCCTAGCGAACTGCTAACGAGCGTCTGCGATTTCCACTTCTCCCCGCTGTTCAGAATCTAAAACCACCGATAAAATCACCCGATGAACTCCAACTCATATCCAGTAGCCTTAGTCTAACATATACCGACTAATCTACGCCATCTAATCACGATTCTAACCGTTAGACAACGATTTCTATCGATTAAACCAAATTCAACCTAAAATGGAAAGTGTAGAAAAACTACCAACAATCCAAAACAATCCAACAAAATCATACATGATTATACACATTGATAGAATAATAAAGTTTCACACCCTTACCCGAACAATCGAAAGCTTTGGTGATGATTTCTTGAAGTTCTAGGTTTTTCCTCTTCTTTCTCTCCTCTTTCTCTTCTCTTCCTTTCCTTCCTTTGTTTTTCTCTCTCCATCTTACCAATTTTCTCTTTTTCTCTCATATACTCATATTCTCTTTTCTTTCCTCTCAAATTCTTTCCACACACTAATTAATCAATTCTCATAAAAATATCCACTTAGCATAATCACTAATGTCCAAAATACCCTCCAACCTATTTTTACCCGAAACACTCAAAATCGGCAAAAATAGCACAATATGCACAAATTAACACACAATTCCACATTTAAAATAATAATTCAATTAATTAAATCAGAAAGGACTCAAAATAAAGGAAATTCAGAATCGGGGCGTTACAAAGAACGTTGATTTAGAAATGCAGACATTCTAGACTCCACTGCACTCAAAATGCACTAACGCTTCAGTCTTTTGGTATACAATGTTGTAAAAACATATGTGTTTGCAGTCGTATTTATAGAAAAATAAAATAGTACGTGCTCCATATAATATGTCTTAAATACCTTTACAAACTTTATATACTTTAAAATTCAATGGTTAATTAATTTTTATGTTTAAAAATTTATAATTTAAATCAATTTATATGCTTTAAAATTAAATGGTTAACTAATTTTTATTTTATATTTAAATAAATTTGTAATTAAAATTTTAATAATGTTTATAATTTAAAAACAATAAATATTACTTATTCTATAATTATTACTTAAAAACAATAAATTATAATCACAATTATATATTTATTAAACCTAAATTTATAAAATCAATTTAAGTTTATTTTTAATTAAACCCAAATTTATAAAATTAATTTAAGATTATTTTTATTTCCACCTAATTATTTTAAGTTTAGTAATTAAAAACTTTATTTTAACATTACATGAAAAAAATTAAAAATATTAATAATACTTGTGTTTATTATTTAAAAACTTTATTTTAAATATTAATCATAATTATGTTTTAATTATATTATAATAATAATACATTAATTAAAAATAGAAAAACGCAAACCTTAGCATGATCTGTATCGCCATTCCCATTGGCGAGTCTCTTGGCATAACAACAATGTCGCCAATCTGAATGAGTACTTCACTTAACTCCAAAAACAAGCTTGCACTATGTCGCCATTTCATCTAGTGACAGAAAGTTGAATGTGTGCCACTTTGGTTAATGTTTTGAAACTTTTAATATTATGTTAAATTTTAAACAATAGTTGGTTATTATAAAAAAAAATTTCTCAAAGTAAGGTATGGTTCTACATTAAAGAAATTATGTCGAAAATATATTCAAGAAATTTAAGATGGATGATTTCACTCCAACATCTTTGTCTCTCAAACCAAATTTAAAATATATTAAAATAAAAAAAAAATTAAAAAAACAAATAACAAATAACACAAAATACAATAATTTATACCGAACAACGAAGGAAGCATGCAAATCGGCATGAGCAAAGTATATCAGAGAAAATAAGTATATTTTGTTTAATGTATAGGATGAATGTTTTTTTTTTTTTTTTTTTTTTAAATTGTATAAAACATTATAGGAGTAATTGTCAAGTGATGACTATGTTCATGACTCGTGACCATGTTTTACATACACGCTTACGTGACTGTGTAATCTATTGTCGTGCTCATTGGCAATAACTTGTTTACGTCTGGGAGGGACCCTTTGGATTATACGTAATTGATATCGTGTTTTTAATTTGTGTGAGCGTTGATTGATCTTTATAATGTGGTTACACACAGTGTGAACATTCTTATGCATAAACCGTAAACAAAAATTTCTTTGGCAACGTTTTGAAAACTTGATATATTTGACGTAACTTTTAGCTTCTAACTGCTTCATGAAAATTCCATTCCTTCTTTACATATAAAGAAAACACGTACTACTACGTATTTGAAAGAAATTTTTTTTTCATTAGTTGAAAAAATTAATGGATTATTTGTGAGTCATCTTAATAGAAAAGTTTATTAGTTTAATGGTAGTAGTAAGTGTAAAAGTTATCAGACATATATGTGGTTAAAATATTTTAAAGTATCAAATCATATAAAATAATTTAAAATTTTCAAAATTATAAAAGGATAGGACATAACTTATGGTTGTCATTGGTCAGCATCCATTTCCTCAAAGTTTATTTCAAGATAATTTAAATAAAAAGTCTCCTCTAATAAATGTGAAACCTCATATGATTTATCCACAGCCGTAAACAAAAATGGGATGAAACTTCCGTAGCAAGGCAAACAAGTCATATTATTCTCATCATCATTCATGGAATAATTCAAAAAAGCAACCCCGTCCATATACATGGCATCCAAATCCACCTCTATATATAATCCTTCATATCACCAACTTAACAAAGGATGATATCATTTCCCAAACAACTTCTATACCAATTTTTCTCTTCCAAAGAAACAAATTATCAAACCCTAAACTAGCCTATCATCTTTTGCAGAAATGAAAATATTTTGTTTGAATCCTAAAACGCCTTCGTTTTCAATATATCACAACAGATCACCATCCTCAACTGCAAATTCATCCACAACCACAACACCTTCTATTAGAAAAGCCATAGCACGCATAGAAGCAGCAGAAGCGCTTATATCAAAATGGAACTCCGAAACTTCAGATTATGCCAAATTAACTTCTCTTTTCTACGAAAACAAAAACGAAGCGTTTCAATACATTCGCCGTGTTAACCACCTGCAAAGAGCCATGCATTCGTTACTCAAACTAGAGCCTTCGTCGCCAAAACTCATTCACGCACAAAACCTAATGCAAATCGCCATGAAGAGGCTCCAGAAAGAGTTCTACCAGATATTATCCATGAACCAGGCTCACCTTGATTCCGAATCCGTGTCCGTTAAATCCTCTGACACTTCCTTCGGTTCTTACGACGACGGAACAGACGAAAAAGATATTGGAGCTGCAGAGGATCGTATCTCCGAAGTCGAATGCGTTTCATCTGACGTGGTTGATGACTTGAGAATTATTGCTGATTGTATGGTTTCTAACGGTTACGGAAAAGAATGTGTAAAGGTTTACGTTAAAGTGAGAAAATCAATTATTGATGAAGGCATTTATAAACTCAACGTGGAGGAAAGAAGCTTCTCAAACGTGAATAAGATGGACTGGGAAGTTCTTGAGAGGAAAATCAAGAGTTGGTTAGAGGCGGTTAGGATTTCAGTGAAAACACTCTTCGTCGGAGAGAGAAACATCTGCGATCGGATTTTCGCTTCTAGTACTATCAGAGAAGCTTGCTTTGGTAAGATTTCAAGAGATGGAGCTACTCTTCTGTTCCGATTTCCTGAATTCGTTGCTAAGTCAAGGAGATCGGTGCCGGAGATGATTTTCCGAATGCTCGACATGTATGATGCAATCACCGTGCTGTTGCCGGAGATTGAATCGATCTTCTCGTTTAATTCAACCGCTGCTGTTAAATCTCAAGCATACAATTCACAACATCGACTCATCGAGTCAGTAAAGAATATTCTCTCGGAATATGAACACCTAATCCTGAAGAACTGTTCCAAATTGGCTGCGAATTTCGGTGGAGTTCACTCGCTGACGACTCGAACAATGCAGTACCTCACTAAACTTGCAGATTACAACCACGTGCTTTCTGAAATTTTCTTGGACATTCGTTCACCATTGACGTCAGCATTGCCAGAATCCTACTTATACAGTCTAGAATTAGACAACAGCACGACGGATATTGCGACGGGATTTTCTGTTCAAATGACGCGGCTGTTTGAAGTTCTTCTTTCCGAAATTGAAGGAATGTCAAAGCAATGTAAGGATGTATCGTTGTCTTATCTATTTCTTGCGAACAATCTCTGGCACGTAGTGGAAAAGGTCCGTGCGTCGAATTTACAAGACGTTCTTGGGGACGATTGGTTGTTGAGGCACATAGCAAAGGTGAAACGGTTGATGGAGAACTACGAGAGAGTAGCGTGGGATGGGATTTTTTCGTCATTGCCGGAAAATCCAACGCTATCGATGTCAGTGGCGGAGGCGAGGGGAACGTTCATGAAATTCAGTCTGGAATTCGAGAAAGCTTATCAGAAACAGAATTCATTTGTCGGGCCGGAATCGGATTTTCGCAAAGAGATAAAAGCTTCTCTAGCGAAGAAAATTGTCCCTGTTTATCGCGACTTGTGTGATACACATAAGACTATGGCAGGAAGACCCGAGAATGAAATGAATGAATATGTCACTCTTACTCCTGAAGATGTTCAGAACTGCCTGGGGAATCTCTTCTCTGGTGGAAAAGTTTAGAAAGTATTAAAACACTCAAGAATAAAACATATTATAAATTTCACAAATTAAAATATACATGTCATATGAAACAATACGCATCCTGCAAAATGATGTATTAGACACGTAAAGAACGGAAGCATAATAGAATTTTGGTTGGAGTCGTACTCATACCGCTATGAAATGGATACACTACCTGATCCTCCGGCAAGCATGATTATCCATGAGCGGAGCTTGAGATTACCTTATGTCCTTTTTGTGCATGTTCCTTTGTTACTTGAGAAAAAGTTGATGCCATACTGATTTTTATATATTTGTGGAGGAAGTGTAATTTTGTAAGAAAAAATAAAAATGAGTGAGATTATAATACGATTTCAAGAATATTATCTTGAAAAACTTATTTGAACTTTGGTAAATTTTGATCATAAATATGTGAATATTTTTACTATGGGCTAATTCTCAATTATGAATAATATAGATGATTCAATTAGTAAAATAAAAGCAATAACAAATAAATGGATATTTAATAAAATAACAAAAAGAAAAATTTGAATCAAAATTTAAAATGGTAGAAAAATCCCATAATCACACATGTAGTTTCTCGGACACATGTCATTTCTCGGAATAGAATGTGTATCCTTGACTTATCATTGATATATATATGATATTGTTTTTAGGGTTAAATATTTTTGTGTTCTCTAAAATATTTTAAATTTTGTTTTTAATCCTTCAAAATATTTTTTTTAAAGATTATTCCTCATAAATTTTTCGTCCAAACTTTTGGTTTTTCCTGCAACTTAACGACAATTTTTACAACTTAGCAATAAAATAAGCGATGATTTTAGTGATAATTTATTACCCGGCATCTGAATTAGCAATAGTTTTAACGACGGTTTTAGTATTAAGGACAAAAAATGTGGATGAAAAATTTCATAAGGACCATTCTTTGAATAAAATATTTTAAGAGACTAAAAACGAAACTTTAGATATCTTGGAGAAACACAAATATATTTAACTCTTATTTTTATATACGATTGATTATAAGAGAATGGTCATTACTTACAATGCAAATAATTGATCATGCCTAACAAATATCGTTTCCTTAATACATTTCCCTAATCGAATACTTATAAAAAAATTTCAGATTGAACAAATAACCAACGATCAAAAGTAGTAAACATAAAACTATTTGATCTTGACTAAATCACACACTTATACTCTTAGTCTTAGTATACAAAGTGACTTTTGCTTCGGTTTGGTCATCGCATTTACAAGTTAATTTTTTGAGTTGCAATGAGACAACTTTATCATTCCGTCTCTTATGAGATTTCTTAGAAAATAAAATTTGACATCAATATGTTTGCATCTGTCATGCATTATAAGATTCTTTGAATGCTCGATGGTTGAACTATTGTCACATAATATGATTGTGTCATTCCTTTGTGTTTGTCCCAATTGAGGAAGAACTTTTTCGAGCCAAATTCTCTTACATGCACATGATACATCTACCAAAAACTCTACTTCAATATTGGATAGAATGATTATATGTTGCTTCTTTCATGACCATGAGTTGGTGCTCGAGGCAAGCATAACCACATAAACATATGTACTTTTCTAAGGATGATAATGGATAAGATTTGGGTAGGGTATTTGTTGCTTGAAAATGTGTTACAATCAAGTATGCGTGTTTGTTATAAAGTAGTAAGTGATAAAATGTAAGGATATTGTACCCATAGAAAGTGGAAGTAACTTATGTCGATTTTGCAAGTAACCATCTTTGAAAATTAGGCATGAGCAAGATTAAAAAGAATAGTTGATTGTCACAAGTTCAATTTTCCTTATATCAATATCTTAACATTGCAGAGAGAATGCTAGGAATATATTAAGAGAATGTAAGTTGAGCTATGATGTAACACCCTAACTATCCTTGCGTGATTTATAATAAAAATCAGATTAATTTAAACATTTAGACAATTAGGATGTTACAATTCAACATCAACCTGTTCATACCGTCAGATATGTAACACATGCCACTTTGAAAAATTATTAACAATTATAGTAATAATAGCATTAATCAAATAGTCAAACTTCAACTTTTATTAATAGCAGCAGAACATCAACCAAATAATTATTTCAATAATCCAACATAATCGTGACATGACTAAATCAACGGAATTATCAAATATGAAAGCTACACATAATAGTCTCCATAAAATATAAAACAAGAAACAACGTTCTATCCCCCTCCCCCCCCCCCCCCCCCCCACCAGTGTTACACATCAAAGCAGACGCTAACTCAACAAGGAAAAAGGAAGAACACTCTCTTCCACTCACATCCACGCCTCTACTGCGGATTATCTGCACGGTGCCCATGTAAAAGCATCATTCAAATAGAAGGGGTGAGAAATCATAAATATATAAAGAATTGCAATTACATGTAAGCACATTGATATTACATACAAAATCACCCAATCCACAGTTCACACCTCATAGAAATTCACACATACAACAATGCAACATATATGCAAATGTAATGAGAATCTATCACGACTCAATGCATGTGGTACCAAATAGTGAACTCTCAGGTTCACTCACTCCAATCCCCACCTAGGAGCAGAGAACACCAAAATTGTTACCATCACCATAGGAATTAGCTACTCGCGCCCAACCCATCACCATAGGAATTAGCTACTCGTGCCCAACCCATCATCATAGGATTGAGGCTCACTAAAGCAGACCATCGTTCAACACCATGATGCACGAAACATAATAGACATGCAACCACAACAACAAGTACATTAACATTCACCTTAATTAATATACTCCGCCATACTGGCCACCAACATTCCAAAACACATGCTATAACATTCTAGCAACAACAACAGAATAATATATCTGCAACAACAATGCGTTCACGCATATTTCACACTACAACATAAACACTACACATCATCTAGTACCATCATGAAGCAGTTAAATCAATTCCAGGTACTGCAATTATTTTAAAATAAATTTCATCACGTCAGCTTCCTAACGCTTCAAACAAAAATTGAATCGGACACTCGGAACTCAAGATACAATTTTTCAAAGTTTTACAAATTTTCTTCCTAATGTAACTGGTTACACCAAATGCAGTAATTGGTTCTACCCTATAACCACACCACTGCCTAGCTACTGTTTCATAGTGTAATCGGTAACACCATTTCTAATAATCGGTTATACTCCCTCAATTCATCCAAAAAATGCAAATTTTCAACAGTGTAACCGGTTACACCAATCTTGATAACCAATGAAACCTGTAGCAGAAGCACTTTTCTGCAACTTATTAGTACGATTTTTTTTCAATCCATCATAAAATCCCACTTTTCAAACAAATAAATTACCATATTTTTTCACACAAAAATTGTAACACCCCCTTTCTATACCCCCAAATAAACAATTAAATCACATAATAAAACTTCATCAGAGTAAATTTGAAACATGGTATAAAAGAGATATGTCACATCATCACTAAATTAACATACAACAGCTGCTCGATAAAAGACATGTAACAGTGGGGTAGCTCAACAGAGGAACTTAGTCCTTACACCCACATCTCAATATTTAGAATTAAAACGGAAAATCTAAACGTTGAATCACTTAAAACATGTAATCATATAAATACATATTATTCAGTTTGATTCACCACATCGTTCATGTTTACATAAACATTTACCATCAGATACATATACAAAATGTATCCCAAAAGAATATTATACAATCCTAACTACCCGATGCTATATATCAGAGCATAACCGACCAAAAGAATGAAGTTATACTTCACAAAAGACTTCCATCAACACTAATCTGCAATGCCTCATAGAGCATTATATAACACCAGAAGGGTGAGAAATATTATCATAATAATCAATGTATATATATATATATATATATATATATATATATATATATATATATATATATATATATATATATATATATATATATATATATATATATATATATATATATATATATATATATATATATATATATATATATATATATATATATATATATATATATATATATATATATATATATATATATATATATATATATATATATATATATATATATAGAGAGAGAGAGAGAGAGAGAGAGAGAGAGAGAGAGAGAGAGAGAGAGAGAGAGAGAGAGAGAGAGAGAGACACACACACACACACATAAGCATAGAATAGACATATTCCACATTTCTCACCATAATTCATTCATAACTCATCATACATCTCACAACATGTATAAACACATATGGATAATCACAAAACATGTTTCATCATGCACATATCCATAGTTCTCAACTCAACAATCCACAAACAAGCATAATTCATATAACAATGATATCTATGCTATGTGACCCAACACAACTCACTCAATGCAACTCATGCCATGTGTTACCAACACTTGTTATCATTTTTCGGTTTTTACACTTAAACCGGGTCCACTCTTCTAGACTGATAACAACAAAAGCCCGTCCTCTAAGCTTTCAAACCCACTCTTCTAGGCTTGAGAGAAGTCACTAGTCTCCACGAAACTAGCAAACATTGCCTCTTGACTAAATGATGCATATGCATTCAACGACCAAATGCACTTAAGACCGTTCTCACATCTTAATCTTATGCATTCTCAATAATTCATCACATACGAATTATAACATGATTGCACACACAACATATTCATTTTTCAATACCATCAATATATTTATCAAGCAATGCACACATATTCACAATATGTTCTCATGCATTCTTCACATACCATCGTATACAAATAATATGCATTCACAATTCAATATCATCACCATATTTATCAAGCAATGCACACATATTCACAATATGTTCTCATGCATTCTTCATACATTTTTAATTAACTTAAACAATATATTATATTTACCTAGCGAATACTTCGTTATCTGTTCGCCTAGCGAACAAGCTCGCGAAAGCAAACAGAAGCTACTGACTTTGTTCGCTTCCTACTCACTGCAGCGAGGTCCTAGTGAATCCTTCGCTATCTCACTCGCTACCAGCGAACCAGATCAAATACATTCTGTCCAGGTCTGGGATCGCTCGCTACCTTGCTCGCCTAGCGAGTTGCTAGCGAACACTCGCGACCTGTTCGCCTAGCGAACGTCTGCGAACTCAAAAACCCTCACTGTCAACAATCCTCAACTCTTCACAAAATCAACTGATTCTCACCAAACCAGTTCCTATAGTCTTAGTATAACATCCCTCGACTAAACCACACACTTTATTCTCGATTCCAACCGTTAAAACCTTGATTCTACCGATTAAACTCATCTATGCCCTAGAATGGAAAATGGAGAAAACATCCAAACAATCCAAACCAATCATACATAATCATAAACATTGATAGAATAAAAATATTTCACACCCTTACCTTGATTAAATCAGAAGCTAGGAGTTGTTCTTGATGATTCCAAGCTTTTCCCTTTTTTCCTTCTCTTTCTCCTCTTCTCCTTTCTTTCTCTTCTTTCTCTTATGTTTCTATCTTTTCCTTTTCTTTCCACTTTCCTTATATTCTTTCCTTTCTATTTTCCTTCCATTATATTTCTCCTCTCAAATATTTATCAATAATTCCAATAATTAAAATTATCCAAATAAATCAATTAATTAATACGAATAATTAATTATTGAAAAATTGGGCTGTTACAACCCTCCCCCACTTCAGGAATTTTCGTCCTCGAAAATTTTACCTGATTCAAACAGCTCTGGATAAGACTCCCTCATCTGACTCTCAAGTTCCCAAGTCACATTTCCACCAGCCGGTCCTCCCCATGCGACCTTCACTAAAGCAATCTCTTTGCCTCGAAGTTGCTTCAACTCTCGATCCTCTATCGGCATAGGTGATGTCTCCACAGTCAGGTTATCTCTCACCTGTACATCATCTACTTGGACTACATGAGATGGATTCGCAATGTATTTCCTCAACTGAGATACATGGAACACGTCATGGAGATTAGCAAGTGACGGTGGTAAAGCAACACGATAGGCTACCTCCCATATCCTCTGCAAAATCTGATAAGGACCAATAAAACGCGGCGTCAACTTACGCGACTTCAATGCCCTACCAACACCAGTCATAGGAGTAACCCGAAGAAACACGTAATCTCCCTCCCGAAATTCAAGTAGTTTCCTCCTCTTGTCATGATAACTCTTTTGAAGACTATAAGAAATCTTCATCTTCTCTTGAATCATCTTAATCTTATCAGTAGTTTGTTGGACTATCTCGGGTCCAACCACAGAACTCTCTCCAGATTCATACCAACACAATGGCGTCCTACACCATCTACCATACAATGCTTCAAACGGTGCCATACCAATACTCAAATGAAAACTGTTGTTGTAAGTAAATTCAATCAAAGGTAAGTAGATATCCCAATCTCCTCCCTTCTCCAATACACAGGCTCTTAAAAGATCCTCAAGTGACTGAATCATTCTCTCAGTCTGACCATCGGTCTACGGATGCTAAGCTAAACTCAAACGCAACTTCGTACCCAAAGCACTTTGCAAACTCTCCCAAAATCTCGAAGTAAACCTCAGATCTCTATCTGAAACAATGCTAGACGGAATACCATGCAAATTGATAATCCTTTCAATGTACAACTTTGCTAACCTCTCCAACGGGTAATCCATTCACATAGGAATAAAGTGAGTAGATTTGGTCAATCTATCCACAATAACCCAAATAGCCTCAAAGTTACTCGGCGTCCTCGGTAAACCAGATACAAAATCCATAGAAATGCTATCCCATTTCCACTCAGGAATAAACAACGGTTTCATCAAACCCGAGGGTTTCTGATGCTCAATCTTTGACTTCTGACAAGTCAAACAAGAATACACAAACTCGACAATATCCTTCTTCATACGAGGCCGCCAAAACACTTTCCTCAAATCTTGATACATCTTAGTAGCACTCGGATGAATACTCAATCCACTTCGATGCCCTTCTTCAAGAATACTCTTCTTCAGCTCAACAACATCAGGAACACAAACTCTTTCATGACACCTCATGATACCACTTTCATCAATCCGAAAATCACCACCTTGACCTTGATTGATCAAAGTCAACCGATCAACTAATCTCAAGTCAGATTTTTGTCCTTCTCGAATCTCGTCAAGAATACCACTAGTAAGTTTTAGCATACCAAGCTTAAATCCGTAAGAAGTCCTCTCACACACCAAACTCAAATCACGAAATTGCTCAATCAATTCCAACTCTTTCACCATCATCATCGACATATGCAACGATTTCCTACTCAAAGCATAAACTACCACATTCGCTTTACCCGGATGGTAATTCAAACCAAAATCATAATCTTTCAGAAGTTCCAACCATCTCCTCTGCCTTGCATTCAATTCCTTCTGATCAAAGAGATACTTCAAACTCTTATGATCCCTAAACACCTCAAATCTCGAACCAAACAAATAATGCCTCCAAAGTTTTAGAACAAATACAACGGCGGCCAACTCTAGGTCATGCGTTGGATAATTCTTCTCATGCACTTTGAGTTGCCTCGAAGCATAAGCCACAACTTGTTTATCTTGCATCAACACACCTCCCAAACCCATCAAAGAAGCATCACAATACACAACAAACGGTTCTGTCGGATTTGGAAAAATCAAAATAGGAGTTGTCGTCAATCTCCTCTTAAGTTCTTGAAAACTTCCTTCACACTTTGCATTCCAAACAAAATCTTGACTTTTCCTAGTCAAATGCGTCAACGGTAATGATAACTTGGCAAATCCTTCAATGAATTTCCGATAATATCCTGCTAAACCAAGAAAGCTTCTAATCTTAAAAACTGATTTCAGAGTCTCCCATTGCGATACCGCTTCAACCTTCGACGGATCAACTGCAATACCTCTACTCGAAATCACATGACCAAGGAAACTCACTTCCTTCAACCAAAATTCACACTTAGAAAGTTTAGCGTATAACTGCTTCTCTTTCAATACAGATAACACAATCCTCAAATGCTCGGCATGTTCTTCTTCACTCTTCGAATAAATCAAAATATCATCAATGAACACCACCACAAACTTGTCCAAATAAGGATGGAAAATCCTATTCATGTACTCCATAAATACACCTGGTGCATTAGTCACACCAAATGGCATCACAGAATACTCATAGTGTCCATACCTCGTTCTAAAAGCAGTCTTCTAAATATCCTCAGCCTTCACGCGAATCTGATGATACCCAGATTTCAAATCTATCTTACTAAAGACACTCGCACCAACCAACTGATCCATCAAATCATCAATCCTCGGAAGTGGATGCTTATTCTTGATAGTCACCTTGTTCAATTGTCTGTAGTCCACATAGATTCTTGTAGAACCTTCTTTCTTCTTAACCAACAACACCGGTGCACCCCACGGTGACACACTCGGACGAATAAACCTCTTCTCAAGTAGATCTTCAAGTTGATTCTTCAACTCTGTCAATTCCGATGCAGACATACGATATAGAGCCATCGATATCGGACTAGTTCCAGGAATTAAGTCGATCACAAACTCCATTTCTCATTCCGGCGGTAAATCTATTATCTCCTCAGAAAAAACTTCCGGAAAGTCACGGAGAATTGGTAAAGCATCAATTGTTCCACTTTCACTAATGCTCACCGTTGCCATTAACAAAAATACCTTAGCACCATCTTGTAGTGATTTCTTCACTTGCTTAGCAGTCATAAACAAATCTCTTTCATCATCAGATTCCGGAAAAATAACCGTTTTGTCAAAACAGTTAATATAGACACGATTGAATTCCATCCAATTCATCCCAAGAATAACATCAAGTTGATCTAAGTGAAGACACACTAAATCAACTCCGAAGTCTTTACCAAAAATACTCAACGGACAATTCAAACACACATACGGGGTAGTTACTGAACCCATAGCAGGAGTATCAATACCCATACCTCCACTCATAACAGACAACTCAAGACTTAATCTCATAACACAATCAAAGGAAATAAAAGAATGTGTAGCTCCAGTATCAATTATAGCGATCAAAGGTATACCATTAATGAAGCACGTACCTCAGATCAATCGATCATCACTAGCAGTCTCCGATTCTGATAGAGCAAACACTTTCCCATTCCCTTGAGTCTTCTTAGGCTTATGACACTTGGTACTAATGTGCCCTTGCTCACCACAGTTGTAGCAAGTCACATTCGCACCGCTTCTACACTCAAGAGCTTTATGGTCTGGCTTCCCACACTTGAAACACTTCACCCCAACACTCTTGCACTCAGGAGCACGATGTCCCGCTTCACCACAATTATAACATCTTACCGGGGTGGAAGCTCCTCCCCCACTCGGCTTCTTGCCGTAACCAGCTTTCTGTTTCCCCTTATCTGCAGGAGTCACATACGGATTTCCTCTAAATTTACCTTTTCCTTTCTTATCACTTAAAATCTTGCAGTGGCTAGACCGAGCCGTACTGTCTTCATCATAAATTCTGCTCTTGTTCACCAACTCATAGAATCGCCTAATCTCCTGATGGCCAACAGCTTGCTTGATTTCAGGCCTCAAACCATTCACAAACTTAAGACACTTGGATCTCTCAGCATTAGCAATGTTGTAATGAGGACAAAACTTAATCAATTCCTCAAATCTTGCGGCATACTCGGCCACAGTTGAGTTACCCTGCTTCAGCTCAAGGAATTCAATCTCCTTCTTACCACGCACATCTTCTGGAAAATACTTCTCCAGAAATGCCTCTCTAAAAACATCCCAAGTAACCACAATCTCATCCTCTTCAAACCTTTGGCGAGTATTACCCCACCAGTCCTTAGCTTCCTCTTCAAGCATATGAGTGCTAAACTGCACCCTCTGCGTATCTGAACAATTCATGACTCGAAAGATCTTCTCAATCGCTTTCAGCCATACTTGTGCTTTGTCAGGTTCATGGGTTCCCTTGAAAATCGGCGGATTGTTCCTTTGGAACCTTCCCAAAGCACGAAACTCATCATCAGTGTTATTTCCAACATTTACATTGGCTTGAGGATTCTTCCCAATCGCTCCAGCCAACCTCGTTAACGCCTCAGCAACCGCTTCATCATTCCTGCCTGCAACCATTATTCTTGATTCCCACAACAAATCCTCGTTAGAACAACCATATGGATAGTGCTACGCACACATACCAAATGCATAAGGGAATGAACACGTTAACAACTTGGTCAACAGACCGACCTGCTCTGATACCACTAATGTAACACCCCCTTTCTATACCCTCAAATAAACAATTAAATCACATAATAAAATTTCATCAGAGTAAATTTGAAACATGGTATAAAAGAGATATGTCACATCATCATGAAATTAACATACAACACCTGCTCGACAAAAGACATATAACAGTGGGGTAGCTCAATAGAGGAACTTAGTCCTTACACCCACATCTCAATATTTAGAATTAAAGCGGAAAATCTAAACGTTGAATCACTTAAAACATGTAATCATATAAATACATATCATTCAGTTTGATTCACCGCATCATTCATGTTTACATAAACATTTACCATCAGATACATATACAAAATGTATCCCAAAAGAATACTATACAATCCTAACTACCCGATGCTACATATCAGAGCATAACCGACCAAAAGAATGAAGTTATACTTCACAAAAGACTTCCATCAACGCTAATCTGCAATGCCTCATAGAGCATTATAAAACAAAAGAAGGGTGAGAAATATTATCATAATAATTAATGCATATAATTGTGTGTGTGTGTGTGTGTCTATATATATATATATATATATATATATATATATATATATATATATATATATATATATATATATATATATATATATATATATATATATATATATATATATATATATATATATATATATATATATATATATATATATATATATATATATATATATATATATATATATATATATATATATATATATATATATATATATATATATTAATATATACACACACACACACACACACACACAAGCATAGAATAGACACATTCCACATTTCTCACCATAATTCATTCATAACTCATTATACATCTCACAACATGTATAAACACATATGGATAATCACAAAACATGTTTCATCATGCACATACCCATAGTTCTCAACTCAACAATCCACAAACAAGCATAATTCATATAACAATGATATCTATGTTATGTGACCCAACACAACTCAATGCAACTCATGCCATGTGGTACCAACACTTGTTATCATTTTTCAGTTTTTACACTTAAACCGGGTCCACTCTTCTAGACCGATAACAACAAAAGCCCGTCCTCTAAGCTTTCAAACCCACTCTTCTAGGCTTGGGACAAGTAACTAGTCTCCATGAAACTAGCAAATATTGCCTCTTGACTAAATAATGCATATGCATTCAACGACCAAATGCACTTAAGACCGTTCTCACATCTTAATCTCATGCATTCTCAATAAATCATCACATACGAATTATAACATGATTGCACACACAACATATTCATTTTTCAATACCATCAATGTATTTATCAAGTAATACACACATATTCACAATATGTTCTCATGAATTCTTCACATACCATCGCATACAAACAATATGCATTCACAATTCAATATCATCACCACATTTATCAAACAATGCACACATATTCACAATATGTTCTCATGCATTCTTCATACATTTTTAATCAACTTAAACAATGTATTATATTTATCAAAAGACCACATTTCACAATTGATTCCACAATCTAGGATTCACGCCATACGGCTACCCACAATATATCACACCATAGCACACAACTATTCATTCCGATAAGGATCGAACACAATCGAACCAAACAATCAACATCGGGTGGAATCACAAAGAAAATGAAATACTGTCTCGCTCGCTGGCTTACTCGCCTAGCGAGTCCTTAGCGGATACTTCGCTATCTGTTCACCTAGCGAACAAGCTCGCGAAGGCAAACAAAAGCTACTGACTTTGTTCGCTTCCTACTCGCTGCAGCGAGGTCCTAGCGAATCCTTTGCTACCTCACTCGCTACCAGCGAACCAGATCAAATACATTCTGTCCAAGTCTGAGATCACTCGCTACCTTGGTCGCCTAACGAGTTGCTAGCGAACACTCGCGACCTGTTCACCTAGCGAAGGTGCTAGTAAACGTCTGCGAACTCAAAAACGCTCACTGTCATCAATCCTCAACTCTTCACAAAATCAACCAATTCTCACCAAACCAGTTCCTATAGTCTTAGTCTATCATCCCTCGACTAAACTACACACTTTATTCTCGATTCCAACCATTAAAACCTTGATTCTACCGATTAAACTCATCTATGCCCTAGAATGAAAAATGGAGAAAACATCCAAACAATCCAAACCAATCATACATAATCATAAACATTAATAGAATAACAACATTTCACACCCTTACCTTGATTAAATCGGAAGCTAGGAGTTGTTCTTGATGATTCCAAGCTTTTCCCTTTCTTCCTTCTCTTTCTCCTCTTCTCCTTTCTTTCTCTTCTTTCTCTTATGTTTCTATCTTTTCCTTTTCTTTCCACTTTCCTTATATTCTTTCCTTTCTATTTTCCTTCCATTATCTTTCTCCTCTCAAATATCTACCAATAATTCCAATAATTAAAAGTATCCAAATAAATCAATTAATTAATACAAACAATTAATTATTGAAAAATTGGGCTGTTACAAAAATCACTTTTAAAAAGTCCCAATACCCCGGATTTTATAAAAATTCACATACTCAAGTTCCGACTCTGACTCACAACAATGCTCAACAACACAACATCCATCATCATGCAATTTCACCAAATTCATGATTCTATCAACATCAACACACAACTCAATAATCAATCACCATCAAAATATCGTTATGCAAGTCATAGTTCATGAATCAAATTGCTCATCCAATACACACACAATTGCATCAATTCACATCAAACAACCACAACATGGAGAGAAGAGATAATCAAAGCATATAGAGATAAAACCCACCCACATATTATCATTCTAAACCTTATATGAATGTAGATCCCACCCTTACCTTAGATGATGAGCTTGCAACTTCTCTAATGGAGACTCCTCTTTCTATGCCCTAACACTCTTCTCCTTCTATTCTTTTTCTCTAAACACGTATCTGACAGTTTTTCCCACAACTCTCCTTTTTCTCTTATTTTATTATTTTCTTTAATTATAATTACACCTTATTTCAATAAAATAAAATAATTATTTATTCTATAGTGTCACCTTAATATAATAATTAAATAATTATTTAATTACTACCATCCTTATTATTTTATTTAAATAATTTCAAATTTAAATAATAATAGTAAATGACATTCTCCCACCACCCCATGTCTCTAGACTTTTGCTCATACACCACTAACACCTTAAATTCTACACCTAAAGGCCACTATCCTTCACCAAAGGGTCCCTCAACATACCAAAGCATCAACAATTCATACAATGACACAATATTATTGATAAAATTTTAAATAACTAAATCGGGGTGTTACAACTCTCCCACACTTAGAATATTCTCGTCCTCGAAAATTTACCTGATGCGAACAACTCCGGGTACGCCTCTCGCATCCGACTCTCCAACTCCCACGTCATATTTCCTATGGCAGGGCTTCCCCACACTACCTTCACGAGGGAAATTTCCTTGTCTCTCAATTGTTTCAATTCTCTGTCTTAGATTTTCACATGTAAAGCTTCAACTATAAGGTTATCCTTCACTTGCACATCATCCATCATAATACCATGCGAAGAATCTGGAACATGCTTCTGAAGTTGTAAAACATGAAACACGTCATGCAAGTTCGAAATATTTGGTGGCAACTCCAATCTATACGCAACCACCCAAATTCTCTCAGAAATATGATATGGACCGATAAACTGAGGAGTAAGCTTCCTCGACTTCAAGGCATGCTGTCGCACCTCGAAAAATTCATTCGAACATACGACCATCGCGCAAAAGGCGCGAAAATGAGGTTTGACAGAGTCGCCGCCGAACTTTATTTTTCCCGAATGAACGGGAGAGGAAAATATCGATAAAACCTCATAAACGCGGAAGGAACACGGCCGTCGCAACCATATTCCTGGGTTCGGGAGTCGGTTACGCGAGGGGAAGGTATTAGCACCCCTCACGTCCGTCGTACTCGACGGGAACCTCTTAATTCGAGTTGTTATGGATGTTAGCTAAACTTAATTCTTCTCTTCTCACTACTAAATGCTAAAGGATACTATAAAGGGATAAAGACACTAGGGGAAAGGGGATGGTTAGAGGATAGGGTGCTCGCCAAGGATTGGGGCCCTTGTGCCTACGTATGCTCATTCGGACGAGAATGAGAAATCAGAGCGTCGTAGTTCGACTACGGGAAAGGATGGGGGAAAATGGAAGATGGAGGGGATTGTGCTCGCCAAGATCATCGCAATCTTGTGCCTACGTATCTTACATTCAAGAATGAATGAAGAATCAAAGCGTTCGTAGTTCGTGGTAACGACCACGAAAGAAACTGGATTGGATTGGTTTGAAATGGGTACGGATGACGATTACTCGAAGCTTAAGAAAGACTTCTCGTACCCAAGTAATCGGGAGAGCGAACCAAAGACTTGACACTCTCTTTTTCATCTTGAAGAATAATGTCATGTTTGAATGGTGTTTGAACTGATGACGATTACTTTAACTTAAGAAAGATTTCTCGGACCAAAATAATCGGGAGGGCGAACCAAAGACTTGGAACACTCTCTTTTTCATCGTAAGAGAAGTTGTGTTTGAAAGGATGAGGTTGAAATGATGACGATTAATTGGAGCTTAAGAAAGACTCCTCAAACTCTAAATAATCGGGAGAGCGGACGAAAGACTTGGAACACTCTCTTTTTCATCGTGAAAGGAAAGTTGTTTGAGTTGGAGATAGTTGAACGATGTCGAGTTGTTAATATTATTTAGAGGCGTCAATTGTTCACACCCGAACAAGACAACTCGCATGTAAACAACTGAAAGCAAGATCAAAGACTTGAACCTACTTTTTACACCTTGAAAAGAATTAAATAGTTGTTAATTGATTGATGGTTTGTTTCGAAAATCCGCTTGACGTTGGATCAAGGGTTTGACTCGTTATCGCGTGCAAAGCGTGTTGAAAATGAAATTGTTTGAAAAAAGAGACCGACTTGACTTACGCATCAAGGGTCGAGTCGTAATAGGTTGATGGCGAATGCGTATGAGCACTCGACTTACGAGGTTGTTTGAAAGTGGCTCGATGATGAATCGAGAATCAGTTTGAAAATAGTTTGAATCCGCTCTAGTCCCTATGGGTGCTCCTAGGAGATAAACTAATAATCAAATAAATGCGAAACATACATCGGAATGGGGAAGGGATACATGTAATTTACACGGGATTGCACGAAATAAAGGGGTCTCATTGTCAGGTAGCCCAAGAGAAAGCCGTGTGTGTGCATTAGTGTCCTAAACTACGCCTTGAGAAAAGTCGGGCACGACTCAAAGTTAGGATACCTGCAAATAACCAATGATACAACAGTCCACCAATTCGGCTTTTAGGATTTCGATAGTTTATTAAGTGTTTTCAAATATGGGTGAGTGAGACTGAATAAATATGATAATAAATAATATGAATGAATATGATAATAAATAATATGAATAAATATGATAATATGAAATAATATGAATAAAATTTGACAGAAATTAAATTTAAAGTTAGTTTACCGAAATAAAATCGAAAGAACAAAGGTGGTCTTGGATCCTATGTTTCACGCCACTAATGTGATGGTTAAACGGTGGAAGTTTCGTCATCGACCCAAACGGTGAAAAATAGGACAAAACGTCCAAAAAAAAAGAAATGAAATTCAACTCCAAAATATAAAATTAAAATTAAAATTCTTAAAAGAAAATTAACTATAAAAAAGTGTATATATACAAACTCTAGATAGAGATTCAAAAGGAAAATTAAATATATAAGAAAAGTATATATATACAAAATTAAATTAGCTTAAAGTTTTAAAACTAAATAATATATTTACATGATAATAAAATAACACTTTTTAAAAATACCTATATTAACCAAAATAAATTTATAAAACCCTAAACCTAAAAATATTATATATATATATATATATATATATATATATATATATATATATATATATATATATATATATATATATATATATATATATATATATATATATATATATATATATATATATATATATATATATATATATATATATATATATATATATATATATATATATATATATATATATATATATATATATATATATATATATATATATATATTTACTAATAATAATAATAATTTTCATAACCAAAATAATTAAGAAAATAAGAGATGAATAGAAAGCAGAGAGAGGACTAAACGCAACAAGGATGACGCAGAATAACAGGGTGAAGGAGTAGAGCGCAACGGACCCGCGATTCGTCTTGATTTTGTGACTTTAAACGGTTTGTGAGATTCTATTCTTGTTTCCAAATCGTACTCTTTCTTTTCATCTCACTTCTCGTTTTCGATTTGATTTCAGTTTGGATACTTGGTTTGTTTAGGTTTCTGAAGGTGAGGACGGGTCGTGTTTCTTATTGGTTGGAATTGGAAGGCGATGTTGAGAAGGTTGACGGTGAAGGTTTTAATGGTGGGTTGCGTTGTTGGCTGTTGGAGCGGCGGCAACTTGATTCTCGGTGTTTTACAATCTCGCTCACCACATGTTCGATGAAAGTACTGAACCAGAATGTTTCTTCTCCTTCTATTCCATAATGTTATTCACATTGTCGAGTGGTGTGTAGAAGAAGATGAAGGATAGAGATGGAGGTTTAATGATTGTTGGTTGAGTTGATGCGGGTTATGAATTTTGATGTTGTATGGTGGTGAGTTCAATGGAAGGTTGGTTGTGAAGAATAGGATGAGTTCTATGATGCGGTGAAGGTTTATGTTGAAGAAGGTTAGTGGTTAGCGAAAAAGTGGTTCGATACACACAGTAATGGAGATGGAAATCAAGAGGGAGTTGATGGCTGAAGTTTGAAGCTTCGTTTGGGCTTTGATGGAGTTCCCAAAGATTAATGTTTCGGTGGTGTTGGAGGAGTTCTGGAAAATGGATTGCTGTTGTGTTGGTAAAAAATGCAAGTTATGTTGTTCTTGAAACAAGGTTAGTGGAGGGTTCTGTTTCAGAATGAGGCTTTGAAGAAGGAGAAGATTAAAGTGTTTTGGGTTTCATGGTGTTGATGATGAAAGTTCCTTTGATGTTGAACAGGTTTTGTGAAGAACTCCTCGGTTTGTCTCCCCTTTTTTTTCCTGCCTGAATGATGAAAGAAGTGGTTCATTTATTAGGAAGAGGAGCTTTTCCATCCGTTCGTTTCAATACTTGTGGTAAGTCATTTTTGTAGCTACTGGCATATTCACTTTCCAATCGTTTTGTACTGTTTAGCACTGTGTTAATACTTTTTGGCATGCTGTTCTGTGTAGTGGTTTCAGAAGGTTGTTGCTGCAGCAAGTCCTTTTTTTATTGGTTTTGTTCTGTTCTCTGCAGGCTGTGTTGCTGCTCTATTGCATCCTGCGGTGGTACGGGGGTTTGTTCCCTATGTAAAAACATTGAAGAACCAAGTGGTCCTTCCTTTTCACTGTTGAGCTGGAGCTGAAGTTTTTGTACAGCCCGCGTGGGATTTCTCTGCAGCTGAGAAGTAAAAAACAAAGGTTGTTGTTTTATCGTGGGACCGTTTTCCAGGTATCAAAGCCCTTTTCTGTTGTGTCTTTGCTATACATGTTCCCTCCCCTTTTTTGTTGTGAAAGTTGGTACAAGCGTGCTGGTATCGTGAGCTGAGAAATTCTGCTGGAATTGAATGAAATTTGCGCCAGAATTCGCGTGACATGGCTCAAATTGTGGGAGCGCAGCGGTATAGTACGAACGGTCGTACGAGTTTATGAATGTTCCTTTCGTGGTGGGTAGTTTGGGTATGCTGATACTGCGCTTCATGTACGATCCAACTACGTGGGTAGCTATATGTCGAAGGTGAACAATATTCTGTCAGCTGTGAGCAATTTACTAGCTGGTTCTTCTGTAGTCGATTTGTTAGAATTGGGACCGTACAAGCTTACAATGCTTCCCAACTCTTCCTGTAACTATTTATTTTTGAAACTCATTCTAATGGCAAATGATACTTGGGCCGTGTGGGCCATGGAATTCATCACAGTTATTGGACTTTGCTGACCATCTTGTTATTTTATTTGATATTGGTTTCATGAGAAAACTTTTCAATTGGTGTGTGCAGGCAATAAATTGCAGCTATGATGGTCTGAGATGAGGCACTCATTGATGTTCATTTCGTGCCGCAACCTACGCCAACATGGAGTAAGATTCTTGGAAAGCGGTGCATGCTGGCATGAGGCTTTGGAAATAGCTGTTGGGATAATTTTTATATTTTGTTTCAAGTGTAATTTCCATAATTAGTAATGTAATGGACAAAGGCTTTTAATATTTTTTTGATACATGCCTTTTTGAAATTTGAGTGGATTTTGACAAACCAATTGGGCTTTGAGCATTGGATTTTAAAAATGGTCTTTGGATTCTTCGATTACGGACAAAGATGACTAAAACTCAAATTTCATATGAACTCCACGTTTTACATTCGAAGCCACTCTTGGATTTGCATAATGTCCTGAATCAGTCTCTTGATAAATAATCATGAACCAATCTTGAAATTTAGAATTTAAAACCTTAAAGCCATTTGCGAAATATGACTTGAACTCTTGCCTCTTGCATCATGTCAAACCAAAATTGTCACCATAAACCTTCTTAATCAAGCATCCTGCTTTCAAATCGAAAAAATCGTGAATTAAAATATGGACTAAGCATTACATAAAACTCTGATTGAAGAATGAACCATATCTTGATTACTACCAACCATGAAGTACTAATAACTCAACCATTGTCCGGTTACTTAATCCATACTCCAACTAAATCAATGCTTTTGACCTTGATTATGCAACATGACCAATTTGACCAAGATTAGGTCAAACCTGACTAACCTTTAGTAAATACTCATTCTTGGCCTGATGAACATATTTTTTTTTGGATTTTCTGAGTAATGGTTGGTGGATGGACGTACAGATGCAAATCATACAGGTAGGACAAATTTGGGGTATGACAGATGCCCCTATCTAATTGGCTTAAAGCTAGGGAAATGAACTGCTGCAACGTTCATTCTCCCGTGGTAGAAGTCAATTAGATATAAAGAAGACCCTGAATTTGTCTGAAAACAAAAGAGGTACTTGGGAATCGAAATACCGGAAAATGTAAACCCATGAGTAAACTGTAAATAATCGGCAAAAAGTTGTCATCACCAAAAGAATGATGGGATGAAACACACACAGCTACTACCTCCAAAATGATAGTAGAGCAAAACACAATCGCATAATCTGACATTAATGACTATGACAGACCCTCCAACAAAAGGATGACGGAGCGAAACACAAAACATATCGCACAATCTATCATTAATGACCATGATAGACCCCCCACCAAAAGGATGACGGAGCGAACTACACACAAACTATCGCACAATCTATCATTAATGACTATGATAGACCCCCCACCAAAAGGATGACGGAGCGAAACACAAAACACATTGCACAATCTATCATTATTGACCATGATAGACCCTTCACCAAAAGGATGACGGAGCAAAACACAAATAAACACATCGCACAATCTATCATTAATGACCATGATAGACCTCCCACCAAAAGGATGACGGAGCGAAACACAAATAAACACATCGCACAATCTATCATTAATGACCATGATAGACCCCCCACCAAAAGGATGACGGAGCGAAACACAAATAAACACATCGCACAATCTATCATTAATGACCATGATAGACCCCCCACCAAAAGGATGACGGAGCGAACTCACACATCGCACAATCTATCATTAATGACCATGATAGACCCCCCACCAAAAGGATGACGGAGCTAAACACAAAACATATCGCACAATCTATCATTAATGACCATGATAGACCCCCCACCAAAAGGATGACAGAGCGAAACACAAAACACATCGCACAATCTATCATTAATGACCATGATAGACCCCTCACCAAAAGGATGACGGAGCGAAACACAAAACACATCGCACAATCTATCATTAATGACCATGATAGACCCCCACCAAAAGGATGACGGAGCGAAACACAAAACACATCGCACAATCTATCATTAATGACCATGATAGACCCCCCACCAAAAGGATGACGGAGTGAACCACAAATAAACACATCGCACAATCTATCATTAATGACCATGATAGACCCCCCACCAAAAGGATGACGGAGCGAACTCACACACATCGCACAATCTATCGTTAATGACCATGATAGACCCCCCACCAAAAGGATGACGAAGCAAAACTCACACCAACAGGTCGGTATCACCAAAAGGATGATAGGACAACACATATTTGAAGTTTACCAACCAAAAGGATGCAGGCTAGGTTGAACTGACGAGGTTCGACTATCACCAAAAGGACGATAGTAAGGCAATTGACAACGGTCACGCTTGCTGAATACAACTCATTAGGGAACACCTAAGAGGAAGATTAAATTGAAATGAGTCAACGGGGTACGCCCACCGTCTTGTTTAGAGATCATAGTTTTGCTGAAATGATTTCATGGTTACGCCCATGAATTCTGAAGAGGATGCCCTTGATTGGGCTGAGTTTGTCTGGATGTCTTGTCTTGCTCAACAAAAGGCTGAACAACTTCATGAGGTACGGTCACGGTTTTGCTGAAGGTGCCCCTGCTCGGGCTGGATCTTGCACTGAATGTCTTGGGTTTGCCCAACAAAAGGTTGAACAACTTCATGGGGAACGCCCACGGTCTTGAACGATATGCCCCTGGCTGGGCTGAATGTTGACTTGAAGATTTGATCAAACATGAAGTTGAAATACGTCATGGGAAACACCCATGGTCTTGAAAATATGCCCCTGACTGGGCTGAATCTTGCTTTGAATATCCTTTGAATTTTACGGGAGAAACCCACAATTGTAGAAGATTGCCCCTGAATGGGCTGATGATTGCTTTGAAGTTTTTTTTTTTGAAGTTTGTGGGAGAAACCCAAAGTCTTGCGGAGAATGCCCCTGACTGGGCTGATGATGATCTTGAAAATCTTTGAAATTGATCCTGGACCTTGACTTGCATATATGAATGCTGGATGATAAATGATATTCCATATGAGTGGAAGTGCGAATGCAAATGCTGACGTGCGGAGATGCAAGAACTAGGGAAGTATGATATGATTGGAGTATGCATATGATGCAAGATGCTTATGATGTTGAATGCGATACGTATGATGCACATGATTGCAAATGGGTGATTGGAGATGCAGGGAGACGCCAGCATGGTGGATCTTTGGTAGTTGCCAATGCAGATTGGACTTCGGGTGGTGGGAGGGATTGACTTCCTCGACACGCAGTTTGCTGAAGACGCCATGATTGACACAGGCGAAGATACTCTGGATGCCCCAAGTCTGGGTACTTGGTGACTTGCTGTGAATTTGCTTCAGAGAATGCTGTAACTCTGCTTGATGATCAGGGTAACTTAGTTCTGCCCCAGTCTGAATATGGTAATGGTTTGCCCCTACTCGAGCTCTTGAATGATTTGCCCCAGCCTGTGGGCTTTGAAATAATCTTGCCTCGTGTACGCCACTAAAATTCAAGTTCCTCCCTGATTGCCCCTTGTTGAGATGTCTTTGAATACCTAGTACTGATTTGCAATTAAAATTGTACATTCATAAATGGTAATATTAATGCAAAGTTTAATGTAAGTTTTGAAAAAGTGTGTCATTTATTGAGAGTGCCGTGGTAGTGAGACGAACGGACAATTAGCTCAAACATTGTGATGTTTGATTGGTGTGAAAGATATATCAAGAGAAATGACACCAATGCTGATGATTAGAAACCATGTGAGGAGTCAGGTTACGCAACCTTGCGATAGTATGCTTTCAAAATAAACCTCGCCTCAATTAGGTCTTTCGAGGGCTGTAACGTGGTCTGGTTCACGGTTATGAAACAAAGGATGTTAGGCTCAAAGTATGATTTGTACCCACCCATTCTTCTTAACGATCTCCAGTCCTACGCTCAGTTAATTCTACACTTGTCTGGACGGTGTAAGCTTGAAGGTTCAAGGTTTGCTCGACGTGGCAGTCACCTTATTTTCGGGTGTTAGTGACCCTATTTGAATGGCCACTGAATCTTATTTTGTTTTTGTTGAGGGTTTCAGGGTCCTCTTTTGCTTTTGTTTTTGATCCCTAACTTTTGCATGGATTGACTTTGTTTGTCAGACCCATCGGGATTGCCTTGATTTTGTCTAAGTCCCCTCTAAGGTGTTTGACTTAGCAGGATTTTTGATTTTTTGATTTTGTTGGAGGATTGTGACTGCCATAGCATGGGTTTTTGATGAACAACCGTCTTTTGGATTTTGCTTTGTTGATTCGAGTGCGGGGTTGAATTAACTGAACACTACCCTGCCCCAGGTTGAGCGTAAAAAGGTTTGAGAATCCGAAGAAGACTGCTACTTCTAAGCTCAAAGTGGTTGACTAGGGATTAACTCCTTATATCTCCGGTGTTTAGGGAATTGAAATAATGCCTGTACATCATTGACGAGATTCTGTCTGAAAGCATATGAGTTCGCAATTATGGGTATCTTGTTTTCATCATCCTCCCTCAAATCATGCTAAACAACAGTGAATAGAGTGGAGTGAATAAATGTGTCGGTGATAAGTGAAAATGAGTGAATACGACATAACTAATTCAAAACATGCATAAACAATACATTAATGAAAACCAAATACGAATGGCAATTGTTCAAAGCATACAATACTTAAACAAACAAAGACAAAATACAAGAACTGCGAATAATGAAATGGCAACATGACTGCCTTCTTCGGGGAATGAACTTGGCTGGAATCGAGCTGATGTTGGCACTAGTTGACTGGTGGCATCGGATTGTTGATGATATTTGGAGACTTCCCATTGAAGTTGATAACATCCTTGTCGATCATGTCTTGAATTATATGCTTGAAGGCTCTGCAATCCTCAATGGTATGACCCGGAGCGCCCTTATGAAACTCACAATGAGCATTTGCATCGTAATCGGCAGGAATGACGGTTGGAGGAGCCAAATCTCTCGGAACAACAACTTTCTTCTCCATCAACTGAGCAAAGATTTTGGCATATGTCATTGGTAGACGATCTAAGACTCTATCTGGTCTCCATGTTCTCTGCGGACGTTGTGGGCGAGTACCTTGTCGTTGCTGAGTAGCTTGCATCTGCTGTTGCTGAGGAGGATACTGATATCCTTGCTGGTTGTAGGCTTGTTGTTGAGGAGCCTGTTACCGTGGCATCTGAGCTTGCACTGCTTGAACAGCTGGCTGATAAGGCGTTGGAGCATATTGCGCAGCAGCAACGTACGGATACTGATAATAGGGAACTTGATAAGGCATAGGAGCAGGAGCTTGTTGAGAAGCTTGCCCTTTCTGCAAAAAGATGGCATTTGTTTCGCCCTCCTTCTTCTTGTATCCATTGAAAGGCTTCTTGGCATTGGTCTGGTTGTTGGAACCTCCTGGGATCTTTCCACTCTTCAGCCCTTCTTCAATTCTCTCACCAACGATCACCAAGTCAGAAAATCCAGCGGAGACACTTCCGATCAGCTTTTCGTAGTACTGGCCTTGTAAAGTACCCATAAAGATGTCGATCAGTTCACGGTCAACCAGAGGTGGGTGCACCCTTGCGGCTAGCTCTCTCCATCGTTGCGCGTACTCCTTGAAAGATTCGCTGTCCTTCTGAGTCATACTCTGAAGCTGAGTACGGTTAGGAGCAAGGTCGGTGTTGTACTTGTACTGCTTCACAAATGCATCAGCTAGCTCGGCCCAAGTGCACACACTATTACGTTCCAACTGCATATACCATTCGAGTGATGCCCCAGACAAGCTATCTTGGAAGCAATGGATCATGAGCTTTTCGTCTCTGGCATAGGCAGCCATCTTGCGACAATACATCTTCAAGTGAATGTTTGGGCAACTAAGACCTTTGTACTTCGAAAATTCGGGCACCTTGAACTTGGGAGGAATGACAACATCAGGCACCAAGCACAATTCCAAAGCACTGAAAGAATTTGAGTTATGCCCCTTCATGGCTCGGAGTTTCTCGGCTATATCTCGGCACATCTTCATGGCTTCTGAATCCTGAACAGCAACAGGACTGGAAATGGGGATAGCAGCATGATAGTTCTGAACGTCGTCATAATGATCCATCAGAGTATCTTCGGTGTGGGGAGATGGGATCTGCACGACAGCAGGTTGGGCTTGCGGGATAGCTCCAACAGTAACTCCAGGCGCTGGGATTGGCTGAGAAGTGGTCCCTTCGGTTGCGTTATTGAATTTCAACGACATCCCATGAGGATTTGGAATTGGAACCAAAGGGATTGCAGTAGACTCTTGTCCTTGACCATTGTTGTTGACGACAGCAGCGGCTTCACGTTGTTCTTCCTCTCTTCTGGCCGTGAGGATGGCTTCGAGGATCTGGTCGATCTTTCCTTTCATAGAATCCAACTCTTCCCTGAAGGCAGCTTGCTCCTGCTGAATCTACTCCATCATTCGTCTTGTATTGGCTCTAGTTGCGTACTGGTGTCGAGGACTCAGCTTGATTTACTGGATATGAAGGAAAGAGAAACATGAGAAACTGATGAAGGAAGGAGAATGCAAGATGCACAACAAATGAGACGCAATGCAAATGATATGCGATGCAAGATGCAAGATCCAGGATCACAGGATCACAAATTCAAACAATTCTAAGAATTAGCCGGGTGAACGGTTCAGGGATCACAGTCACTGCCCAAAGAAACCCCCACGGGTAGGATTCTAAAACGGGTAGGTTCCTAGAGTCATGGACATCTTTCAAAGATATTACTACCATGACAAAGCCTCATCATAATGATAATATCCTCAAAAGAATCTCCTCTAGGTAAAGTTCTCGTATCTTCCACGCGAGAAAGACTTCTTGGAGGCATCAACTACACAACCATCGACACGCGGATTCTAGAAAAGGTTCTCAGAGTCATAGATTGAGGTTGAAAATATTACTGTAAGAAAGTAATACGTTCAAGGGATCTCATCTGATTGGGGCGTTCGTATTAATTCACAAAGAATTAACACTACCAACCACCATGGATAAAACAGTTTATGGTCCTTGGGATCAATGATTCAAACTCGAAAATGTTATTGCTACGACAAAGACTCACCACAACAACAACATCTCCAAGGAATCTACTCCAAGCGGGTTTTTTGCTTCAACTTAACGTGAAAGACTCCACGCAAGTCTCCACTACACAACCACCATCCTAATCCTAGGGTTATACTCGGACTCGGGTGTAGAGCCATCTCACAAATTAACCATAAGTAGAATAAACCCCACAACGCCACAAGAACAAGTAACCAAGATAAGGATACAAATAGAAAGCGAGAAGAAATAAAAACAACAAGCTAACAACTCAAACTAAGATAGGCTTGACTCTCTCTTGCATGGAGCAATGGTCCCCAGTAGAGTCGCCACCTGTCGCACCTCGAAAAATTCATTCGAACATACGACCCTCGCGCAAAAGGCGCGAAAATGCGGTTTGACAGAGTCGCCACCGAACTTTATTTTTCCCGAATGAACGGGAGAGGAAAATATCGAGAAAACCTCATAAACACGGAAGGAACACGACCGTCGCAACCATATTCCTGGGTTCGGGAGTCGGTTACGCGAGGGGAAGGTATTAGCACCCCTCACGTCCGTCGTACTCGACGGGAACCTCTTAATTCGAGTTGTTATGGATGTTAGCTAAACTTAATTCTTCTCTTCTCACTACTAAATGCTAAAGGATACTATAAAGGGATAAAGACACTAGGGGAAAGGGGATGGTTAGAGGATAGGGTACTCGCCAAGGATTGGGGCCCTTGTGCCTACGTATGCTCATTCGGACGAGAATGAGAAATCAGAGCGTCGTAGTTCGACTACGGGAAAGGATGGGGAAAAATGGAAGATGGAGGGGATTGTGCTCACCAAGATCATCGCAATCTTGTGCCTACGTATCTTACATTCAAGAATGAATGAAGAATCAGAGCGTTCGTAGTTCGTGGTAACGACCACGAAAGAAACTGGATTGAATTGGTTTGAAATGGGTACGGATGACGATTACTCGAAGCTTAAGAAAGACTTCTCGTACCCAAGTAATCGGGAGAGCGAACCAAAGACTTGACACTCTCTTTTTCATCTTGAAGAATAATGTCATGTTTGAATGGTGTTTGAACTGATGACGATTACTTTAGCTTAAGAAAGATTTCTCTGACCAAAATAATCGGGAGGGCGAACCAAAGACTTGGAACACTCTCTTTTTCATCGTAAGAGAAGTTGTGTTTGAAAGGATGAGGTTGAAATGATGACGATTAATTGAAGCTTAAGAAAGACTCCTCAAACTCCAAATAATCGGGAGAGCGGACCAAAGACTTGGAACACTCTCTTTTTCATCGTGAAAGGAAAGTTGTTTGAGTTGGAGATAGTTGAACGATGTCGAGTTGTTAATATTATTTAGAGGCGTCAATTGTTCACACCCGAACAAGACAACTCGCATGTAAACAACTGAAAGCAAGATCAAAGACTTGAACCTACTTTTTACACCTTGAAAAGAATTAAATAGTTGTTAATTGATTAATGGTTTGTTTCGAAAATCCGCTTGACGTTGGATCAAGGGTTTGACTCGTTATCGCGTGCAAAGCGTGTTAAAAATGAAATTGTTTGAAAAAAGAGACCGACTTGACTTACGCATCAAGGGTCGAGTCGTAATAGGTTGATGGCGAATGCGTATGAGCACTCGACTTACGAGGTTGTTTGAAAGTGGCTCGATGATGAATCGAGAATCAGTTTGAAAATAGTTTGAATTCGCTCTAGTCCCTATGGGTGCTCCTAGGAGATAAACTAATAATCAAATAAATGCGAAACATACATCGGAATGGGGAAGGGATACATGTAATTTACACGGGATTGCACGAAATAAAGGGGTCTCATTGTCAGGTAGCCCAAGAGAAAGTCGTGTGTGTGCATTAGTGTCCTAAACTACACCTTGAGAAAAGTCGGGAACGACTCAAAGTTAGGATACCTGCAAATAACCAATGATACAACAGTCCACCAATTCGGCTTTTAGGATTTCGATAGTTTATTAAGTGTTTTCAAATATGGGTGAGTGAGACTGAATAAATATGATAATAAATAATATGAATGAATATGATAATAAATAATATGAATAAATATGATAATATGAAATAATATGAATAAAATTTGACAGAAATTAAATTTAAAGTTAGTTTACCGAAATAAAATCGAAAGAACAAAGGTGGTCTCGGATCCTTTGTTTCACGCCACTAATGTGATGGTTAAACGGTGGAAGTTTCGTCATCGACCCAAACGGTGAAAAATAGGACAAAACGTCCAAAAAAAAGAAATGAAATTCAACTCCAAAATATAAAATTAAAATTAAAATTCTTAAAAGAAAATTAACTATAAAAAAGTGTATATATACAAACTCTAGATAGAGATTCAAAAGGAAAATTAAATATATAAGAAAAGTATATATATACAAAATTAAATTAGTTTAAAGTTTTAAAACTAAATAATATATTTACATGATAATAAAATAACACTTTTTAAAAATACCTATATTAACCAAAATAAATTTATAAAACCCTAAACCTAAAAATATTATATATATATATATATATATATATATATATATATATATATATATATATATATATATATATATATATATATATATATATATATATATATATATATATATATATATATATATATATATATATATATATATATATATTTACTAATAATAATAATAATTTTCATAACCAAAATAATTAAGAAAATAAGAGATGAATAGAAAGCAGAGAGAGGATGAAACACAACAAGGATGGCGCAAAATAACAGGGTGAAGGAGTAGAGCACAACGGACCCGCGATTCGTCTTGATTTTGTGACTTTAAACGGTTTGTGAGATTCTATTCTTGTTTCCAAATCGTACTCTTTCTTTTCATCTCACTTCTCGTTTTCGATTTGATTTCAGTTTGGATACTTGGTTTGTTTAGGTTTCTGAAGGTGAGGACGGGTCGTGTTTCTTATTGGTTGGAATTGGAAGGCGATGTTGAGAAGGTTGACGGTGAAGGTTTTTATGGTGGGTTGCGTTGTTGGCTGTTGGAGCGGCGGCAACTTGATTCTCGGTGTTTTACAATCTCGCTCACCACATGTTCGATGAAAGTACTGAACCAGAATGTTTCTTCTCCTTCTATTCCATAATGTTATTCACATTGTTGAGTGGTGTGTAGAAGAAGATGAAGGATAGAGATGGAGGTTTAATGATTGTTGGTTGAGTTGATGCGGGTTGTGAAGTTTGATGTTGTATGGTGGTGAGTTCAATGGAAGGTTGGTTGTGAAGAATAGGATGAGTTCTATGATGCGGTGAAGGTTTATGTTGAAGAAGGTTAGTGGTTAGCGAAAAAGTGGTTCGATACACACAGTAATGGAGATGGAAATCAAGAGGGAGTTGATGGCTGAAGTTTGAAGCTTCGTTTGGGCTTCGATGGAGTTCCCGAAGATTAATGTTTCGGTGGTGTTGGAGGAGTTCTGGAAAATGGATTGTTGTTGTGTTGGTAAAAAATGCAAGTTATGTTGTTCTTGAAACAAGGTTAGTGGAGGGTTCTGTTTCAGAATGAGGCTTTGAAGAAGGAGAAGATTAAAGTGTTTTGGGTTTCATGGTGTTGATGATGAAAGTTCGTTTGATGTTGAACAGGTTTTGTGAAGAACTCCTCGATTTGTCTCCCCTTTTTTTCCCTGCCTGAATGATGAAAGAAGTGGTTCATTTATTAGGAAGAGGAGCTTTTCCATCCGTTCGTTTCAATACTTGTGGTAAGTCATTTTTGTAGCTACTGGCATATTCACTTTCCAATCGTTTTGTACCGTTTAGCACTGTGTTAATACTTTTTGGCGTGCTGTTCTGTGTAGTGGTTTCAGAAGGTTGTTGCTGCAGCAAGTCCTTTTTTTATTGGTTTTGTTCTGTTCTCTGCAGGCTGTGTTGCTGCTCTGTTGCATCCTGCGGTGGTACGGGGGTTTGTTCCCTATGTAAAAACATTGAAGAACCAAGTGGTCCTTCCTTTTCACTGTTGAGCTGGAGCTGAAGTTTTTGTACAGCCCGCGTGGGATTTCTCTGCAGCTGAGAAGTAAAAAACAAAGGTTGTTGTTTTATCGTGGGACCGTTTTCCAGGTATCAAAGCCCTTTTCTGTTGTGTCTTTGCTATACATGTTCCCTCCCCTTTTTTGTTGTGAAAGTTGGTACAAGCGTGCTGGTATCGTGAGCTGAGAAATTCTGCTGGAATTGAATGAAATTTGCGCCAGAATTCGCGTGACATGGCTCAAATTGTGGGAGCGCAGCGGTATAGTACGAACGGTCGTACGAGTTTATGAATGTTCCTTTCGTGGTGGGCAGTTTGGGTATGCTGATACTGCGCTTCATGTACGATCCAACTACGTGGGTAGCTATATGTCGAAGGTGAACAGTATTCTGTCGGCTGTGAGCAATTTACTAGCTGGTTCTTCTGTAGTCGGTTTGTTAGCATTGGGACCGTAAAAGCTTACAATGCTTCCCAACTCTTCCTGTAACTATTTATTTTTGAAACTCATTCTAATGGCAAATGATACTTGGGCCGTGTGGGCCATGGAATTCATCACAGTTATTGGACTTTGCTGACCATCTTGTTATTTTATTTGACATTGGTTTCATGAGAAAACTTTTCAATTGGTGTGTGCAGGCAATAAATTGCAGCTATGATGGTCTGAGATGAGGCACTCATTGATGTTCATTTCACGCCGCAACCTACGCCAACATGGAGTAAGATTCTTGGAAAGCGGTGCATGCTGGCATGAGGCTTTGGAAATAGCTGTTGGGATAATTTTTATATTTTGTTTCAAGTGTAATTTCCATAATTAGTAATGTAATGGACAAAGGCTTTTAATATTTTTTTGATACATGCCTTTTTTAAATTTGAGTGGATTTTGACAAACCAATTGGGCTTTGAGCATTGGATTTTAAAAATGGTCTTTGGATTCTTCGATTACGGACAAAGATGACTAAAACTCAAATTTCATATGAACTCCACGTTTTACATTCGAAGCCACTCTTGGATTTGCATAATGTCCTAAATCAGTCTCTTGATAAATAATCATGAACCAATCTTGAAATTTAGAATTTAAAACCTTAAAGCCATTTGCGAAATATGACTTGAACTCTTGCCTCTTGCATCATGTCAAACCAAAATTGTCACCATAAACCTTCTTAATCAAGCATCCTGCTTTCAAATCGAAAAAATCGTGAATTAAAATATGGACTCCAAAGCATTACATAAAACTCTGATTGAAGAATGAACCATATCTTGATTACTACCAACCATGAAGTACTAATAACTCAACCATTGTCCGGTTACTTAATCCATACTCCAACTAAATCAATGTTTTTGACCTTGATTATGCAACATGACCAATTTGACCAAGATTAGGTCAAACCTGACTAACCTTTAGTAAATACTCATTCTTGGCCTGATGAACATATTTTTTTTTGGATTTTCTGAGTAATGGTTGGTGGATGGACGTACAGATGCAAATCATACAGGTAGGACAAATTTGGGGTATGACACATGCCCAACACGGGTCATTGGAGTGACTCTCAAGAATACATGGTCCCCCTCTTGAAACTCAAGATCCTTCCTCCTCTTATCATAGTAGCTCTTCTTTCTACTCTGCGAAACTTTCATCTTTTCCTGAATCAACCTCACCTTCTCAGTAGTTTGCTGGACAATCTCAGGTCCAAGCACTACACTCTCACCCGATTCATGCCAACATAAAAGTGTCATACACCTCCGACTATACAATGCCTCGAAAGGTGTCATCCCAATACTAGAATGAAAACTATTATTATAAGTCAACTCTATCAGCGACAGATGACTATCCTAAGCGCCTCCTTTCTCAAGAACACGAGCCCTCAACAAATCCTCCAAAGACATAATAGTCCTCTCTGTCTGACCATCTTTCTATGGATGATAGGCAGAACTTAATCTCAGCTTAGAACACAAGCCCTCAATAAGATTATTTTGAAAAACTTATTTGAAATTTGGTTAATTTTGATTACAAATAAGTGATTATTTTTACTATGGGATGATTATCAATTAAGAATAATATAGATGATTCAATTAGTAAAATAAAATCAACAAGATAATAACAAAAAGAAAAATTTGGATGAAATTTTAGAATAGACGGAAAATCCCGTAATTACCTGTGTCGTCTCTCATAATAGAATGTGTATCCTTGACTTATCATTGATATGATATTGTTTTTTATGATTAGCGTAAATATTCCCTATATTTTTCTTAGTCGATTCAAGCTGTGTAATTCTATTTAACAGTTTCGTATTGGGTTTGGATACACCTAGTATCCCTTGCTAAATGTTTCAATTGATTATGAAAAAAAAAATTGATATGATATTGTTTTGAGGGTTAAATATTTTTTTGTCCTCCTAAATATTTTAAATTTTGTTTTTAATCCCTCAAAATATTTCTTTTAAAGATTGGTCGTCTTAAATTTTTCGTCCACGATTTTTACAACTTAACGACAGAATAAGCGAAAATTTTAGTGATAATTTATTACTCGGCAACTGAATAGGCGGTAGTTTTAGGGACACTTTTAGTATTAAGGACCAAAAATGTTGATGGAAAAGTTTACGAAGACCATTCTTTGAAGGAAATATTTTAAGGGACTAAAAAAAAATTTAAGATATTTAGGAGGACCACAAACATATTTAACCCTTATTTTTATATACGCTTAATTATAAGAGAATGATCATTACTTTCAATGCAAATAACAGGTCATGCCTAAAAAACATTGTTTCCCTAATACACTTCCCTAATCTAATACTTATAATAAATGTTTAGATTGAACAATTAACCAACGATCAAAAGTAGTAAACATAAAACTATTTGATCTCGACTAAATCACACACTTATACTCTTAGTCTTAGTATGCAAAATTAATTTTGCTTCGGTTTGGTCATCACATCTACAAGTTATTTTTTAGGGTTGCAATGAGAAAACTCTATCATTCCATCTCTTATGAGATTTCTTAAAAAGTAAAATTTGGGCAAAAATATACCTTGAGTCCTTTAAGTTATTTTTATTTAACAAGGTTGTCCTTTATGTTTTCTTTGCTACAAACAGGTCTCATTTGTTTTTAAATTGTAACAACCAGGTCCTTCAAGTTTTGTCTGTTGTACAAATTACAACCTTACTGTAACAAAAATGGTATAGAATTGCAACAAGTGTTACATGAAGGTACCAAAAGTCATGTCTTATGACAAGTGTTACATGAAGCTACCTAAAGCCATGTCTTACGACAAGTGTTACATAAAGCTACCAAAAGTCATGTCTTACGACACTAACATCAAAATTAACAATGATCACCACTTCTGAACCAAAATACATATCAACACTACAAAAAATCAAAACTAACAACACTATGACATAGACTATCATATTCAACACTTCAACATGTTCTATCATCTCCTTTAATGACACGTCAGCATCATTAGTGCCACATAAGCTTTTTTGGAACGGAGTTTGTTAAAAAGGTCAACGATGAACACGTAAGTTAACATAAAAGATTAACTTGTGACAAAAAAAACATAAAAGACTGCCTTGTTACAATAAAATAACTTAAAAGAGCAAGGGTATATTTTTGCCTAAAATTTGATATCAACATATTTGCATCTGTCATTCATTATAATATTCTTCGAATGCTTCATGGTTGAACTATTGTCACATAATATGATTGTGCCATTCCTTTGTGTTTGTCCCAATCGAGGAAGAACTTTTTCGAGCCAAATTCCCTTACATGCACATGTTGCACCTACCACAAACTTTACTTCAATATTGGATAGAGTAACTATATGTTGCTTCTTTCATGACCATGAATTGGTTCTTGAGGAAAGCATAACCACACACCCATATGTGCTTTCCTAGGGATGCCAATGGGTAAGATTTAGGCAAGGTAGTTGTTGCTTGAAAACGTATTACATGCAAGTATACATGCTCGTTATAAAGTAGCGAGTGACAAAATGTAAGGATATCATGTCCATAGGGAGTGGAAGTAACTTAGGTTGATTTTACAAGTAACTATCTTTGGAAATTAAGTATGAGCAAGATTGAAAAGAATACTTGAGCTATGATCCATTAGTATGTATGAAATAACTATGTGTATATGATGTGAAGTGTCATGCTAGGAAAAGTCTGTGAGTGATCTAATGGTGTATTTCTACAACATCAAAAGCATGCATAATTGGGAAAGGGAACAAATCTTATAACCCTAAGATACGTCTATTTGTCTCTTGAAATTATTTTACAGCTATAGTTTCTTATCTTTAAGAAAACTAAATGAGTGAATACCTTTATCCTACTCATTCAACTACTTTTATTATGAAATCCACTTGTTGTTGGCTCTCTCACAACAACAAGCTTTTATCATATTCTAAGTTTATCATTCGAATAGTTAGATTTAAACATGTTAGTAAATGATAAAATAATGCACTATAATCACACTATTTTAACATGAAAATAACATAATATTAACTTCTCATTGCTCAACAAATAAATGATAACTCCAGAGCTGAGGACAACTTACAGAGCTGGTTCTAAAAGGAAGCATTCTTAAGCAAAAGATGAAAATAAATATAAACCTAAGAGTAACATGAAACCTACTTGTGATGGATAATCAACAAGTGATAACTCCATTCGCACCAGGCTTCAGCGTTTAGCACTAGAAATGGTGAGACGAATAAGCTCTCTTTTCTTTCCACTCTTCCTTGCACTATTCTCTTTTGTGATTTTCTCTTATGTGTTGAACTCTCTAAGGTCTTGGACTAGGTCTATTTATAAGCCTTTAGCTAGGGTTTATTTTCTTTTGTCTTGGATCACAAACCTTTTGGAAATCACATCAAGCCCAATAATTAAGTTCACCATATTTTCTTCTTTCCTTCAGCTTCGTTTGCAAGAAATCAGGTACAGGGACAATTGTGGGGGACAAGGTGTAGTGTGACAGTCTGCAGCAGCAGAGGTGCAGGTGTTGCTGTCCTTTTCTGCATGGCGCGTTCCTTAGGGGATGTACTATTGTACCTTGTTTTGCCTTTTAGTGCCATGAGTCTTATCCATTTAGCTCAAGGGAATTCCAACAACACGCATGCCCTAGGGTTCTAGCTGATTACTTCATTTAATTCCTTAGCTGAGTTCAACTTTGTTCCAACTTGAACTCCCGAGTTCTGTTATCGACTGTCTTGCCTCAGCTCATTAGAACAATACTTAAAATAAAAAACAAACATATTAAAACTACAAAAGAGAGAACCTATTATGCTCTAAGCTAAATACTATAGAAACAAGCTATAATGCATTAAAACAAATACAAAATGATAAATCTACTAGATAAAACAATAGATTTAGGTTGTATAATAACTCACAAAATGTAGGTTATCACACCCCCAAACTTGAATTATTACCTGTCCTCAGGTAATGCAACATATAAAAACACATAAATTATACCTTCCAACAACCACCCTTACCAATAGTTCTAACTCACGATTAACCCAGAGTTCATCTCAGAGGTCTGTTCAAAAATTGGTATAACTTAGCCCTATTTCCAATCTCAAGTGTGTGTGTGTGTGTGTTGCGTTTTACTGATGTTACCAGTCATGCCAGTACTCTTCAGTTAAGATGGCTAGCCTAAGTTCAACTTTGGTTGTCTTATCTTATGGTATAAGAGTTCACCTTTCAGTTTCAGAAGAGGGTTTAAATGTTTTGCTTTAGACTTTTTGTTCACTAAATACTTAGGATTACGCATGCATTTATTATTATTTATAAGTTTTTCTAGATGCTCACCTTTTCACCTGACGGGATCTTACTTGTCATAAGTCCAACCTGTTACTAATGGTGAAGGCATTTATTGTTCCTCCAATTTCGGGCACAAGAGCTTGTTCCTCTAGTTTCGAACACATGAACTTATTTTGAAGTGCTCTTTGGCTTATTTCATTTACAAATTTTTGTCTGTTTATTAGCATATGTAGTGTATCCTTTGTGCTAAGTATTAAATTTCAATGTTAGTCTCCCCTAACTAAATCATACAATGAACTCTCATTCCATATTTTAAAACAATTCAAATTTTCAAAAGGCTATCTACTTTTCTGACTACCAGAGGCATGACAAGGGTTATCTAAAACACAAGAAAGTGCATTGATCAACTATCAAGACCTTGTTTCCAACACTGTCACAGTCCAATCAGTTTCATTCTAAATCTTTAGAATTTATTGTTATTATCAGGGGTTGTGAGCATGCATGAAGGAGTCCAATCCGTCTTTTATTCTTTTCCTTGGCGCAGCTGGGCCATCCTGGACTTGAACCAGAGACCTCGCCCGTGAAGTAAATCATCGCACCTATGGTCCATCCAATTGAGAATCAATAGATTCCTTTTCGGGAGCGAATCATCCTTCCCGAACGCAGCATACAATTCTCCATTGTACTGCGCTCTCCAAGTGTGCTTGTTTCCCCTTCTTCCTTATCATGACAAGTCTTTATGGACTAACTCTGATGAGATGAGAAGAAAAAAGAAGACATTAAGGGACACTCTAAGATCCTTTTTCAAACCTGCTCCCGATTTCGAGTTAAGAGCAAGAGAATGGTACGATCCCGCCGTCACCCCACCCAGAATATAAAGGGGGTGATCTCGTAGTTCTTGGTCTGTGAAGATACGTTGTTAGGTGCTCCGTTTTTCTTTTTCCATTGAGGCAAAACCTAAACCTGTGCTCGAGACAGTCCAATCAGTTTCATTCTAAATCTTTAGAATTTATTGATATTATCAAGGGTTGTGGTAAGTTATGTTTCTTTATATATATATATATATATATATATATATATATATATATATATATATATATATATATATATATATATATATATATATATATATATATATATATATATATATATATATATATATATATATATATATATATATATATATATATATATATATATATATATATATATATCCAACACTGTCACAGTCCCATCAGTTTCATTCTAAATCTTTAGAATTTATTGTTATTATCAAGGGTTGTGGTAAGTTATGTTTCTTTATATATATATATATATATATATATATATATATATATATATATATATATATATATATATATATATATATATATATATATATATATATATATATATATATATATATATATATATATATATATATATATATATATATATATATATATATATATATATATATATATATATATATATATATATATATATATATATATATATATATATATATATATATATATATATATATATATATATATATATATATATATATATATATATATATATATATATATATATATATATATATATATATATATATAGAGAGAGAGAGAGAGAGAGAGAGAGAGAGGATCCACTTTCTTCAAGAGAATCCAATCTAATGGCTAAATTAGCCTTTACTTAATTAATCATTAGATTGGATTCAATCCTAGGGTTATGATTTGGAATAAGTTAAAAAAAACTTTCTCTTAGAGTAAGTTGATTCTCATATATATATATATATATATATATATATATATATATATATATATATATATATATATATATATATATATATATATATATATATATATATATATATATATATATATATATATATATATATATATATATATATATATATATATATATATATATATATATATATATATATATATATATATATATATATATATATATATACACACACACACACACATATGCACACACATACACCCCCCCACCCACCCCCCCACACACATATATATACATATGCACACACACACACACACACACACACACACACACACACACACACACACACATATATACATATGCACACACACACACACACACACACACACATATATATAATACCTTTTGATGATGACACTAAACTACTAACACAATACAATACCCCTCAAGATCTTGATCCAATATCCTCGTTATCCATAATAACCTGCTCTAAGTATTCGTGTGTGGTGATCCCACCGATTTCTTGTTCATGCGACTGTCATTAACTGAGTGTATATTAGACAACTCCCAACTTTATCTGGAAGCAATCTTTCTCCAACGCCACCAAAGAAGAACAACTTTCAATTCCGTCTTATAAACCATTGATATTTTATTCTGCCAAAGTCTTCCTTGGAGTATAATAGAAACACTCATCTTGTTAGATAACAACTTAATGCAAAACTGCACTCAAGAAACGATACATCCACCTATTACAATAAAAAAACCAGCTACACACAAAAACATTAGATACCTTAATGTACCACCAGTATCCCTTATACTCAATATTTAAATGAGGGTTCATAAACAAGGAAACAACTAAGGATGGAGATGGTGAACAGTGCCACAATATCTCAACAACAACTGACATTACAACCGATTAGTCAAGTAATTTAGTGTTGACGAATTAAGAACACATACACAAGGTTCAATCAAGTTTCTAGATGAGAAAGTCTTGGTTCTTGATTGTTATCAAGATCTTGATTAACTTTAAAAAAGATTGATTAACTCATTCTCAAATTCACTAAGAACAACAATAAAATTTCACAAATACAATGTGAAATAAAAGGATATAGAATTGACATATGTACGATATCAAAAGGTTGGTGTTTTGAGAAGAAGAGAGAATAATGGTGTAAAGATGAACACACTAAGAAAGAAGGCAAAAAATCACAATTTTGGTCTTTATGGATCATTATAGATTTCCCACAACTGTTACTTTCACCATAAGAAACAATCATTTAAATAAGTGATGGAAAATTGGGGTTTTTAAGATTTGATTCGAATCATAAAGAATTTGTGATTTGAATCAATCTGGACTGTGTCAACTAGGGTGCGTTTTAAAGCTAATGATTTAAATCATTATTCGCACTTGATTTGAATCATGTTCAATTTGATCCAAATCATTTGATCCTGAATGATATTCCAATTTTCAATAGGTGATTGATTCAAAATAAATATAACACATGATTCGAATTAAATACCAAATCATCAAAATTCAAATATTTTAACTTATGATTTAAGCTACTCATGTGGAATTGACAAAATAGTAACTTTTATAGGCTCAAAAAGGAAATAGTTAACAAGAATCAAATGAATATATCATGAAATGTAAAGGGTTCTCAGTATTACAATTAAGTAGCCGAAGTGATTACAATCAAATGGAAATAATATTACAATCACACAGATGAACTGAAATAGCATATAAACTACAAATATGCAATGAAACAATCATCAAATTGTAAAACATCAAAACACAATTCATACTTAAAAGCACGTAAATGATACCAAATGATATTATGTGTTTTCACATGGTTGCGGACTTATCCAAAGAGGAGGGAGTTCCAAATATCTCAGAGTCCACCTAACTATATTTGCTCACATCAGCCAACTCCTTAAGACCGATACTTCTTCAGGACACAACATCATAACAAATAGTTGGTGATCCAAGCCAATTGGTATTAGCATATTGAGTCTCATTTTTAAGGTGATCCCTAATCTTTGTGCCACGTAGGTCTCAGCCAGAGGAAGACATATAAGTTGATATGAATGAGCGAAAATTTCCCCTATTCAAAGCAGTAACCTCCAACTTTGATAGGGCCAGAACAAGAACAAAAGTGTTTCTACTGACTACTAAGGGAGCATAGATAAAAGTGAATACACTATTACCTATAACACTTTCGTTAGAGAGATGCGTCAAAATAAGACTCTTCATGAAAGTTTCCCTATTAAGGGAATCGGTAGAAAAAATTTCTGACCCAGATTTAGCAAATACATTTATTACGTCATGAGTAGTATCATTCATAACTAAAAGGTTGAGGTTTAAATTGTTATAGATTTCTATTCTAACTAAGAGAAAGGAACCACTACCGTTATAATCACTAGACAAAATTACATATTGATCGTTTACATGAGCCATAATGAAAGTAAACACTGGAAATAGGAAAATGAGTTCAAAATAAGAATGATACATGTAAAGGATGAGAGAAAGTGAAAAAAGTGGAGGTGAAATTGAGAAAAACTTTAAGTGCAAGTTCTCAAATACATAAGTATACATATAAAACACCTCATTGATCTCCATTTGGATGACACTTAACCATACTCTCCCCATCCCTAAGAACCTCTTAAAATAGGTCACCCTTATTCCCAGTAGAAGAGAAACCCAATTTGGTGCGAAAGACTATAACCTTCTTATCTTTACACTCAGATGATCACTCTACTATTTCAAGATGTACCCAATCAAGCTCGTATCCAATTAAATCCACTAATATTTTTGCATGTCAACGTCTAAACCCCTATAGATAAGAAATGATTGTTAGATTAATTATTTAGTTAATTAATTATGGACCGACATAATTAATTAATTAAATAATTAATATAACAATCCTCCATTTAGACGATAATAATCAATCATTTATAGAAAATTAATTTTAATATTAGATTATGAATTATGATCAAAACACTAATTAATCATAAGAAAAATAAAATTCAATCTTACAAATACTATATTATATAGATAAAACAAATCATACACATTAAAGACTCACAATTTATATACAGAATGATGAACTTAAAGTAACATTTAAGATATATATATATATATATATATATATATATATATATATATATATATAGATATATATATATATATATTATAAAACATGGCTAATAATAAATCCTTACTAACACAAAATATCACAAGAATGATAAAGTAACTCTCGTTGCTACTAGATAAAACACAAGAATCAAATTCACCTAGATCATTTGATAACATTGATGGAGCTCTATGTGATAGTATGGGGGCATGTGTCGTAGTACATTTATATAAATATATATTAATAAAAAGTATATATAAAAAGTATTTATCTAAACTAGTATAATCTATATCAATTAACTAAAAGAGTATTCTTACTTTGGATATGTTATTACTGTTAAAATGTAATCCAAATTTAAGTACTTAGTTGTATTTTATTTAAGTGTCATGTGAGTTTAGAGTTAATTTGGTTTGTATCTGAATTTCATTTCAAATTCTTAATTTGTATATGAATTAAATTTGCATTTTAGTTAGAAGTAGAATTCATTCATTGTAACTGTTTTTCAATTTGAGATTTCATCTTCAACCTTGTAGACTAATAATTAGTATCTAGAGCTCCAGCTTAGATTCAGGAATGGGAAACACAAGTGTATGTGAGGCGTGGGTGATTGATTATGCTTATTCAATTCACAGTGAATTAAAGATATTAATCGAAATAGAATCATATTTCTTGATTATAAAGGATTGGGAAATACGAGTAATAGTGATATTTGAGTAATTTGCACAAGATCAAATAGGAACGACAGAAACGATAGATTGAACACAAAGATTACAGTCTTTGATGGAAAGAATTGAAATCGATGGATTATTCAGATGCGTGTGTTGTTTGGCGCTCGATATATTCTTGATCTCGTCAATGAAGGTTACACAGCGGTTGCAGCAGATGCAACTGAATCATAAAGAAATACGCATAGTGAAATGAGGAAGAAGTATCAGAAGGGTTTGTTCTATTTACATCAGTGTGTGAATACGAATGTGTTTGAGAAGATCGTTGATTCATCAATGGCAAATGCTGAGTGAGACACACTGGTACAGTGTCACGACGATGATGCATTAGTGAAGAAGGTGAAGCTTCAATCTCTGCGTAAGAAGAAGTATGGGATCTCAACATGAAGAACAATGATAAGGTACCTGATTACATCTCCAAAGTGATTCTGATCACAAATGAGATGAAATCTTGTGGACAGGCTCTCTCTAAACCTGTACTCATTAAAAAGGTACTAGATCACTTACTCCTCAGTTTGATTACACTGTTGTAGCAATTTAACACTCTAAGGACCTCAGCACAATGAGAATTGAAGAGCTGCAAAGTAGTCTAGAGACACAAGAGTTGCATTTGACTGAGAGAGCCTCTGAAATATAAGTAGTGCATACTCTAAAGGAGTCTTGTTGAGAGGCCAATAAGAGATATGGCGGTAGTTATTAGAAGTCAAGTGCCTCAAACTCTGATGAAAAGAAACATTGAAAGGGAAAGGAGAAGTTTGACAAGAAGAGGGTTCAGTGCTACTATTGTAAGAAGTTTGGTCCCTTTGTTGTTGATTGTTGGTCAACCAAGGAAAGAAAATCAGAAGAAGAAAACATAGTCAGATGAGAGTCTGATGATGAACCTGTGCTATTGATGGCTTCTTAATCTGATGGTGGATATTTGGTAGACTGGTGGTACATGGACACTGACTGCTCAAATCACCTAACTGAGAACAAACAATGGTTAATTAATTTTGACTCTATAAATAGGACAAAGATCAGATGTATTAATGATAAGTGTCTGAATGTTAAAGAAATGGGAAATGTCAAGGTCATAGTGAAGAATTGCAAAACCATTATGATCAAGAATGTCTAGTATGTTTATAGCATGAAGAGCAATATGATTAGTGTAAGTCAGCTAATTGAGAAAGGTTTCTTAGTTACTATGAATAACAATATCTTGAATTTGTATGATTCAGATCAGGAGTTGATTATGTAGTTTGAGCAGAGAAGCAAAAAAACATTCAAGGTGAATGTGGAAACAACTAAAAAAAATGCCTTAATGCAGAAGGTACTGTCGCACCCTAATTTCTGACCGTAAGATTCCACCTCGTTTTGTGCATTTTTGCTCGGATTTAATTCATTTATTTATTTATTTATTTTTTGGTTACAACTAACCATTTGGGTGCAGGCCTAAATCTCAAAATAGGTAGTACTTTTCCCTTTTCCTCAGTCAAGTACTTCAAGGATTGTCATCTTCAAGAGGGTTGTTTAAGTGCTTCGCGGATGGAGGTTTTACTCGAAGGACTATGATTGGTTTGAAATTAAACTAAGGGCAAAGGACTAACCGATTCATGGCTTCAAGTACACCTCAAGTGCATAGGAGAGTTATTTTCAGTATCCATCTCCAAGCCAATCAGTACCATCCCAAATTTCAATTCATCCATTTTCATGGTCAACATAACAACATCAGGTTATTTATTTTGAAAAGTTTAAACGTGATGAAAACTTAAAGGGATCATTTCATTCGTGGATATAAGTCTTGCCGCAAGTATCAAGATAAGTCCCTAACTCTGTTGCCTAAAGGACTGAGTGCAAATATTGAGATTTAATTCATGAAGAAGGAACTTAAGGGTTATTTGTCACTCCTTGAACTCAACCTTTGCATTGAGATTGAACGGTGCGTGGTATTCCAAGAATTATACCCAAACTGCCATACCGAATTCAACGCCATAACAACCGTCATAATGAAACCAGCCAATTACATGGATAAAGAATATTACATGCTAATGGAGGAAATGTCAGCTTTGCATTACAAATTTATCATTGGAATACAAGACTCAAATTGCCAATCCAAAGCTAAACACACTCACGCTACCGCAAGAAACGCAGAAGTCAGCCTTTCCTCACAGACAACTATGTCCTTACAAGCTTCATAATAATAATATGTTGCTAGAGTGATGAATTAATCCCTATTATTTGACTCAAAGTGACATTGGGTCCTAAGCTATGATATTACAGATCAATTACACTCTTTTTCTAATAACATCTTCAAAGCTTTTGCTGGTATTGCCGCAACCAAGTCAGTGAGGAATCTCACTGTAATTAACAGCATTGTCTTCGGGATCATATTTGGCCGTCTGTTCTCCGTATTAAACACCTGCAAAAAAACACAAGAATGAGTAAGGATCATCATAACAGCAAGTCATAGCTCTATTCAAAGGACAGAAGATCCATCAATCTTCAAACTAATCCCGTCGACATTACCACCTGTCAAAACCAACAGCAATGTTAAAAGAAGGTTATCAAAGCTACATGGGAAATCAATGAACATAACACCTATAAATGAAGTAACCGCGTACCTCACAACCGCTTCTACCAGTACTGAACCTAGAGAGCAGTTCCTTGACCAATCCACTCCATCATGCTAAATACCATCAAAAGCAAGTAGACGCGGTTTTTGGAGAACTCCACAATGGTGATACGGCTAACCTGTCAACACAAATCAGACAAACATACAGCCAAATAATGACATAAGAGCATGTTAAACCACCACCAAAACAAGGCAATAATGTTTATCATACACATCGAAATCAAGCTTTTTTTGAATTAAGTTCATGCTCAAGAGTAGAGATGGCCGCAATACTTTATTTCTAAGTCAGACACCACATGTTGAAACGAAATAGAAAGAGCCTTACCATCACTAGACCAGGACGCAGAAGTTGTTGCAGAAGCCTCAAAGCTTGCAAGCCTGACGCAAAAATAAAATACCGAGAAGTTAACTTCACCACTTCATTATGCACATGTTTACTTTGAGCAGTTTATCCTCATGGATGACTACAAACAGAGCCAGCAGTGTACCGGCCGGAAAGGCAACAACTGTTAGTACGGTCTCAGGATAACCAATGAACATCAAACGATTTGAAATGCAACAAGGAATAAGTGTCAAGCCATAAGTGTTTCAACAAGGTCTTACCTCAGGTCAAAACTCTGATTATGCCCATCAGCAGCCAAAACAAGGGATTCCATCACAGGCTACTTCACCCCAACTCTTTCAGCAGTTATCCGCAGCAGTAACCATTTTCAAGAAGCCAAAGAATCCATTCCCAAAGCAAGCTCAACATACAATAGGTGAAGTTATCAGAACTCCTCTTCGATTGTAGCTACCAGCCTACACTTCTGACTCAAACCAAAGCCACCCGTGCCGGCGAGAATTGATACTTTTACCTCCATCAACTTCAAAACAATCAGGGTCAGCAATAACTTCGACTAGTTTCAACCGCCAAGACAAAGACACAACCTCTTGGAGATGCTCAACTTAAGTGTTCCTGAAGAGATTCACATACAAAAGTTAGCCCCTAAACATTTCAAATGAAATAGTTTTTTTTCCCGAGGAAGCTTCATGGCCGTCTCAACCGAGGATCTCCATAGAGTAGTAGATTTGTATTGCTTAACAAACTGAGGATGCTCACAGGCTTGTCTAAGCCGCAAGCATCAATAGAGTTCTGACATATTTTGCTTCACAGTACCGGCACCGTCGCGTCTAGCCATAACCTGTGCAACATAATCAGGAGCTCAGTTAAATATCTCTTTAACAGTCTCATTTTATGAATCCTTTGGGATAGTTGGATAACCTTACTTTTGTGAAAGAGAGATGCAAAGGACCTGGGGCAGACAAATCGAAATGTGTGAGGTGGATGAAGAGCTTGAGTGAACATGAACTTGATAAATTATTGAGTCTCTTTCATCGATCAAGAAGAACGGATTTCCAAATTGCCGGCAAGCATATCCCATTAAATGTTTGATACTTTGAAACATTGCTCATGTTGCAGGTAATCTACGATTAATTAGTTGCTTGAAGTTAGTTAGCTTGAAAGGTATAAGCAGTCAGTGAGTATATAAAAGCATCATATAGGATTAGAGCTTGTCTGGACTAAAGCAGTAATGCATACCGTTAGCTTTAGCCGGAAGTTGGTCGGCGAACCATTGCAGAAGTTGTTTGAATGATTTCCAAAGTAACAGTCCGCCCCTACCAGCTGCTCCCGTGAGTTAACATCATACGCTTAGAGTGATTACAACCGTCTGTCAAAATTGTTTCTTGCACGCATTCATCAGTTGTCAGATAAATAACGATATACGCTGCAAGACATTTGAAATTGAATAAGGTAATTCATAGATGAAAGGATGAATCGTCACCTAACATTCATAACTGGAAAAAGCATCTCACGCCGAAATCAAGAAGTAGTTAATGCTGCCACCACAAGACCTCTGATATAGTTGAGCATCAAACTCAAGTCACCAATGAGGATCTTCTGCCATCTTTAATTATTTTCCCGTCAACACCAGTTGGACACTTATTCCTGCATATAAGGATCTACGCAAGTTCAACATAAAATCTCAGCACTGCAGTTTATCCTGAACATTCATCCCAGGCTATGAGGATCGTGCGTAAAACTCCATAAATCTACCACCATTTTACATCCCGCATATGGTCTTGGTGCTGCCCGAGTTTGGACGAAAACCGATTCGTTGAAGACCGTCAACAACACCTGCAAACCAGAAGCAAGCATGACAAATCAGGACAACATTTAATATAACTAGAGCTTCATGATTAGAATTATCTCAGTGTGATTTGAATGTGAAATCATATCAAGACAATTAAGCAGAAATCATCAAAAATGGAAATTTAATCTCAAAAGGTACAACAAGACAGGACTTCATTTACTTCCTAAAACATGTTCTGACATGTTGGTACAGAATTGGAAAGAACTTCATTATCCATCAAGAGCAGATTACAGGTTTTGATTCCCAAACCGGTATAAAGAGAGAGGAATCCACACCAAAAAGGGGGACTCAATGAATCCAGAAACCCCAAAATTCAACAAAGGCTGAGTACGGAAGTTTGTAGAAAAAGGACTTATCTTGTGATCAGTTTTCATCCGCGAATTTCAAACCCTCGTTCTCTTCGTTGCCACTTCGCCGTCACGACAGAAGTCTCCACAGAAGAAACCCATTCACATTCTCGCCTTCAAGACGCCGCTCACCCTCCAAAGACGATCCAATCAAACCCACATCGCACCGCCCACCGGAAATCTCCGCGAGAAGCTTTCGTTATCATCCACGCGATCATCCACCGCTCAGAACTTATGGTAATCCATTTATTTGCGTCAAATCTATCGAAACTCTTGATGTGTTATTTGGTGTTTCAGGTTGAAAGAGAAGAAGACGAAGATTGGGAGAAAGAGGAAAGAAAGAATTGAGAAAAAGAGAGTGAGATCGAGAGACGGAGAAGAACGGCGGAGAGAAGGATTTAGGAAGAGGAATTAGGGTTTCGCTTATTTTTTTTATTTATTTTATTTTTTTGTTTTCTGCAATTTTCTTTTACCATGTAATCATATGCATGCACACGCATGGTAGTACCGTGTACCCACGCTCACTGCCACTCATCATGCATCATACGCACCGGATTGCACCACCACCGTAAACCCTCACCGCCTGCGTCCTACTGGATCCGCGTGCCTCCCTCTTTCTAACTCCTTACGTTTTCTTGATTTAAACCTTTAACCGTGAATCTTTTCTAATTAAAAAGCTTAATCATAATTTTTTATATAAATAAACTTTTAATATACCCATTCACTAAATATAATCATTAATCTTTTCAGTTAATTGACTAGTAATTAAATCAAAATTTAATCATTTTTTTCTATAAAAAAATAATAATAACTAATGTCTCTTTGTTTAATTAACCTTTTAAAATTAATTAATCTCTCTTAATTTAATAATTTAATCTCATTTTATTTACTTTATTATTAACTTACTCCCATCACCTAATAAACTCTTTTAAAAATAATGACATGTAACTTCTCACTTCTCTTAATAAAAAGGTCTCCTTTTTTTAATTAACTTTTATTTCTTTTATAATAATAACCAAACCTTTTTAATTTATTAAAAATTTTGATCTCTAATGATATAAATGAAAAAATAATTTTTTAAGTTAATTAATCTTTTGTCTAATAACAACACAACTTTTATTTTAAAATAAATCATTTCATGTTTAAATTAATCCTTTAAAATAATATAAATGAAAACTACTTATGTAATATATTAAAACCTTTTATTTAAAATCTTGCCTTTTAGAAAAATCTACTTAATTTATAATCTAATCTAAGATAAAAAAGAATTTAATTTATATTTTAATCTCACCAAAAATATGACTTTTCTTAAATTCAACCTTTTTAAAATAATCTCTCAAAATCAACCACTTCCTAAAATCAATTAACTCGCTTAAAAAACCTCCTAACTAAATCAATCGTGCACACTTCCGTCTCCGCTCCGGCTCCTTCCACGCACTTCACTCTCACTCACTTAGCGCTTTCATGCGTCTGTGTATGAATTTATTTATCTGCTTTATCAGCAATTTACATTCTCGCAATTTATATTCCCGCATCGCATTCCGTCCAAAGGAAAAACCTACACATGATTCAACAATTGTGTGTAGTGCATCATTTGCATCATTCTCCCCTACGATCCTTGATCCCATTCAAGTTGATCTCTAGGATAGATCCTACCCCATAGGAAGGACCTTTATCCTTTACAACATAGAAACAAACAGTACAACTCAACATACAATATTCAAACATTCAAACACATTAGAGAATAAGATGTTAATCATCTTAAGCGAGATAGAATCTCCACCCCACATCAATACAATCAATACCGTAGGAACTTTGCCTTAAGAGAGATAAAGGTGTACCTCGTCGATCCCTATCCGAGTACTTGAGCCCTTCTCTTAAGACGATGCAAAGACAATTTTCTTACAATTTGTGGCGGTTAAATCTCCTTTAAAATGATAACGCATCTCTTCTCCTAAACTCAATCAATCAACTAACCTAAACCCGTAGGAACTTTAACCACAGTCAAAGAACTCCTCAAACCCTTTAGGGGAACTACAGATACTCTGATTCCACTCCCGTGAGGATATGTAGGCATAAGATGCGATATCTTATCGAGTATACTTAGAAATAAACCACTAGGTCTTTCAACTTTAAGCAGATAAGCACATAGCAATAAACAAACATAAAACAAGAGGTTCCTGTAGAGTACTACAGAAACTTAGGATGCTAGCACCTTCCCTAAGTTTAACCAACCCTCGAACCTATAACTCTCTAAACCTTGCATTTGCATTGCATTATGAGAATTTCGATCTTTATCCATTCCTTTGGACAAAATCAAAGTTCGGTTGCAAAATGAATTAAAGATTCAAACTAATCAATAGTTTCGTATCCGGAGCATATGAGTTATAAGAAGCTGGTACATGGAATTCCTAAGATTGTGAAGCATGAGCAGTCATGTGAGATATGCATGAAAGACAAGCAACCTAGATTGCCATTTGCATCAGGAATGGTTCTAAGAGCAAAACATAATTTTGGAGTAGTGCATTATGATGTATGTGGACCATTTAAGTACCTTCACTTGGAGGAAACACGTATTTTGATGGATTGGTAATGGTTGTGATTAGGAAAATAACAAATGAAGTATAAACAATTATAGAGTTAGAAATAATGGAAGTCTCAGCATTAGAAGACTTACAAGGATTCTAAGGAGCAGAGGCTTCAACATATTCTTTTTTTAGCTTCCTTAGACTGATGCCTTGATTCCTCAATAGTTTTAGCATCCTCAGCAGCTTCAGCAGTCTTTGTAGCTTCAACAACCTTTGCAACTTCAGCAGATTTTGCAGTTTCAGCAGCTTTGGAAGCTTCATAAGCCCTAGTAGTTTCAACAACACTAGCAGCTTCTGCAGCTCTGGAAACTTCAGAAGCTTCCCTTTTTTATCTTCAGAAGCTTAGATTTCTTATGGATATCTCAGACTTCTTTAGTTGCTTAGCTGGAGAAAGATGAGGCAGATTAGAAATTCCTTCACCAACCTTTTTAGACTTTCTTTTCCTTTTGAGAGTTGAATTAGAAGGAGCATCCATCAAGTTATGAATGTCCACACTTTGATCAGTTCCATCTTATAAATAACTTTTCATGTAAGCTCGCAGAACATCTGGGGTCTAGCTTAGTGAATTCAGGAAAGTCATTGATTTCTACCCTTCTAGTGGAGACAGATTCCCTGTTCAACCTACCCGAATTCACAACATTTGTGATCATAAGCATATTTTTTTCTAGATTCCATAAGTTGAAGGATTTTCCCACATCCATGTAGAGATCATCATGAAAGCTTATTTCTTCCAGGTTAGCAACCAACTTGCTTTCGACTAGGATATCAGAAATCAACCTGCCCAAAAGAATCCATTTTCTATGTTTGCTGCCTAAGTTCCTTGTTTCTTTGACCAACTCTCTCAAGTATTTGAATAAGGTGGAATGAAGATTCATATTAATACCTTTGGCCAGATAATACAACATGCATTTCTGGTCAACATTAATGTAGTTAGCAAAGTTTCCAGCATGACGATGATGAATACATCCCAAGAGAATCTTGGCCCAAATCCTTGACTTAGACTTAAGATTCTTGATGCTTGGATCTGATCCTTTTAGAAAGATGGTAGCCACAACTCCATTCATCTTTTCCCTGTATTGAACATTTGATAACATTTATTTCTAGACCCATCATGCTTCAGTAGTTTGGCAATAGATTTCTTATAAATGTGAACCTTCTAACCTAGAACACTAGAGAAGACCTGAACTTCTGTAGCTTCTCCATGAATCAAAAAATATTTTACCCGTACAGGATAAACCGGTCCCTTCAATCTGTTGAAGTAGACTTCCTAACCCTGATTTGCAATATCACCAAAGAGATCAAACCCAAATTTTCTTTAGATTATCAAAATCCACAATAGATTCACGGAGAACTCCAACTCTTCCATTAGAGTATATAAATAAATCTCTTTATCATAGTAGCTTCCCTTTGAGATAAATTTTGTTGACATTTGTTGCACCCCAAAATTTGCCCTCACAATACAAGACTTTGTGTTCTAAGAAGGTTCACAAGGTTCACAAGTTCTCCAACAACTTGCATAACCTTTCATGAAGTTCATAAAGTCCACAAACTACTTTATGAAGGTTCACAAGGTTCACAAGTCCCACAGTGCTTTCAATACCTTTCATGAGGTTCATGAAGCCCATAGGTTGCTTCTCGAAGGTTCACGAGGTTCACAAACTTCTCAACATCTACAAGACCTTTCATGAGGTTCATGAAGTCCATAGGTTGCTTCTTGAAGGTTCACAAGGTTCACAAAGTTCACAATTGGTCAGAAGAGTTAACAATTCCCTCAGACAATGCACCTCCTAAGCAGTGCATCCAAAACTAGGGTTTTGACTTTAATCATGCTAAATGGACTTCCAAGACTTCAAATGAGCTTCATAACATCTTATATGTGTATAAGAACCCCCATGTCAAGTTTCAAGACTTTTCTCAAAAGTTTGTTCAGTCAGATGATCAGATAAGTCAAAAGCAGTCAATGCAGTTAAAAAGTCAAACTGAGGTCAACTGTGGTCAAACCAAAGTCAAACTTCATGATTTTTTTGCCAAAATCAAAGAGAGGTTGGATTTGGTTCCAGGGGTATTTTGGTCATTTTACGCAAATTCAGCTAATTCCTTGATATCAATTTGGTTTGGAAAGTCTGATCTGTGGAACAGGGTTTAACAAGAGATCATTCTTCTATCTTCCAGTTCATCTTTAGAGGGACAACAGTGAAAACTTCTACTGATTATTGGAGCTTATTCATGTCAAAAGTATTAAGATTGGATCGGATTAATTCAAGGATATTCGACTGATGAATCGTATGTTGAGATGTTTGTGAATTAAATCATGGAGAAGAAATGGAAGATGATTTTAATAAATATGTGAAGTTCATTCATAATATTTTATTATTATTACAATTTGTAAAGAGAATTTGGATAGAAAGTTGAATTTTATTCATAATATTTCATCACGATTTACAAAAGGGAAATAATTTGGATAAAAAATGTATTATTGAATTATTTCATAATGCTTTTTTATTACAAGTTACAAAAGAGGTGTATATCCTAAAAAGTCCTAAGCCCTAAAATTTCTAAGTATCCTTCTTGATGTCCTTTGAGCTCCTCCGCAAAGTCTCCGATTCACCTGCACATCAAAACAAAACAAACAGAATAGAAAAAAAAAAGATGTTAGAAATTGTTTGACACTCTCAGAACATCGTCATCATCGAGTGCCGGGAGTGACACAACCGAAGCTGCGACCTACCCCGTTACCAATCCGCGCCAGCAGCGTCGGATCAAGCATTTCCTGTTCTTATCAGATACGGGCCGAGAAAGATAAAGAATAAAAATAAGTGGGGCTGAATTGATTTGCCAAGATCAAAGCCAAAATAAAATGCCACCCATCAAGTAAATATGGCCAAGTAAATTTTTACTCTTTCTCCAAACTAATACCAACTGAATGTCAAAGTTGCGGCACTTTTGAGCCTATCAAGTAGGAAGATCCAATAATGCAAAGCATAAGCAGCTCATAACAATTGAGATCAGACGGCAACTGCACAAAAAGGGGCGTAAACCTCATAATCAAATTACAGTTCAGAAAGAAATGGTAAAAACAAATGACAAATTGAATGTCACAAAGCGATGGACCAAACTCAAAGCAGAAAAATGAACCACAAGCTGCAGGAACAACTCACAAAAGGCTACAAAGTCTGAGGAACAGATACAGTTCACGAAAATATGAACTGCCCGTTAAGTTCAATTCAAACAAGAAATCAAACTCAAATTCAACTTGAAAAACAAGGAAGATTCATACCAGTTCAACTCAAATATGAGGAGGAAGTCCATGTTACTGGAACCTGCATAACACACCACAGTCATGTTAAAAGATTCAAGCCAGTCCACAAATTGTATGAGCGGAAAACCGAAGGTACGGGACGCGGGCTCAGCTCAAACATCATCGCCCGACAAGAAACAAACCAAAGTATAAGCAGCCCATTAAAACAGAAGGGATATTCAAGCTACATCAGCCATGATGATTCCAACCGAATGTGTGGGTCACTATGGGAAAGCTAAAAAGCTTAAAACTCGGTGAAAGTCATAGCCCAAAAGTCGCAGCCACCTATCAGTTCAGGAAAAAGGAGATATGAGTTTCAGTTCAGACAAAGAAGAATCGAGATATCAAAATGGATGGAACAGGGATTCAGCCCTCAGTTTAACCATCATTGGGCGTGAGAATTCGAGTGGCCGGGAGAGCCACGGCCGAAGCCGTTACCAACTCCCTACCGACTTCGAACTGCAAATTTCGTGCGAACTATCAACCCAAAAATATCAGCTCAGACCCGAAGGTCATCATCGCTAAGGCAACGCAACCAAAACCACTTGGCAATGGCATTTAACACAGGTTCAGACGAAGCCGTCAACCATAATCGAAAGCAACCACACAATAGCAGTTCAGACCCTAAAGTCATCATCACCGCCTACCGTTCTCGGCAATTTTGACCCGACCGAAGCATCAGCTTCAATTCCCTGAAAGAAGAAGAGGAAAAATTAATGTATGTTTCAAAACCGGAATCCAGCAAATCAGAAATCCAACCCAGACCGCATCAAGAATAGTTCAATTTGGTCCGAAACAAAACCAAACCGGTTCAGATATCAGAATCCAAATCAATGTCCAAATGAAATCAAAACAGATCAGTTCAGATTATCAAACAAATCGATTAGGGTCAAGTGACGTTCAATCAAGGAATTCTGAAAAGAGAAAGATCCGAATATCATCAGAAAAATGAAAACCCAATTCGATCCAATCAAGGAAACGAAGAAACTGGATATCCACAAATCAAGACAAAGCCATTCAATTATCAAAATCAAATGAAAATCATGAGCGAATCCAACAGATATCAGAAAGTGAACCGTATCAGGGGTAACAAATATCAAACAAATCACAAGGGTCCACATCTGATAAAATTCGAGAATCCATCATTTAAATCAAATCTGCATCAGAAATAAAAAATCAAATCCTTTGTTAAGTAAACAGAAGGCAAAGATACGGAAAGATTGAAACAAAATCAAGTCAGATCTGAAAAAGGAAAGATTTTTCAATCAGAAATCAATCTCAATAATAACGAGAATCAAATCTTATCAGTGGAAGGCCCAATACAAATGGATTCATAAAGATATAAAAGGGAACGAAGTCACCTTTGAAAGGGGAGAAAACCCTAACGGACAATCGCATGTCAAACCCCAGTAATCGCGAGAGGGAGAGAGATTGAAACCAATCAACCGCGAGCGAGACCGCCTTCACCATTCATCAAACGGCGGGCAATCGAATCTCTAAGCCTCAGCTCACTTCATCATCGGCCGTTTTCACCGTAACTCCGTCGTAAATGTAAGCCATGAAGTGTTTTCCTCAAATGTTTATGTTTGGTTTCAGGTTACCGAAAGATGAGCAAAGCGAAAGAATGAGGGAGATGGGAGAATCGCAGCAAAAATGAATACGAGAGACGGAAACAAGAGTGAAAGAAAGCGTAACGGCGCCGCGGGGGAGAAAATGGGTTCTGAAACCCTGGTTTCTCTTGGCTTCATACTTTCACCAACCGGGTTGGGTCCGGAGGTGATTACCGGCCCAACCCGTTTACTTTATTTCTTATTTCTTTATTTTTTTTAATTATTTTTTTATATTGTTTTTTAACCTTTTTAATTAAATACTCAAATGTTTTTTTAAAAAAAAATAGCATCAAACTTTTCTTAAGTAAATATTATAATTGTTTTTTTAAAAAAAATAAAACCTAATTTTAATTTTCTATATAATTCTATGTATATATTTATTATAGTTCTTGTAAATTTTTGTAAGTAAAATTAAACCTTATAAATACTTAATGTAAAATTTTGTGAATGTGATTATTGATTATTTAAAATTTATTTTCATCATAATGTGTAAATATTTTTCTTAATAATTGTTAATATATAATTAGAGATAATTAAATTTTGTAAATGATTAAGAAATTTGTAATTATGTTATATTTAGAACTTTATATTATAGTAATTATTTAATCATTTATGTTTCTAAATAAAAATCAAATTTTATGTTTAATCACGTTATTAATTAATAATTATTGCTAATTATATTTTGTTGCTTATTATTATTTTGAAATTTCTATCTTATTATTTTTTCTAACTTTGTCTATTTTTCTAATTATTATTGTTTCAACTAATTATTTTCACTAACTTTATATTTCTACTAACCCTATTTAATTTTTCTTATTATTTACTAACCCCAATATTTTATTTACTTATTTGTTATTTTTTTATTATATTTATTTTGATTATATTTTACTATTTATTTTATTTATTATAATTTTGTAATTGCCTCTTGGATGTAAATTGTAATTATTTAATTATTATTATCATTACGGTTAGTAATTAGGGAGTGCTAATATGTATGATATTTAAAAAATAAATTAGATCATTTTAATATAAGATAATTAAATTAAACATTTCACACACGTAAGTCGATTTTAATCGCCGTCTCACTTCCTAAGGATATCCCTCAAGTTGCCTATGAATATTGGTTAAGTGGGGTGTATAAAGCAAGTCCCTCAAAAAGAAAATCATCAAAGTCCCTTATGGTTGCCTTTACGAATCGAGTACCTTTCGAAAAATGATGATAGTCCCTCCAGTTTGCTTATTACACCCCGCAATGACCTTCAAAAATCCAATTGTCCCTCACATGTCCCTTAACATCCAAAGTAAGGACTACCTACTCCATTATAGTAGGGATAGTCTTACTAAGGAAAGGATGAAGAATAAGAAAGACCTTAAAACATTAGGGTAGGCTACTCCTAGATACTTGCTCACTTCAAAACTTTTTCACACTTAAACAAATTTCCAACAAAATTTTCAAACAAGTTTTTTCACATCCATACACGGATTATTATTAAACTATTCTGAAATTTTTTGCTATTCACACACTACACTTTCAAAACAATTCAAAAGTGAGCTTAAGTACCTAAGAGCCCATGGATAACCATGGATGAAAAGGGTGCTAACACCTTCCCTTTTCATAACCTACCCCCCGGACCCAAAATATTCTCTAAGGTCTTTCCTGTTCTTTTATAACCTTTCCTTATGGATAAAATAAAAGTCGGTGGCGACTCTTGCTATCCGCAACATTGTTTAAAGTCAGTTCTCCCACCGTGTTACAACATTGTGGTTGGTGTAGAATTTCTTGTTGTATATGATGTTGGTCAGCCATGATTAGGGTTTAAGATTTTGGAGAGAGAGAGAGAGAGAGAGAGAGAGAGAGAGAGAGAGAGAGAGAGAGAGAGAGAGAGAGTGAGTGAAGGTGAAAACTTTCAAGTGTAGATTGTGAGAAGAAGTTGCATAGTGTGTGAGAAGTGAGTGCATCATGGGGTTACATAAAGAAAGTAATTATTAAATGTATTTTGAAAGCACATTATCTAACAAGGGAGAAAAGATGTAAAATAGAGAAAGATGTTTAATTCTTAAGAAAAGGATGTCAAGATTAGATTTCGTTAACCCTTTTTATACATATCTGGTTAATCATGCATGTGAATGTAGTTTCGATTAATACAATCATGTATCCTCGCGAATCTGTTTATCTCTAAAGCGACTTCGTGGGTATTATTGTTTTTAATGGCTAGATGATTTCTCGAAATAGCAATCGTAAGAATAAACATAAAGATCGATACAAAGCAAATATTAACTTCCAAATCTATGTCTAGAGTTTGTTTGTTAATAGATGAAGAAATTATATCAAGACTTGTAAAATCTATGTCTAGAGTGATTCGAATCATAAATACAACATTAAAAGCAAAGATCTTCATCATCTATTGATCATCAACCTTGTTCACATACAAAAGATCAAAAGAAATACATAATAGTAAGGTTATGAAGGAAAATTGCGATCTAAACGCAGCGGAAAACAAAAATTTTCCTTTAGTGATCCTCACGAATGAGCATGGTCAGTGATAGAATCGTTACCTCTTTGTGGCGATTCAGATCTTTGATGCAGCGATCACAAGCGTTGATGAAGTGCAACGCCTCTACTCAGTCCACACGAACAGCTTCCGGTCACAGTGCTAGCTGCTTACGAACGGAATTATTTGAGTGAGAAAAGAGAATCAAAAACGAAATTGCATCAAGTGAAAGCTTCATCACAAGGGTTCCTTTTATAGACTCTCTTGTGGGCTGCGGGCTAAAACCCTAATTCACATGATCCATAATAATATTATATATTATTATAATAACTATTATTATAATAAATATATTTATTTTATTATTATTTTATAACCATTATAAAATAACAATAACTATTATTATATTATCCGAATTTCTATTTTTCACTTAAGTGCACCGTACCTTACGGTGTTCCTTTGATTTCTCTATCTCTCATCAAACTGTCCTTATGTGTGTGACCCTGTAGGATTTCGTAACGTTGGTAATTATATTAAATTATATATATTTAACATAATAAACAGTAAGCGGTATCTAGCAACACATCACTGCTACCCAAGTCACGAAAATGTCATGTGATCTGACAAAACCTTTTTCGTGATAATATATGTTTGTACAATTACCCTTTTGCCCCTATGTCTATATTGAACACAAGGCATACACTGTGTCATCCTTGTCCAGTTCAATATTGGGCCCTTAGACATTTCTCCTGTTATGCAGGATTGGCAAATTCCATCTAGGACACTCATGTCCCTCAGCATGCTTCGTGGAGTGCCCATCAACTGTCTTTATGATCATCCAGTTACGGGTAATGTTTGATCAGCAATAAAGCACCCGACTCTACATCTAGGGTCCATAGTGGTTTCAGGTCGAAGGGTGGTAATACACCATTATCACCATGAGAATAACTTATGACACTTTGCATAACATACTATGTAGTATTCTCATAGCGGGTCAATCCGGTATAAATATTACTCCTAATATTTATACCCATGTCAAGACTTGATAACTCTTTATCCATGATCCATGAGATGTGATCATCAGTCTATCTTCATAATAGTCTCAATGCTTTTAATGTTATCCCACTTTGCAATAAAGCTTGACTACGGATATTTTAAGAATAATGTCTTTATGTTTAATGGGATCTCATGATTAAGTCACACTTAACATTTCATTAAACAGACTAACTATTCTAGGGACTTTATTATTCTGAAAGACAAACATAATAAAGAAATGCCTTTTATTATTAAACGAATAATCTGATACAAGTACCAAAAAGTATTGGCCTCTAGGGCTTACACCAACAATCTCCCACTAGCACTAGAGCCAATTAGGCATACCCCTAATACCCATAGATCTAGTATGACCATCATGCTTCTGTTGCGCAAGAGGCTTTGTTAATGGGTCAGCGATATTGTCAAGTGTAGGTACTCTGCATATCTTCACATCTCCCCGATCGATTATCTCTCGAATGAGGTGATAACGCCTAAGTATGTGTTTGGATCGTTGGTGAGATCTAGGCTCCTTAGCTTGTGCGATAGCACCATTGTTATCACAATATAAACCAATGGGATCCACAATGCTAGGGACTATGCCAAGTTCACTAATGAACTTCTTGATCCAAACAGCTTCCTTTGCTGCATTTGAGGCAGCAATATACTCGGCCTCAGTTGTAGAATCAGCAACTGTTTCTTGCTTTGAACTTTTCCAGCTCACAGCGCCACCATTGAGACAGAACACATAACCAGATTGTGATCTAAAATCATCCTTATCTGTCTGGAAGCTAGCATCAGTGTAACCAATTACATCAAGCTCTTCCTGACCTCCATATATCAAGAATGAATCCTTAGTCCTTCTCAAGTACTTAAGGATATTCTTGACAGCTACCCAGTGAGCATCACCGGGATCAGATTGGTACCTACTCGTTGCACTTAATGCATACGAGACATCTGGTCGAGTACATAACATGGCATACATGATAGATCCTATTGCAGATGCATATGGAATCTTATTCATGCGATCCCTTTCTTCCTTAGTTGAAGGGGATTGTGTTTTTGATAAACACAGACCATGTTGCATAGGTATGAATCCTTTCTTGGAATCATGCATATTAAAGCGTCTCAACACTTTATCTATGTATGTACTCTGACTTAGGCCAAGCAGTTTTTGTGATCTATCTCTATAGATCCTAATTCCTAATATATAGGCTGCTTCACCTAGGTCTTTCATAGAAAAACAATTCCCTAACCAAGTTTTCACTTGTTGCAAGGTAGGGACATCGTTTCCAATGAGTAATATGTCATCTACATATAATACCAGAAACACGATCATGCTCCTACTAACCTTCTTGTAGACACAAGGTTCATCTTCATTTTTGATGAATCCATATTGTTTTACGGTTTCATCAAAACGAAGATTCCAGCTTCTGGAAGCTTGCTTCAATCCATAGATTGATCGCTGTAACTTGCATATCTTTTGGGCATCTTGTGGTATGTCAAATCCTTCAGGTTGTGTCATGTACACATCCTCAAGAAGATTCCCATTAAGGAAAGCAGTTTTGACATCCATCTGCCATATTTCATAATCATGATATGCAGCGATGGCAAGTAAAATCCGAACAGATTTAAGCATTGCAACTGGTGAAAAGGTTTCATCATAGTCAACCCCATGAATTTGTTTATAGCCTTTTGCAACCAGTCTTGCTTTATAGGTATGTACCTTACCATCCATGTCAGTCTTCTTCTTGAAGACCCACTTGCATCCTATAGGGTTAACTCCTATAGGAGGTTCTACCAAGGTCCAAACCTGGTTTGTGTACATGGAATCCATTTCAGATTTCATGGCTTCTAGCCACTTCTCAGACTCAGGACCAGTTATGGCCTCTTTGTAGGTCACAGGCTCATCTTGATCCATGAGTAATACATCACCCTGATCACTTATGAGATATCCATATCTCTCAGGTTGGTGACGTATCCTGCTTGACCTACGCTGGTCTTGTTCTTCTTGAGCAGGTTGCTCTTCCACAACTACTTGTGTTTCCTGCTCTAGTTCCTCCATAGGTGTTTCAATGTTTTGTGATTCTTGAATTTCTTCAAGCTCTATTTTCCTCCCACTGTTTCCTTTGGAAATAAAATCCCTTTCCAGAAAGACTCCAGTTCGAGCGACAAACACTTTGCCCTCAGAAGGATTGTAGAAGTAATATCCTCTTGTTTCTTTAGGATACCCCACAAATAAGCATTTGTCAGATTTGGGCTCAAGCTTGGTTGAAATTTGTCGTTTGACGTAAACTTCGCAACCCCAAATCTTCATGTAAGACATATGTGGTTTCTTACCACTCCATATCTCATATGGTGTCTTATCAACCTTTTTGGATGGAACACGGTTAAGTGTGTAAGCTGCTGTTAATAATGCATGTCCCCAAAAGGAGTTTGGAAGATCGACGTGACTCATCATGGATCGGACCATGTCTAACAAGGTTCGATTTCTTCTCTCAGATACACCATTCCATTGTGGTGTTCCAGGAGGAGTAAGTTGGGATAGAATCCCATACTCTTTTAGATGGTCATCAAATTCTAGGCTTAAATATTCACCGCCTCGATCTGATCGAAGAACTTTAATATTCTTACCTAGTTGGTTTTGTACTTCATTCTTGAATTCCTTGAACTTTTCAAAGGACTCAGATTTGTGTTTCATTAAATACACATATCCGTATCTACTGAAGTCATCAGTAAAAGTGATGAAGTACTGAAAACCTCCTCTGGCTGGTATGTTCAGTGGTCCACATACATCAGTATGTATGAGTGCCAAAAGATCATTAGCCCTTTCACCTTTTCCTGTGAATGGGGATTTTGTCATCTTTCCAATTAAACAAGATCTGCATGTCTCGTATGATTCATAATCAAAAGAGTCCAAGAGTCCATCTTTATGGAGTTTGGAAATGCGTTTCTCATTTATGTGGCCTAATCGACAGTGCCAAAGGTAAGTTGGATTCAACTCATTAGGTTTCAACCTTTTAGTATTAATGTTATAAATTGGCATTTCAAGATCAAGGACATATAGTCCATTATTCATTTTTGCAGTAGCATAGAATATATCATTCAAATAAATGGAGCAACAATTGTTCCTTATTATGAATGAAAAACCAAACTTGTCCAAACAAGAAACGGAAATAATATTCCTGCTAATTGCAGGTACATAATAACAGTTCTCTAACTGAATTATTAAACCACTAGGTAAAGTTAAAACATAAGTTCCTACAGCTAAAGCAGCAACCTTTGCTCCATTGCCAACTCGTAGGTCAACTTCACCTTTTGCCAAATTTCTACTCCTTTTTAGTCCCTGCACATTAGTACAAATGTGAGAACCGCATCCAGTATCTAATACCCATGATGCAGAAGTAGATAAATTAATTTCAATAACAAAAATACCTGAATTTGAAGTCTCTACTCCATTATTCTTATCTTCCAGGTACTTTGGGCAATTTCTCTTCCAATGTCCGGTCTTACCGCAATGGAAGCAAGTGCCCTCCTTTGCTATTCCTCCACTAGGCTTCAAAACAGGAGGAGTGGGTTTGGGTTTGGCAACTTCCTTGCCTTTCCCTCTACCACCCTGTTTGATGGGCCTCTTGTTCTGTTTCTTTCCATTACTGACCATCAGAATGGATTTCCCTTTTGTCTTCATATTCTGCTCAGCAGTTCTCAACATGCCTAGCAGTTCTGGAAGACTTTTGTCCAAGTCATTCATATTGAAATTCAGGACAAACTGACTGAAGCTCTCTGGCAACGATTGCAAGATCAGATCAATCGCAAGTTCCTTTCCAAGGGGAAACCCTAATCTGTCAAGGTTCTCCACATACCCAATCATCTTGAGTACATGGGGACTTACAGGGGCTCCCTCAGCTAACTTGCTGTTAAAAAGGGACTTTGAAACCTGAAACCTCTCATTTCTTGCTTGCTCTTGGTAAAGCGTTTTCAGATGTCCGATCATATCGAACGCAGACATGTTCTCGTGTTGCTTTTGCAACTCAGAGTTCATGGTAGCAAGCATGAGGCAAGCGGTTTCATTGGCATCATCGAAATGCTTCTTATAAGCATCTCTTTCTGCCTTTGGTGCAGAACTAGGAGGTTCCTCCTCAGGAACTGGTGTCTCCAAGACATACAGCTTCTTATCGTGCTTGAGGACAATCCTCAGATTACGGTGCCAATCCAGGAAATTTGTCCCAGACAATTTTTCCTTATCTAGGATGGATCGTAAAATATTGTTCGATGTGTTTGTTGTCATGGTAATCTACAAGAGAAATATGAAAATATAAGTATCATTAAAATAACACATTTAATTAGGCCTTTAATCAAATATGCTCCCACTATTTTATTCAAAACAAATGACCCTCATCATTTGATTCGGAAAATCCCGTTGGAAGACTTTCTAGTGGGTCGAGATCCATGTTTCACTTTGTTTTAAGTCAGCGTTAGGCTGATTACACAAAACTAAGTTATTTAGGTAGGAACTCCTTCCAATTGTATCTCATACAACTCTCGAATATTTTCAATTGGGTGAATAACTCCTTATTCTGATCCATCACATGAATCATTCCCAATTCTTGCTTCTAAACATATATAATCTTATTATAATTTGTTTAGTTAAGTTTGACCCATTGTTTTAGCAATTGGATATTACAATTATCCCATCACACCTTACTAATATAGAACATGCACCTCGCGTAGGCGAAACCTACAATGCTCGATACTAGTCTTGATGAGTGCTAAAAATTGGAAAGCATAAACTTAATATTTAATTTTGAGGGAATTTGTTATTAGTTTGATCTCACCGGCTTAACATGCAAAACGTCTCTCACATGCATCAACATACAAGTACATGCATCAACATACATATAAAAAGATACAATTATGGCCCCTAACGCAATTGTTCTCTCAAGCCAATGAGAGAACCTAAGCTAACCTAATAACGATCTAAGCTTCTCCAAGCATGATCTCCAAGGTTATCCTCCTTTAATATTGAATACTTCCTTTTTTTTCATAACATAATATTACATTACATATAAGAAAACTCGTTTTACATACGAGGGAGTGAGATGAGAAAAGAAGTTACATAAAGAGATTGAGAGAGAGGCACGACACGCAGGCCATATTCAAAATCCCAAAACAAAACTAAGGCCATAACTGATCACCACAAATAAATAATAATAATAAACACTTTTATTATTAGTTTAAAATTCCGATAATTAAATAAACTAAATTAAATTTCGACTGATTGATCACACTTTGCAGACTTAGCCGGGGGTTCCGCTGCCCGGTCAGCGGACGGTGGTTCCGCTGACCGTTCAGCGGACGGGGGTCAAGGGGGCAGCGCCCCCTTGCGGGGTTGTTAGGGGCAGCGCCCCAGCGAAAATTTTTATGAACACTTCATTGTATTTCACGTCGTTTCCTGCACAACTTTTGTGCATTTACAATCCCAACCGGAAAAGTCTGCGGCAATACAACACTTGTACTGCCATTAATCCTAATGCAACAATTTCATGCCGTCAAACACAACTCGATTGATAACTCAATATGATAGATCAACATATCATTGCTTCACCATACTAACGTCGGATTCCGAAGCGAATGAAAGTGATGATCTTTCAAAAGAATTACAATCCTTATGTGATTGAATGGATGAAATCAAAACAGTATATCCCATATACCATCTTTGCATCAGAATTTCTTATATCTTATATAAAAGTGATCGATCTAATTGTGTAACCTATGGATGATCAATGTATCGCACAACTTCACCATACTAATGTCGGATTCCGAAGCATAATCAACATCAATCATCCAAATCGTACACAACAGATGCCAAATTTAATTAACCGTTTATTGTTAAATTCATTCTGTGTTTTAATCGAATCAAATACAGAAAAGACGGAAATTTAACAGCTATCAGATCCATGGTTTCGTAAGTGGCTCTGATACCACTGAAGGAAAATTGCGATCTAAACGCAGCGGAAAACAAAAATTTTCCTTTAGTGATCCTCACGAATGAGCATGGTCAGTGATAGAATCGTTACCTCTTTGTGGCGATTCAGATCTTTGATGCAGCGATCACAAGCGTTGATGAAGTGCAACGCCTCTACTCAGTCCACACGAACAGCTTCCGGTCACAGTGCTAGCTGCTTACGAACGGAATTATTTGAGTGAGAAAAGAGAATCAAAAACGAAATTGCATCAAGTGAAAGCTTCATCACAAGGGTTCCTTTTATAGACTCTCTTGTGGGCTGCGGGCTAAAACCCTAATTCACATGATCCATAATAATATTATATATTATTATAATAACTATTATTATAATAAATATATTTATTTTATTATTATTTTATAACCATTATAAAATAACAATAACTATTATTATATTATCCGAATTTCTATTTTTCACTTAAGTGCACCGTACCTTACGGTGTTCCTTTGATTTCTCTATCTCTCATCAAACTGTCCTTATGTGTGTGACCCTGTAGGATTTCGTAACGTTGGTAATTATATTAAATTATATATATTTAACATAATAAACAGTAAGCGGTATCTAGCAACACATCACTGCTACCCAAGTCACGAAAATGTCATGTGATCTGACAAAACCTTTTTCGTGATAATATATGTTTGTACAATTACCCTTTTGCCCCTATGTCTATATTGAACACAAGGCATACACTGTGTCATCCTTGTCCAGTTCAATATTGGGCCCTTAGACATTTCTCCTGTTATGCAGGATTGGCAAATTCCATCTAGGACACTCATGTCCCTCAGCATGCTTCGTGGAGTGCCCATCAACTGTCTTTATGATCATCCAGTTACGGGTAATGTTTGATCAGCAATAAAGCACCCGACTCTACATCTAGGGTCCATAGTGGTTTCAGGTCGAAGGGTGGTAATACACCATTATCACCATGAGAATAACTTATGACACTTTGCATAACATACTATGTAGTATTCTCATAGCGGGTCAATCCGGTATAAATATTACTCCTAATATTTATACCCATGTCAAGACTTGATAACTCTTTATCCATGATCCATGAGATGTGATCATCAGTCTATCTTCATAATAGTCTCAATGCTTTTAATGTTATCCCACTTTGCAATAAAGCTTGACTACGGATATTTTAAGAATAATGTCTTTATGTTTAATGGGATCTCATGATTAAGTCACACTTAACATTTCATTAAACAGACTAACTATTCTAGGGACTTTATTATTCTGAAAGACAAACATAATAAAGAAATGCCTTTTATTATTAAACGAATAATCTGATACAAGTACCAAAAAGTATTGGCCTCTAGGGCTTACACCAACAGGTTAACTACCTTTAATCTTGACACAAAAGTGTTTAACTACCCATCACCATGGTAGCTTGATCAAGAATTAAAAAGAAAGCTTTTCTAGCATCAAAGTCAAAGAATCAAAAATTGATGCTCCAAAGGTTTGATTATCACTTCTCCTTGAGTTTCTAAGCTTTTTTGACCTAAAAACCCTTTATGTCTCCAAAGTTATAAAAAAGGTAAGGTTCTTGGAAAATATCTTCTAAGGTGGCTACTTATAGAAAGTGCAAAAAGTAGCAGTTAATGGCACCGTGCTAAGCACCATCAAAAGCGCGCTAAGCGCGGTCAGCAAAACAGAGGTTCCAAGCATTATATATTAGCAAAAAGACCTGTCCAAAAGCATCAAAATGATCATAATTCACAATATTTACAACAAAATCAGAAACTTGCATATTTACACTAAAACTTATAAAGTTACTACTAAAATACCAAGGAAACAATTGGAAAGGGCCATAAAATACTATCAAATGTATGCACAATTTGGCCCTTAACAACTCTCCCCAACTTATTATTTTGTTTGTTTGTCCTCGAGCAAAAGTTTGGCAACATAAATGAACCCAGAACACAAACAAGAAATCAGAATCAACATGATAGAACAATGACACTTTCATGGTTTAAAAAGTAGAAGTGCACACTAGATAATCTTACCATTTTCAAGACAAAACATGGAGATAAAACTAGTGCTAAGTGCAAAACACAAATCAAAATTTCTAAAGCAATACAATTTCAAAATGAATCATATCTAAGCATACATTCATCAATGGATGAAAATATTATGAGGTTTTATCACTCACCAACAACCCTGCAAACATCCGGAAACAACTATGCGTTCAACATACAACATGCATTAATGAGTGTAAAGGAAAGAATCACAAGGACTTTAAATGTTGTAACTTGGCTTGAGCTACAAAGAAGGGTCATTTATCAAAGTCATTGAAACAAAAATGCCTATTCCTATGAGAGCATTCAATTCTCACAATCATACACACTTCAAAACCTTAACCCTCTTGTTTTTATTCTTTGAGGCATCATCACAACATTGATCTTATTTGTTAGTAATTCATGCCCAGTTTTTCTTTCTTTCTCAATTATTTTTCTTTCAAGCTCTTTTCTCATTGCAACCACTTTTTTTTTTTATGATGCCTCAATCTACCTTTTTCGCCCCAACTTTGAACACAACCAAAATATGATATTAAAAATGCTCTCACACATCTAAGACAAGGAACAACAAAAGCAACCATACTTAAGGTTGAGGTTCAAAAGTTTCACAACAAAAATTCAAGATCCATTTTAAAGTTCAATTATTTTTCATGTACAATATTTACACAACTCGATTATTCACACGGATCTTGATACAAAGGCTCAACAGGGCTAGCAAATACTCGCTCACTCATAAGGTAGATTGATCATTCTATTTGGTCAAGTGGTTTTTTTTTTTCAAAATACAAAAAAAAATCCCTTGATCCTTTTCTTCCTTCACACAAATCAACAAAAATGCATGATTTCAACATAATCAGAACGAGTTAAACAAAGATGTTGGTATCTCGCGTATATTATATAAGGAAAACTTCCTCACAAAGGCTATATTCTAAATGATTTAAAGTTGAAAAAGTATTTCCAAAGAAGTTGTGACAACATGTTTTATACAAACCACAAGCTTCATTTCCATGTTAATTAAAAAAAACGATAAAAATGTACCTTGCGATCGAACTTTTACTCAAGCCTATCATTACCACTGTACATTAATTCCTCAATCTTGCAATAGTCACAAGGTTCCTTCACGTTCTTTGACTTTAGGACAACACAAAATCAAAAAAATTTCTACAAAACTAACAATTTCATACTACTTAATATAATAAAACATAATATTATAAAATAAAAATTGCGACACCTAAAACAATGGTGCTACAATCAAAAGATCAAAATCTTCATCCTTCAACGATGGTACAAAATTATCCAATAGTACAATAAAAGCAACAACAAATCCAGACAATTCAAATATAAACATAATAATAATAATAATAATAATAATAATAATAACAACAAAAGGCCAGAAAAAACCCAAGATCAACTACTCAGAACTTCTCTCCGATCCCATCTCCCAAGTCGGCTCTCCACTATCGTCATCGTCATCATCATTAGCAGCAACATCATCATGATCCATATCATCTTGAGGCGCCTGAGACTGATGAGGAAGAACCTGCCTCCTCTGAAAATGATAAGGCATATCCCCAGGCCAATCCATATAGGCACTAAACTCCTTTGATGATAGAAACAGATGATCCACCTACGGCTCACGTATCTGCAAATGTAAAGCCCACATGGATGAGTTTCCCAAGTATTCATTAATTGCACCCCTCGAGAACGACACCTGCCTCCTCCTAATATAAGTCATGCATGAGTACAATCGACCCTCAGTAGGTATAACGTTCGCATAAAACTCGCGAGCAATCTCATAATTGAGGTGGGCTGGTGGGGTGAGAAGGGCATCCCAGCCATATGTCTCGATGATATCCAGACAACCTCGAAAGTCACCTTGGGGACTAAGTCTAAAAATTCTCTCGGTCCATATGTTGTGCCTGGTCAACTCGAGATACATGGCCTTTTGCTCAGCCCCTAAGAACTTGCATGTGTTATATGTCGGAGGCTCTTGCCTTTGTCATGAAGTTTGAAATACACTGGATCAAGGTATTTTTCCAAACATCTGCAAAATAACCAGACCTCAAAGCATCAAACACATAAAATAACCAGGGCATAAATTCAAGAAAAATCATATCTAACCATACATCAGCCCAAAACCAGCAAGCAAGCGAGGGATCATCAAGGATTAAAAATTATGATCCTAGGGGGGTGGGCTAAGCGCATGCCTCCCCCCTAGGGGGTGTTATTTAGGCATGCAAGCAAAAATGCCTCTACAGCCAACCTCCCCTAATACACACTACCCTACACATTAAACCAATAAACAATAAAAAATACCTAAACAGATATCAACAAAAAAACATCAGAAATCCAAATAAATCAGAACAGGGCAAGAGGGGCATGCTTAGCAGCCTCAGAAGCGCGCTAAGCGCGCCTGCGATAACAGGCACAAATTCCTTCTGCCACAACATGCCATCTTCCCAAACAACAGCAAAAAACCACCCAATTAAAACCCCATCAACATGCATTCATAACAAAACAAGAAATATAATTTCCACAACATTCTAACATACATTTCAATTTAACTCTAACATTGGTTACAAAGGGTTCATAACCTATTCTACCAAGACCAACCTTAACAAATCAAATTCATCAAATTCGAACAGAACCCTAGCAGCATGCAATCTAATTTAACAAAATGAAAAAAAAAAACATTTGGCAAACCTGAACTTGTGGAAGGAAAGGAAAATGTGAAAGTGAGCTTGAAGACCAAGAGTTGATTCTTGAGAGAAGGAAGTTGAAAGCACAAGTGAAACTGCCGTGAGAAGAAAAATGAGGGACTGAGGGTTTTTAGCTTTTTATCTTTTTAAAAATGAACAGACCCACTCAGGCCCACTTCCCTTTTCCCACTCAAGCCTTACTCGATTGAGCATGTTCACGTGACCGTACTAAGTAGCCTTAACAATGCGCTAAGCACGCTCAGTGAAACATAACTATTAAACTTTGGCATCAGGCTGTGCTCTCCCGACTTTTTATCGTCAGATTAAATTCAAAACATAAAAAAATAGAAAATACTTACAATATTAGGGTGCTTCCCAACAAGCGCTTTGTTTAACATCATTTGAGCTCGATTATCCGATGCGACCTTACGGATCGCAAAAAGATTGTGGCTATATTCCGCTTGAAATTTCCACCAAGATATATTTTTAGCCTCTGGCCATTAACATTCCAAATCTGATTCGACAAAGGGTCTTCAATAACAATTTCTCCATAGTTTTTTATCTCCTTAATCTAGACCGGACCAGACCATTTGGATTTCAGCTTACTAAGAAACAAGTTTAATCTCGAATTAAAAAGCAAGACCATTTATCCTTCCTTAAAGTCTGTGTCCATGATTTTCTTGTCGTGGTAACTTTTCACTTTTTCCTTGTACAATTTGTTGGAGTCATACATCTGAAGGCGCAATTCATCCATTTTGTGCAGTTGTACCTTTTTTCACCGCTTAGAGTTGGATTGAAATTCAAAAATTTTAAGGCCCAAAATGCCTTATGCTCCAACTCTATCGGTAAGTGACAGTTTTTTCCATATACCATTTTAAAAGGTGTGAGACCAATCGAAGCTTTGAAAGTTGTCTGATAGGCCCACAAAGCATCATCAAGCTTATTTGCCCAAATTTTTTCTAGAGATCGATACCTTTTTCTAAATAATCCTTTGGTTTCTCAATTTGATACCTCCGCTTGCCCATTTGCTTGTGGATGGCATGATATTGCAACTTTGTACTTTACACCATACTACTCCAAAGCTTTTTCCAGCTGAGCATTGCAAAAGTTGGATCCTCTGTCACTTATCAACACTCTCGGAGTACCAAATCGAGAAAAAATATTTTTCTTTAAAAAATTTATCAGTTTTTCCGTTTGCTTTCGCACATGCGATCGCTTCTACCCACTTGGACACATAGTTCACTGTGACCAAAATGTGTTCATTGGAAAACGATGACGGAAATGGGCCGACATAGTCTATGCCCCAACAGTCAAATACCTCAACCTCTAGCATGTTCTGTAATGGCATTTCATTCCATTTTGAAATTCCACCACTCCTTTGGCACTTGTCACAATTTTGTGTTTGCGAATTCACATCTTTGAACAAAGAAGGTCAATAAAAGCCCAATTGAAGAACTTTTGTTGTCGTTCTCAAACCATTAAAATACCCTCTATAAGGAGAGTTGTGACAATGCCAAAGGATGCTATTAGCCTCTTCTTTTGAAACACACCTTCTCAACATGTTATCGACACCAAGCTTAAACAAATATGATTCATTCCACACAAATTACTTGGCATTTGATAAAAAATTATTTTTCTGGTTACGAGTTAGACCTTCCAGTATTAATCCAGCGGCTTTGTGATTTGCCATGTCGGCAAACCAAGGTCTAACTTGCACCATGAATAACTTTTCATCAGAAAATTATTCCTTGACCTCAATGTCATTCTTGGTTATCTCAACATTAACAAGACAGGATAAGTGATCCGCCACCAAATTCTCGGATCCCTTTTTGTCGCGAATTTCTAAACTCTTGCAACAAAAGGACCCATCGTATTAGCCTTTGTTTTGAATCCGACTTGGTTAGCAAATACTTAATCGCAGCATGGTCCGTGTAAACCACTACTTTCGAACCAATTAGGTAAGACCAAAATTTCTCTCCAATGAATACACTATCGCGAGAAGCTCTTTTCTGTTATGGCATAATTTATTTGAGCTTCATTTAAAACTTTACTCGTATTGTGCATAACATGAAAAAAAATTGTCCTCCTTTGACCAAGCACCGCACTAACCACATAATCACACATAGTGTATAACATGAAAAACTCTGTTTTAAAGAATTAAAAGCTATCATGCACGACTCGTCAAATTCAAAAGACTTATCTTTGTTGAGCAAGTTGCTCAAAGGCTTTGCGATTTTTGTGAAATCTTTGATGAACCTCCGATAGAATCTCGCATGACCAAGGAAGCTTCTTATTCCCTTTACATTAAAAGGTGGTGTTAATTTTTCAATGACGTCCACCTTGGCTTGATCAACTTCAAGGCCTCTTGAAGAAACTTTGTGGTCGAGCACAATTCCCTCCGTTACCATAAAATTTCATTTTTTCGAATTGAGCACTAAGTTTGTTTCCACACACCTTTCCAACACAACATCCAAGTTTTTCAAGCAAAGATCAAACGACAGTCTAAAAACCAAAAAGTCATCCACAAAAATCTCAATTGTCTTTTCAATCAAATCCGAGAAGATTGCTTTCATACACTGTTAAAAAGTGGTTGACGCATTACACAACCCAAAAGGCATCCTTCTATAAGCGAAGATTCCAAAAGGGCATGTGAAAGCAGTTTTCTCATGGTCCTTCGGGTTAATAATAATTTGATTGTAACTCGAATAACCATCCAAAAAACAATATAATTCTTGTCCGGAAAGTCTCTCGAGCATTTGATCCATGAAAGGAAGAGGAAAATGATCTTTTCTCGTAGCTTGATTTAGCCTACGGTAATCAATACACATCCTTCATCCGGTCAGGGTTCTTGTAGGGATCAACTCATTTTTCTCATTTCGAATAAGCGTCATCCCACCTTTCTTCGATAACACTTGCACCGGGCTAACCCAAAGCCTATCGGAAATTGGGTAGTTTATTCTGACATCTAACATTTTCACCACTTCTTTCATGGTAGGATTCAAGCGACGTTGAGGTTGGGCTACCAGTTTGAAATCCTCTTCCATGAGTATCCTATGCATACAATAGGAAGCACTTATTCCTTTTAAATTGGAAAGAGTCCAACCTATGGCATCTTGATTCTTTTTCAATACACAAATCAACCATTCCTCCTCGTTTTTGGTTAAATCCTTACTTATGATCATCGGTTTATGCCCCTCATCATCAAGAAACACATATTTAAGATGATAGGGAAACAACTTTAATTCAAGCTTGATTTCTTCATTATTTTCCTTTTTCAAAATCTCTACCCTTTCTTTCAAGGGAGGAATCTCATCCAATTCTTCAATTTCTCACAAACACTTTTCTATTTCTTTTTCCTCATTCTTATTGACACTTTGAATAGCATTTGTAAGAACTTTTATTAATGGGGTATGAACTTGTAATTTCCTTGTTACTTCTTCAATCACCTTCTCTGTTGCACGAATTCTAAAACAATCACCATTGTTCTTAGAATGCTTCATGTTCGAATAGATTAAAAAAATCTCTTTATCTTGTACTCTCACTTTCATGAGACCATCAACCATATTTATGGACATTCTAGCGGTCTGGTCTTCCAAGATTCAAAGCAGCGTCTTCATCTTCTTCCATGTCAATCACCACAAAGTCGATGGGAAACAAGAATTTGTCAATCTTGACCAACACATCTTCTACTACACCATGAGGACGGGTAGTGGATTTATCGGCAATTTGCAATGTCATTTGAGTAGATCTCAACTCCATGTGTACCAACCATTTCACAACGGACAATGGTATCAAATTGATACTAGAGTCCAAATTGATACTAGAGCCCAAATCAAATCAAAATGATCATAATTCACAATATTTACAATAAAATCGGAAACTTGCATATTTACACTAAAACTTATAAAGTTACTACTAAAATACCAAGGAAACCACTGAAAAGGGCCACAAAATACTATCAAATATATGCAAAATTTGGCCCTTAACACTTATGGAAGTTTTGCTTGGAATGAGAATGTGGCTGAACATCCAGTTGAAGAAGTGGTTGGACCACTTGTTGAAAATGTAGTGGATCCTCTTATTATAAACAAGGTTGCACAACCTGATGAGCCAGTTGAGGAAATTCTTGTTAGAAGGTCAGTAAGACAAAAGTGACCTGCTATCCCTGATGATTTTGTAGTTTATCTTAGTGAGGATGCTTATGATGTTGGTATTGTTATTGATCCTAAAAATTATATAGAAGTTATTACTTGTTATCAATCTAGCATGTGGGCAAAGATGAAAGGAAAACTCTTTGACAGTGCATCAGGTAGCTTGATGTATGCTAAAGTATGCACTATATCTAACATTGCTTTCATAGTTGGCATCTTGGGACGATACCAGTCTAATCCTAGGAATGATCATTGAATTGTTGCTAAGAAAGTGATGAGATATTTGTAGAGAACTAAAGAGTATATCTTGTTTTTAGAAGAGTTGACAACTTGGAAATAGTTGGGTATACTGACTCTGATCTTGTTGTGTGTGTTGATGATAGGAAATCTACTTCTGGTTACATTTTTATGTTTGCTAGAGGTGCAATTTTATGGAAGAGTAAAAAGAAAAATCTTCTCGCCTCTTCTACTATGCAGACATAGTTTGTTGCTTGTTATGTTGCTTCCACTCATACTGTTTGGTTAAGAAATTTAGTGAATGGAATTCGTATTGTTGATTCCATTGCAAAGCCACTAAAGCTTTACTGTGATAATAATGCAGATGTGTTCTACTCCAAGAATAATAAAACTTCTAGCGGTTCTAAGCATTTGGAATTGAAGTATTTGACAGTCAAAGATCTTGTAAAGAAAAATGACATCGTTGTTGAGTACATTGGTACTGATTTCATGCTAGTTGATCCTCTAACTAAGGGACTTGGGCCCATTGTGTTCAAAAACCATGTTGAGAGCATGGACATTATGAGTTCTTTTGATGTACTTGCTTAGTGGGAGTTTGTTCTTTATTTCATTTTTTTATCATGTTATATTTTATTTTGGACAATTTAAGTGTTGGATTGTCAAGTACTTTCTATTTTGAGCTATTATTATTATTATTATTATTATTATTATTATTATTATTATTATTATTATTATTATTATTATTATTATTATTATTATTATTATTATTATTATTATTATTATTATTATTATTATTATTATTATTATTATTATTATTATTATTTGTCATTGTTTATTTATATGTCAATTGTTAAAATTGAAACTCGGTGTCATCGAGACCATCGCGCCAATGGTCGACACTAGTTTGGAGTTCGAGATATGGTTATAATTTTGAACTCAGTATCTTTGGGACCACTATACCGGTGGTCGATGCCACATTGAAGTTGAGGTATGATTTTAAGCTCGGCATTGTCAGGACCATTGTATCGGTGGTTGGCGCCATATTGGAGTTTAGGCATTATGGTTTGTAAAACCATGCAATTTCTTTGGCTTTAATGCATTTGAGAGAAATTGTTAAGGACTGACAAAGAAAATAGCAGTTAGCTGTTGGATCACATTAGCATGCTATTTTCTTGCCACACTCCACACTGATGACTAGTTGACGAAGTCCGTAGTATATCTAACCACAAAAGGTTTTATGTCAATGAAGGATATAATAATCACCGTGATTCAATACTACTTGACTTTTATTGGATGAAGTCATATTCAGATATTATACCTGGAATCATGCATTTCCTTAAAATGCGACAAGAGTCGTTTTCAAAATGCATTTTAAAATAAAAATCAAACAATTGATTTTGCCCAAGTAGGAGAATATTAGATTTATCTATCAATTGTTGTTTAATTTGTAAAAAACAGATTAATCGTGATTCTAATGAGGATGCATATATAAACTCTTTTATTAATTAAGTGATTTCTTTTAACTAAAAGTTGAGTATCTAAATCTTAATTGGTTTGGACAAAAGTGTGAACTTTAACCTTGAACTCATAATGAGAAGAGACTAGAATTATATATATTATATGGTTAGGCCCCCTCCGTAATCAAAAGAGAATCAGAAACATAACCGACAGCTTCACAACTTGCCCAATTGAGAGTTGTGAACGGGAGCGTGAAATACAGGAAAAACTTCAAAATTCTGAATCATGACTTCAACAAGTAAGTATTGATGTTATAATTCTATATAATCGGTCATTAAATATTTCCGCTTACAACCACGCAGAGTGCACAGTTGCTTATGTTAATAATTGTATATTATATACACATGAACTATAAACTAACATGCAAGGCCTAAGATAAACTTGTGGCAGGGAAATCAATCAGTTTAGTTTACAGTGGTAAGTGTATGTATGCAACTGCTTTAGCTTCTATT